>JARHVA010000738.1:970000-1570000 GCA_037957365.1 Torreya grandis | reverse complement strand
ATGTTTAATGTTTGATCTAAAGTACAAGATCTCAATCCAACAGTGTGTGGGCATTCATACATTTGATTGAATGGCGAGTGTTGATCACTAATGACCTTGTTGATCTGTAGAAATCAAAGGAGCACATTAAGTCAATTTTTTGAGATGGCACGAGATGAATTCAAAGTAATATAAGTTTAACATTTGTATTTGGTGGTATATGTGTTAAATCTCAAACAAGAATGATGGTGCAAGATTGATCCTGAGCTGACAATCCATGAGATTCACGCATAGTGTTCAAAGTTTAATTGTGGTTATTTCTATTCAAATATTTGAATTTTACACAAGAAAAACTATAGATCTATATTTTGACCATATATTTTGATATAATATTAATTTTATCATGAATTGAAAATTAAGTGGTAGAGGAATCGAAGGCACATCTAGATATATAGATTTGAAGATTTGAAAGTGAGTACAGAGAAATATATTAAGCCTGGAAGTTAACTATGTATTCATGTTTGTTCTGTAAGTGACCTGAGAAGGATATTCAATATCTTTTTGATGTTGTTTTAATGTCTCATGATGAATTAGATATTTATGAGTGTTGTAGACTCCATGAGGATGATATGTATGGATTTTTAAAGTATGATCAATCTATCTTGAGTATGAAGAATGCTTAAGAAGTTGACTGTGTGTTCATCTATGGTTATTGTATGCCTAAGGTATGTGTTTGAGTTATTTGAGAATACAAAAAAGAAAGCTAATTTTATTGTGATCATTTTAGTGTGTCTTATGATACATAAAGAGTAGACCTATGTAATTGGAGTTGGTCATGTGTTCATGTTTTACTCAAGGGTGAGCCTAATGGGTGAATAGGTCTCCATGAGACTTATAACAGCTATAAGTGCCTTGTTAAAAGGTGTAGTTACTTAAGGGTAACACATAAATTCTATGGCTGATTTATGTATATTGTATTAATATTTATCTTTATATGATAGATGTATTAAGGATTAAGATATGCCTAATGGTAGACTAAGATGGTATTGATCAACATTGCTCTATATATAGTAGAACCAAAGTTGTTGGGTTCTATACTTGTGTATGAGATACTAAGGAGTGATTAGAGAGAGGCTTGTGTGTGTTTTGAGGAAGAAATGAGGGATTGAGTTACCTAAGGATGTGTTAAAGAGAAGATCAATTTGAGGACTATTTGTATGACTTGTAGGTCATAATTTTATTAGTAGAATAGTGCTCTTGTAGATTGAGTGTGAGAAAAGGTGAAGAGAAATAAGTTGTGGTCCATCATCAGGTGTTCTTAACATTAGTTTAGAAGTGGAAGTGTTTTATAGGTGTTGTTGTGGTAGCTTAACATCTAAGGTGGTTATAGCCTCCTTACAAGGTAAAAGTTTCTAAAAGGTCTAGTTGTTGTTGTAGCTCAACTAGATAGGTGTGGTAGCACCTTATGGGATTGAAGTATCACTGAATAGGGATTTTAGTTCCTTGATCACTTACAATTGGTATAAATTAGATCTTGTTATTATAGGATAGTAGTCCAATTTCAAGTTCAAGTGGGTTTTATTCTCTAAGAGGGTTTCCCATGTATGTCTTGTGTTATGTGATTGATATTACATTGTCTTTCTTGCTCATTACTATGAATGTTTATGCTTCATGAATGCTTGTGGTATCTGAAAGTATTTGTAAATATTAGAATTGAAGTTGGATTATTTAGGCTCATTGATTCACCCCCCTTCTTAGTGATTGTACCTCTAACATTCCATGTATAAGGATTACATATACATTGATGTGAGTATATGTATTTTATGCATGTTTAATTTTCATGTTTATTACCTCCACTTTGTGCCATAAGCTTTAGTGAGAAATATATTAGATTTTTATTTACTTGTTATTAGTTTAGTGAATATGAAAACATATGACCTAATTAGGGTTATTGCATAGTTTTGATTGACTAGAGGATTTTGAACCCTCCCTATTCATATTATTGTGGTAATAAATCCTTTAATTAGGTATAAGGATCCATATTGGTCATGACCCCAATTATCTAATGTATCCCCAATCGAAAGTGTAAGTAGGATCTATCTTCTCTGAGTAGGATTGATTTATAGATTTGTTGCATTTCCCATTACGTACATTCTGGTGAACCTGACATGAATCTAACCCTTGTAGGTTTTATTTCATGATTTTATTTCTATCATTTTATTATTTTTCTATATTTGTAATACTATGTCGACTAAGCTAGTATAGTTCTAACTTTTATGCATATGTTTAACATAGTCATATCAGAATAAATATGTTCTTTCTATGCAAGACTTTATCAGATATAGGTTACTAGATTAGATAGATCAACACAATACTATTTTTTAGTCCTAAATAAAAAACTAAGCTAGGTTGGTCAACTTAGTCTTCCAATCAACATCTATATCAACAAACTAAGTTGGGCAAGTTGACTTAGTCTTCCAATCAGCATCCAGATCAACAAATTAGTTTGGATAGGTTGACTTAGTCTTCGAGTCAGAATCTAAATCAAAAAACTAAGTCAATCAAGTCGAATTAATCTTCCAATCATCAAACTAAGTCAGGTAGGTCAATTTAGTCATTTAGTCAACATATAGATCAACAAACTATTTTAAGCAAGTTGACTTAGTCTTTCATTAAATAGCTAAATAAACAAAGTTAGGTTGGTTGAATTAGTATTTTAGTCAACATATAGATCAATAAACTAAGTTATTTAGGTCAACTTAGTCTTTCAATCAACATCCAAATCAATAAATTAAGTTGAATAGGTTGGCATAGTCATCTTATCTTGCTTCACCACATAAGGTTTTACAAAACTAGGCTTAAACAATTGACTTAATTTGCAAAACTTGAAAGCAACATTCAAGGCATTTCACCAAAAAAAATTCAATCCTAATCATCCTCTAACCCACCAACATTCCTCTCTTTCTCTCTATCAATTCAATTCTTCATTACAATTCTATTTTATGGAAGTTTGTAGTCTTTAAAACTGCAATCCTATAATAAACTAAGTTGACCTAGTTGACATAGTTTTGTAGCTTTTCTTCTATCTAAAATACTAAGTAGGCCTAGTTGAATTTATTATAAAAAACTCTTACTTCCACAAAATAGTAAAGACTCATTCAAATTTGCTTTATACTATTTTCATATAGTGTCATCTATAATGACTATGTGTCATTCTTAATTTTAGAATTGTTATGACATTAATCTACACCCTTGGAGAGAGTTATTTAGGATCCTAATGAATAATCAATAATAAGGGAATAATCTCAAGCTTTGGGTAACCTATGATGGGGCTAAATCTCTAGAGAAGGCTAGCTTCATCTTGATGGATCACCTATACTAATGCTACTATATGGAAAAGGGTTAGAAAGGGTAAAAGGGTTCTTAAGAAGGATAAAAGATGATGAACCAAATAAAAATGAGAAACTCCTATAATATTGAACCTACATTAGATCAACACAAGACAATGCTACCTCACACAATCTCATAGACTAGTTGATTGCATAAGTATTTCATAGACTAAGTTTAAGCACAACACTAATCCAAACCTACAATACCTTGAAAACACCCTAAAGGAGGTTAAAAAGGAGGAAAATGTATGAATAATATTATCCTTCACTATACCATCATGCACAACTCACTAAACATTGATCCAAGGCAAGATTAGGTAAAAAAAGTCTTTTATTGCATCAAGAGGTAGTTCTTACAAATTCTTGATAGGGTTTAACCTAATCAAGAGGAGAATATCTTTCAATATCTCAAAGAGTCCCCTACTCTTCAAGAACAAATATTCATTGTGAGAGTCTAAAATCTGAGAGAGAGATAAAAAGAGAGCTTACAAATGGAAAATAATGGGGTGATATAGGATAAGTAGAGAGAGAAGAGGGAGAATGAGTAAATAAATCAATACATGAGTCCAATTAATTATATGGAGTCCCAAATTCCTTTATTGAATTCCCCACCACATATTTAGTCAATAGAACTAAGTCATCATCAACAAGCTAGCCTACATTTGTCCCAATATCCTTTAAGATTTTTCTCATTGGTTGAGAGGTCCACTAGAAGATAAGGCTCTATTTTGAAGATGATGATTCATGACTAAGTCTGTTGTAAAAAAGATCTTTACGGTTCTAAATAATATTAAATGCTTTGATTGCTTCTCTAACCACCAAATCTATTTAATTTGATTTTCTATGACACTTTCCACTTGGTTTTATTATGAGGACAAAATCCTCATATCTTTAATCCTAATAGAGCCATCTCTATGTCTATTTTGAGTGGCAATAGCTACCTGATTATCAAAAATAAGACCATGTAGAAGGATGAGACATTTTATCATAATCACAAATATCTAACATTACTTTATAATTTGAACATAGGTATACTATAGATGAAAACCCATTCCATTTATTTATTTTCCTATAGTATTAATGTTAATGAAATGAAACTTTCTAGGTGTTTAACCTTGCTTTGACAAAAAGTTACCACACTTTTGTCTATATTAGGTCTAAAAGACCTATTATACCACCATATATCTCTAATGATGATGCTCAATCCATAAAATATCCTTTTAGGTTTAACGTATATTGTCTTCAAACTTGAATCCTATGCATTTACTTGCATAGGTCAAAACTAGTTTCATCGACCTCTACCAAAAATTTCATGGGATCATATTTGCTCATTAGCTATCGACTTATTGATTTGGGAATATCAAATTTAGACACTTGATGGATTCATTCTTGTGTTAGGTTTTGGAGCTAAAAGCTTCACTAATGTAAACAAGGGAAGAGGTTACTGAGTGTCACAGTCGCCGACGTCAATCAGGCCAATCGACATCAGTCAGGTGGAGATATGATGGTCATTGATCGACTGACGTCGGTCACCCCCAGGAAGATAGGGACTGACGTCGGTCACCTGTGCGGTTCGAAACTATGAGTGTTATAGACAGTTTGTTAACGAACTAGTTGTTTGCATGTAAGAAGGCTAATTATAGTCTTGAGCTACGGATCTAATTATTGTAATTAGGTGTCTAATTATTTTTTGCATGAGATATATATAATAGACTCATGGGCTATATTGTAATTTGTGCTAGAGAGTAAGAGAGCAAATATTAGCTCCTTCAGAGTGAAGAGAGCATGGTGTGTTCTTCCTAGTGCCACAGTGCCAAGTGTGGGTGTTGGTTTGGAGAATTAGAAGGATTCTTCATGTATGTAGGATCTTGGTCAGAAGGTGTGCAAGGCCACGTTTGGAGATCTACATGGGTAAGTAAGATCATTGATCTACAGGTGTATGTGTGTGCATGGTCTAGGTTTGCAGGTGTACAGAACCAAGTTGATTTGTAGGTGGCAGCAAGATCAAGGTGATAGCAACACAATAGGTAGCAAGATTAGGCAGGATCTACTTGGAGTATAGTGTGTACTCAGTTGGAGAGCAAAGAGGAAGGCAAGGTCATTCCTTCCAAAGTAAGATCATTTGAGTTGCAGGTTGTTGCAAGTTCATGAAAGATCTACTTAGAGTACGGTGTGTACTCAGATTTGGAGTGCATGGAGCACTTGTGTACTGGCAGTAGTGATACTGACTAGTGGTACTGGTAGTAGTGGATACTGACTGGTTGGAGGTGAACACCAACTCTATGTTTGAGTTGTGTGTTGGGACCATAATTGAGAGAGTGAGCTCTTGAATGTGAATTATTGAACACTTGGTGTGGGAAGCCTGTAAGGTGGGAGAGTGTGGCGTCTCTTCATTTTTAATTCTTTTTTGGAAGAGTATTAATACAATTGGGTATTGTCTCTCATATTCTGTGTTATTTTTGAATTCTAGTTACTTGTACTTCTGGTTTAATTCCACATGTTTAGTTTCTTGGTAATCAATGGTGCTTCCAGGTCCTAACAGTTGGTATCAGAGCTAAGGTTGCAAGGAGTAGGTTTGTGTTTGGTTATAGGTCACTCTCAGGGGTTTCTGATTGAGTGGGAGTATAGCAATGGTAGAAGAAAGTACACTAAGAATGGAGGAATTTAAAGGCATGAATGATCAATTACGGTGTTATGGAAAGAAAGAGCAGGTAAAGAAAGATTGTTGGTTGGTAGCAGATCAACATGAAGGAATTGAAGAAGTATATGTTGCAAGTGTTGTTGCATAAGATGCTCTGGGATGTTTCTTGGATAATGTAGAATCTTGGTTTATAGATTTTGTTGCCTCTTTCCATGCAACCCAAAATAGAGGGGTTAGTGAGCCTTGTCAAAGTTTTGGCAAAGGGGAAGTGTGGCTGAAATTGCAGATGGCCAACACATGGGTGTTGAAGGAAGTCATGCAGGTCCCATTTCTGGAGATGCAGCTAATTTCTTTAAGGAAGTTGGGTGATGAAAGATGCATAAGAACTCTCACAGCAGATTCTTGGAATGTTACCAAGGATGCACTTGAATTAGCATGTGGTAAGAAAATAGGTACTCTTTATCTACTTGCTTGTATTACTGATTCCACTTCTATTACACAGGTGTGGATTTATAGGCTTGGTCACATAAGTGAGAAGGGAATGGATGTTATTAAGTCAAATGGTAAGAGATAAGCTTCGAAGAGCATAGACCAAAAAATTTGTGAGCAGGGGGATGCTACAAGAAAGGATTGGATTTATTGTAGGAAAAAGAAGACTGATGTATTTAACAAACTTAAGAACTAGAAAGCCTTGGTGTTCTTGGAGGAGATGACAGATAGAGATCAGAAGATGGGGATAGATACCTCTGAGTAGGGTAGTTTAGACAAGGAAATGATTCAAAGAAAGCTTGCGGGTAAAAAGTCATCACTCATAGGTGAACACAGTTACCAGCGTCAGTCAAGGGGAACTGGCATCAAACAGACAGGTGCCGATGTCAGTCACGTGCAGACCAGAGCCAGTGGTGTCGGGTAGGGTGGCTACTGGCATTGGTCAGGGAACCAATGTCGATGACCAGGTAAGACTGATGTCGGTAAAAAAACTAGCATCAGTAGAAAGGATAGTCGCATGGAATCGACATCAGTCAGATGCAAATTGTGTGGTGATCGAGGTCGGTCATTATAACAGATTTTGGGCAGACAACAAGCTGTCAAGGAGTCTCAAATGCCCATGTGGAAGACTGAAAGGGTAAGTAAGCCTCAATTTTTTTTTTCTCTTCTTTATACTCGTTGCTCACTATAGAGCAGGAAGGATCCAGGAAATAGTAGGAGCATGGCATGAATAGGATGCAAAACCAAATGGGAGATTTGGTAGGGTTGCCAGCTAGTATGAAAGCACTAAAATACAAATGGATACCTTAGTTAAAGAATAGAGAGAATGGATACATGAGATGGAAGCCCAAGTCATATGGTCTTGAGGAAGCTGCAGGATAGTGGTACAGGTTTGACAGGTGGATGACAAAGCACAGCTTTAGTCAATGTCAGTGTAACCATTGTGTTTGTCTTACTAGGTGGATGATGATCGTGACATTATCCTATTATTGTATGTGGAGGATGAGCTTGTTATAGGTTCAGACATATAGGGTTTTGCTGAGCTAAAGGTAAGGTTAGTTTAGTGGTTTGCCATGAAGGATTTGGGAGTAGTGAAATTCTTTAGCATGAGAGACATGGAAGATCATAGGTTGATTTTGTCTCCAATGGGAGCTGATATGAATCAGGTGTTTGCGAGGTTCAATACATAGGATGCAGAACTAGAGCACACCAAGGGCTGGATAGTTCAGTGTTTAAAATCACATGAGGTCTGGTATAGACCTGAGTTTGCCCCAGTAGTGGGAGCTGTCAGATTGTTTGGAGCCAATCTAGGAAAGAAGCACTGGATGGTGGTTCAGTGGATTCTTCAGTATCTAAGAGGGACCCACAACAGGTCAACATGCTATGTAGGGTCAATTTATTTTGTACATGGGTTTGTAGATGCGGATGCGGCAGGTTACTTGGATGATAGGAGGTGCACCACAAGATTTGTGGTGGTTGGTCTTCAAGGTTGAGCTTGAAGAGGGATAAAAGCTAGGAAACAGATTAGATGGTGTATAGGTATAGGTACAGTGTAGCTATTTATCTCAAAGTGGGAGATTGTTAGGTTATGGAGCTAAAAGCTTCACTAATGCAAATAGGGGAGGAGGTTGCTGAGTGTCACAGTCACCGGCATCAGTCAGGCCAACCGACGTCGGTCAGATGGAGACAGGAAGCTGCTAATGATGGTCATTGATCAGCCAACATTGGTCACCCCCAGGCAGACAGGGACCAATGTCAGTCACCTATGTGGTTCAGAACTGTTAGTGTTATAGATAGTTTGTTAACAAACTGGTTGTTTGCATGTAAGAAGGCTAATTATAGTCTTGAGCTATGGATCTAATTATTGTAATTAGGTGTCTAATTATTGTTTGCATGAGATCTATATAATAGACTCATGGGTTGTATTGTAATTTGTGCTAGAGAGTAAGAGAGCAAATATTAGCTCCTTCAGAGTGAAGAGACCATGGTGTGTTCCTCCTAGTGCCACAGTGCCAAGTGTGGGTGCTAGTTTGGAGAATCAGAAGGATTCTTCATGTATGTAGGATCTTGGTCAGCAGGTGTGCAAGGCCACATTTGGAGATCTACATGGGTAAGTAAGATCATTGATCTGTAGGTGTATGTGTGTGCATGGTCTAGGTTTATAGGTGTGCAGAACCAAGTTGATTTGCAGGTGGTAGCAAGATCAAGGTGACAGCAACACAATAGGTAGCAAGATCAGGCAGGATCTACTTGGAGTATAGTGTGTACTCAGTTGGAGAGCAAAAAGGAAGGCAAGGTAGTTCCTTCCAAAGTAAGATCATTTGAGTTTCAGGTTGTTGCAAGTTCATGGGAGATCTACTTGGAGTATGGTGTGTACTCAGATTTGGAGTGCGTGGAGCACTTGTGTACTGGAAGTAGTGATACTGACTAGTGGTACTGGTAGTAGTGGATACTGACTGGTTGGAGGTGAACACCAACTTTGTGTTTGAGTTGTGTGTTGGGACCGTAATTGAGAGAGTGAGCTCTTGAAGGTGAATTACTGAACACTTGGTGTGGGAAGCCTGTAAGGTGGGAAGAGTGTGGCATCTCTTCATTTGTAATTCTTTTTTGGAAGAGTATTAATACAATTGGGTATTATCTCTCATATTCTATGTTATTTTTGAATTTTAGTTACTTGTACTTTTGGTTTAATTTTGCATGTTTAGTTGCTTGGTAATCAATGGTGCTTCCAAGTCCTAACATCTTGATTTGATCTCCATTTATTTCTTGACCTTGATCGCATCATTGATATTTCTCTATATGAATGAATGTAAGCCATAGATGTTCTGCTAGTTTAACACACTTAAGACACTTATCATCTATGCATTTGCTTTTAGGATCCACTAACCTTTTGACACACTAATCATCATTGATCTTTAATCGCATGAATAAACATGTATTGTAGATATTTTTGGGCACACTAACTCAAGATATCAATCATGTGTCATTGATCTATGATCTGATTAAGTGATATTTTGACACTTGTCAACTATACATTTAACCATTAGAACATTCGAATTTAAAACACTATTTCTTGAGGCCCAAATTTAATAGCTACATGCACATCCCACTCTACTATTTCATCTTTGAATACTTGTATCTTGAGATAAAAAAACTCATTAAGATACCTTTTTTGCAAAAAATATTCAAGGCATGAAAAACATCATGTCCATGTGATCCTAGGCCCTGATTAATTTCCCAAGTGCATTTATTAAACATGTAACTAGACTAATCTATCTATTTTTACATGATGTGTGATGATGGTTTGGCTCTTATATGCTTGAGCTTGAACTTTCAAGGCTCAAAACGACTTTATAAGACCTATGAAACCTGCTTTATGTCCATGAAGGTCATGATCACCATGAGAACCTGATGATCCTTTTCACCTTATAATTTCAGACTTGCTTCCAATCCATTTGATCACTTACTCAAACAAGAACTCTAATCAGATTCAAATAAAATCTAATAAAAATATTCTTATGTGGGTTAAAAATGGCCAACATCTTTGGTGACTCAATTGGGAAGCATGCCTACTATGCTTGAGAACCTAGACTAGTTACCTTGTCTAATCCATTGTGCATAGATTCATAAGCCTTTGATGTTAGCTAACATGAAATTATGCAAGGATGCCCCTTTGGATAAATTACTCTTGAATTAATATGAATAGCAAGAAATAAAACATATAAAGTACCCAAGACACTTTGGAAAATGAAACACATAATAGGAAAATAATGTGCACAAGGCACTTAGAGGAATACAAGAAAACTATTCTAATATGTACATGGCTGTAACTTACAAGTATCTTCCTCCTAGATCAAATGGAAAAGATTTAACATCACTCACTTGTGGTGAAATAGGATGGAAAACATCTTGCTTTTGAGAGATCATAATAAGTGAGCTAAGATTCCTGATTGATGACTCTTTTGGCATGCTCTCAAGAGGATGAAATGGGATAAACATGTCTCTAATGTAAACATATTGGTCCATTTTTTCAATGCTTTCCCTAAAATGGACTATAGGATCACCTATAAACTCCTCATCTGATGGATCCTTTAAACATGAAGGTTGATTGTCTAGGCTTAGGCAAAAAAGCTCTAATTCATCCCAAAAAATAGCTTCCTCTTGGTCATCTGAGACAATGCCAACTTCAACATCATCCTTGTTTTTCTTACTTTGAAAGGATCCTATGGTAGCTCATCAACCCATCTAAGGTTCAAAATTCCATGTTCTTGAGGCTCTAGATCTAACCATTCTCCCTCATTCTTGAAGACATCAGTCCTACCTTCAATAGACAATTTATCTTGAGATTGATCAGACTCTTCAACCTGATTTATAAGTTCATTTTCATGCTCTAGAGGAGGCATAGATTGGTTTAGAACCTATATTTAGCCCATGAATTCATGGTACAACTATTACCATACTTCATCCTGATCCTCCTTTTTCTCTATTTCTTACTCATCTTCATCCTTACCCATAACAAATGGAAGTTCTTGAAATAAATAAAGATCCCCTTTGCTCTTATATGTATCTTGAATACACCTCCCTTCAAATATGAAGGCATCAGTACTTCTTTCAGGCTCTAATTCATTAGTTTCAAAGCCATGCCACAAAAGCTAGCCCAAAACTGTTTCTCCTCCTCTTAGTGGAGTGGGTTGCCTATCATGGTCTCCTCATCAAAAACACTTGTGTTGTCTTCTTTAGGTTCACCTATTCTTATAATATCCTCCTATGTTCTTTGCAAAAAAGGCTCTTTATCTAAGAGGGAGATGGTGGGAGGGTGAAGAAGTTCACCTTACTTGCAGCTTAGGAGAGTATCCTTATAGCTAGGAACTTTGAAGGCTCTTTCTAGTGGATCTTGTGGGAGGGAGATAGAGTCATATAAATTTTGTATGGCAGGCTCATTGAGCTAAGTTAACACCTCTTTTTCTTGAACTGGTTCTTGGACTACCTCAACTAACACTTCCTCTCTCTTCTTTATGCCCTCCTTGATTGATTTCCATGAAGGGAAATCTTAAGTCTTGGCCACCTTCTCATTTTCTTGAATGGGTGTGGGAGAGGGTAGTTTTAGAAGAGAGGATATGGCATAGTCAGTGTCACTGGCATAGGATAATATCCAAGATGGGATGGCTTCATATTCCTCAGTTCAATTATTTTTAGTGACTTGTTTGGATTTTGATGAGGATGAGACTTGACAAGGTGGAATAAGGGGTTAGGTTTGAGCATGAATAGGAGTAAGAGAGGGAAATTGGGTTCTAGGTTTGGTTACTCTCATTCCTAAGAGTAGCTGATAGTTATTTTCTTTTCTAGCTTGGTCTTGCCTAACCAAGCATTCTTCTTAAAATCTCAACTCCTGATCCTAAACATAATCTTGGTGTTCAAGATTTTGTTGTTACCTATAGTACTCTTCTATCCTATCAACCTCTCTTAAGTATTTTTTGAGATCAAGCCATATCTCCCTAAGGCTCTTTCTAGTTGACTAGAGAGGGTCAAATTCTAACAAGGATAATACATTAAATCTTGAGGGCCACTTGGGGTGAAGCCATGAACATTGTTAACTTGATATGAAGGATAAGGAATGAAAGAACATGCTTTTTTATTAAATGGGGGATTATACATACCAAATAATGATGATTAGGAACCTAGGATGCTTATACCAATTGATGTTCATAGTGGAGTCACCATTACTATTTGCAAATGTGCCTCTAAAGGCTGATTACACTGAAAGGAAATACCAAGAACCTTTTAGTGAGATTTAGAATGTATTAAAGTCCCATTGGGTATGAAAAAATCTATTATGACATTAATCTCCACCATTAGAGAAAGTTCTCTGGGCTCCCTCTAACTAAGCCATAATATGGGAATAACCCCAGGCTATGGGTAGCCTATGATGGGGCTAATTTTTTGGAAAAGGTAGGTTTCCTCTTGATGGATCACCTATACTAATGTTACTATAGATAAAAGGGTTAGAAATGGGAAAAGGGATCCTAACAAGGCTAAAAGGTGATGCACCAAATAAAAATGGGAAACTCTCATAAGATTAAACCCATATTAGATCAACACAGGATAATGCTACCTCACATAACCTCATAGACTAGCTAATTGCATAAGTATTTCATAGACTAGGTTGAGGTAGAACACTAATCTAAACCTATAATAACTTGAAAACACCCTAAAGGAGGTTAGAATGGATGACAATGGATGAGGAATATTATCCTTCACTATGCCTCCATGCATAATTCATTAAACACTAATCCAAGGTAAGAGGTAGGTAAAGAAAGTATTTTATTGCATCAAGAGGTAATTCTTATAAATTTTTGATAGGGTTTAGCCTAATCAAGAGGATAATGTCTTGCAATATCTTAGAGAGTCCCCTACTCTTCAAGATCAAAGAGTCCTTGTGTGAGTCTAAAATTTGAGAGAGAGAAAGAGAAAGAGAGAGAGAAAGCTTACAAATGTAAAAGAATGTGGTGATATAGGAGAAAGGAAGAGAGAAGAGGGATTATGAGTAAAAAATCAATAAATGAGGTACAATCACTTGGATGGAGTCCCAATTGCCTTTCTTAAATTCTTTGCCACATTTTTAATCAATAGGACTAAGCCTTCCTCAATAAGCTAGCCTGCATTTATCCTAATAGCCTTTCAGATTTTTTTCATTGGTTGAGAGATCCACTAGAAGACAATGGTCTATTTTGAATATGATGAGTCATGGCTAAGTTTTTTGGAGAAAATATCTTTATAGTTTTGAACAATATTAAATGCTTTGACTACTTTTCTAAGCTCTAGATATCTTTACTCTAATATTTTACATTAATTCCCACTTGGTTTCATTATGAGGATAAAATCCTCATATATTTTATCCTAAAAAATCCATCTCCATGTCTTCTTTGAGTGGTGGTAGGTACCTGATTATCAAAAATAAGACCATGTAGAACGATGAGACATTTTCCCATAATCACAAATATCTACCTTTACTTTGGAATCTAAACCCAAGTCTACTATAGATGAAAATCAATCCCATTTATTGGTTTTCCTATAGTCTTAATTTTAATGAAATTAATCTTGTTAGGTGTTTGATCTTGCTTGAATAACAAGTTTCCACCCTTTTGTCTATATTAGGTCTAAAATACCTATTCTACCCCATAGAGATCTAATGGTGATGTTAGATCCTTAAAATATCCATTCTAATTCAACCTAGATCATATTCAAACTTGGCTTGTATGCATTTTCTTACCCGGGTTGAAACAACTTCATCAACCTCCATAAAAAATTTCCTATGCTCACCTTTGTTCATTGGCCATCGACTTATTAATTTAGGACTATCAAATTTAGACACTTGGTAGCCTCGTGCTTGATCTAAGCTTCATTGACTTCCTACCTTCCTCACACTATTGATATTTATCTATATGAATGAACATGATCCATAGATATTCTTCTATTTTAATGTGCTTAAGACACATTTCACCCACGTATTTGATTTTAAGATTCACTAACCTTTTGACCCATCACTTGCCATTTATCTTCATTTGCATGACTAAACACACACTGTAGATCTTTTTGGGCCCACTAACTCAAGTTATAAACTACATGTCATTGATATATGATCTGATAAAGAGTGATTTTGATGCTTTTTAGCCATGCATTCACCCTTGAAATTTTTGAATTTAAATGACTATTTATCAAGTCCTAAATTTGACATCTATGTACACATTTCACTTTACTAGTTCATCTTTAAATTCTTGTATCTTGAGATAGAAATATCATTAATATACCAATTTTGTAGATAATGTTCAAGGCATGAAAAACATCATGTCTATGCGATCCTAGACCCTGATTAATTTCCCAAGTGCATTTATTAAAAATGTAACCAAACTAACCTGTCCATTTCTACATGACATGTGATGATGGTTTGGATCTTATATGCTTGAGCTTGAACCTTCAAGGCTCAAAATGAGTTTATAATACCTATGAAACATTATTTATGTCCATGAAGTTCATGATCACCATGAGAACTTGACGATCCTTTTCACCTTGCAATCCTAGACTTACTTATAATCCATTTGATCACTTAATCAAATAGGAACTTTGCTCAGCTATCAACTACATCCAGTTAAAATTTTCTTATGTGGGACAAATTTGGCCAACATCTTTGGTGAATCAACTTAGAATCATGCCTACTATGCTTAAGAACCTAGACTAGTTGCCTTGTATGATCCATTGGGCATGGATTCATAAGCGTTTTCTCTTAGCTAACATAAAATTATGCAAGGCTTCCCCTCTAGATAATTTCCTCTTGAAGTAATAGGAATAACAAGAAACAAAATAAACAAATTACCCAAGACAATTTGGAAAAGGAAACATAAATAGGAAAATAATGTACCTAAGGCACTTAGAGGAAAACAAGAAAACTATTCTAATATGTATAGGACTGTAACTTATAAGTATCTTCCTCTTGGATCAAATGGAAAAGATTTATCATCACTCACTTGTGGTGAACCAAGATGGAAAACACCTTGCTTTTGAGAGCTCATAATAGGTGAGATAAGATGCATGATTGATGACTCTTTTGGCATGCTCTCAAAAGGATTAAATAGGACAAACATGTCTCTATTGTAGACATATTGGTCTATTTATTCAAGGCTTGATCCAAAATTGACTATAGGAACACCTACAACCTCCTCATTTGATGGCTCTTTTGAACATGAAGGTTGACTATCTAAGCTTGGGCAAAAAATCTCTAAGTCATCCCAAAAGGCAACTTCCTCTTATTCACTTAAGACAATGCCAACTTGAACACCATCCTTGCTTTGCTTAATTTAAAAGGAGACATATGGTAGCTCATCAACCCATCTAAGGTTCAAAATTTCATGTTCTTGTGGCTCTAGATTAGACAATTCTCCCTTATTATTGATTACATTAGTACTACCTTCAATAAATAATTTATCTTGAGACTAGTCAGATTATTCAACCTAATTTACAAGTTCATTTTCATGATCTAGAGGAGGCATAAGCTGGTTTAGAAGATCTATTTTATCCATGAATTCATGGTACAACTATTGTCATACTTCATCTTGATCCTTTTTTCTCCATTTATTCCTCATATTCATCCTTACCCATACCAAATGGAAGTTTCTAAAATAAATCAAGATCCCATTTTCTCTCAACTACATCCTAAATACACCTCCCTTTAAATATGAATGCATTAATACTTCCTTTAGGATCTAATTCATCAATGTCAAAGTCATGTCATAATAGCTTGTCCAAACTTGATTTCTTCTCTTTTAAGTGGAGTGGCTTGTCTATCATGATCTACTCATCATGGAAACTTGTGTTGTATTCTTCAAGTTCACCTATGCTTACAAGATCCTCTTTTATTATTTGAAAAATAGTGTCTTTATCCAAGAGGGAGATGATGGGAGGGTGAGGAAGTTTACCTTGCTTGAAACTTAGGAGAGTGTCCTTCTAGCTAGGTATTTTGCAGGCTCTCTTTGGTGGCTCTTGGGGGAGGGAGATAGAGTCATGGAGCTTTTTTATGGAAAGCTCATTGAGTTGAGATACCACCTTTTTTTCTTGAACTGGTTCTTAGACTACCTTAGCTAGCACTTCATCTCTATTCTTTATACTCTCCTTGATTGATATTCATGAGGGGAAAACATAAGGCTCGGCCACATTCTCATTTTATTGAATGGGTGTGGGAGAGGGTGGTTTCATAAGAGAGGGTATGACATAGTTAGGGTCATTAGCATAAGAGAAGATCCAAGATGAGATGGATTCATGTTTCTTAGTTGAATGATTTACAGTGACTTATTTATCTTTTGATGAGGATGAGACTTGACAAGATGGACTAAGAGGTTGGGTTTGAGAATGAAAAAGAATAAGAGAGGGAAATTAGGTTCTAGGGTTGGCTTTATTCATTCCTAATATCAACTAATACTTATCTTATTTTCTAGCTTGGTCTTACCTAACCAAGCATTTTTCCTAAAACCTTAACTCTTGCTCTTAAACATAATCTTGGTGTTCAAGATTTTGTTGTTGACTATAGTACTCTTCTTCCCTATCAACCTCTCTTAATTATTTTTTGAGATCAAGCCATAACTCCCTGAGGCTCTTTTTTGATTAACAAGAGAGACAAATTTTGACAAGGCTAATACATCAAATCTTGAATGCCACTTGGGGTGAAGCCATGAACATTGCTAACTTGATATGAAGGATAAAAAATGAAAGAACATAAATTTTGATCAAATATGGGATGATAAATACCAAATAATGGTCGTTAGGCACCTAGGCTGCTTATACCAATTGATGTTCATAGTGGAGTCACCATTGGTGTTTGAAAATATGCCTCTAAAGGTTAATTACACTAAAAGGAAACACCCATAACCTTTTAGTGAGATGAAAAACATAATACAGTCCCATTGATCATGCCATAAATTATTATGACATTAATCTTCACCCTTGTAGAGATTTATTTAGGCTCCCTCCAACTAAGCCATAATATGGGAACAACCCCAAGCTATGGGTAACCTATGATAGGGTTGAACCTCTAGAAAAAGCCAGATTCCTCTTGATAGATCACCTATACTAATCTTAGTAAAAGTAAAAGGGCTAGAAAGGGTAAAATGGATCCTAAGAAGGATAAAATGTGATGCACCAAAAAAAAAGGGAAACTCCCATAAGCTTGAACATACTAGATCAGCATAAGACAATGTTATCTCACATAACCCTATAGACTAGCTGATTGCATAAGTATTTCATAGACTAGGTTCATGAAAAACACTAATCTAGACCTACAATAACTTGAAAACACCCTAAATGAGGTCAAAAAGGAGGACAATGGATGAGGAAGATTATCCTTCACTATGCCATCATGCAAAACTCACTAAACACGGATTCAAGGCAAGAGGTAGGTAAAGAAAGTATTTTATTATGTTAAGAGTTAGTTCTTACAAATTCTTAAGTTGGTTTAGCCTAATCAAGAGGAAAATATATTATAATATCTTAGAGAGTCCCCTTCTCTTCAATATCAAAGAGTCCTTGTGAGATTCAAAAATATGAGAGAGAGAGAGAGAGAGAGAGAGAGAGAGAGAGAGAGAGAGAGAGAGAGATTACAAATGGAAAATAATGGGGTGATATAGGATAAAGGGAGAGAGAAAAAGGAGAATGAGTAAAAAATTCAATAAATGAGGTCTAATTACTTGGATGGAGTCCCAAATACCTTTCTTAAATTCTCCACCACCTTTTTAGTTAATAAGACTAAACCTTCCTCAACAAGCTAGCCTACATTTTTCCCAATAGCCTTTAATATTTTTCTCATTAGCTTAGAGATCCACTAGAAGATAAGGGTATATTTTGAAGATGATGAGTCATGACTAAGTATATTGGATAAAATATTTTTATGGTTCTAAATAATATTGAATGCTCTGATTACTTCTCTAACCACCAGATATTTTTACTCTAATCTTCTACACCTCTTCCCACCTAGTTTCATTATGAGGACAAAATCCTCATATCTTTGATCCTAACAAATCCATCTCCATGTTTACTTCAAGTGGTGGTATGTGCTTTATTTTCAAAAATAAGGTTATGTAGAAGGATGAGACATTTTCCCATAATCACAAATATCTACCTTTACTTTGGAATCTGAACCCAGGTCTACTATAGATGAAACCAATCCCATTTATTTGTTTTCTTATAGTCTTAATTTTGATGAAATGAAGCTTTCCAAGTGTTTGACCTCACTTCAACAAGAAGTTGCCACCCTTTTGTCTATATTAGGTCTAAAATACCTATTCTACCTGTGATGTTTGATCCCTAAAATATCCATCTGGTTTAACTTGGATCATCTTTGAACTTAGCTCCTATGCATTTGCTTGCCTAGGTTGAAAACAACGTCATCGACCTCCACCAAAATTTTCTTGGGATTTACTTTGTTCATTGGTTATTGACTTATTGATTCAAAAATATCAAATTTAGAGACTTGTTGGCCTCACACTTGATTTGATCTCCATTAAATTCATGAACTTGCTCGTACCATTGATATTTTTATATATGAATGAATAAAACCATAGATTTTATACTATTTTAACATGCTTAAGACACTTGTCACCCATGTATTTGATTTTAGGATTCACTAACCTTTTGACCCACTACTCACTATTGATCTTTGATTGCATGACTAAATGTGCACCATAGATCTATTTGGGTCCACTGACTAGAGCTATCAACTACGTGCCATTGATATATGATCTAATTAAGTGATATTTTGACACTTGTTAGCCATGTGTTCAACCTTAGAATATTTAAATTTAAACAACTATTTATTGAGACCCAAATTTGACATTTGCATGCATGTCCCACTCTGTTAGTTCATATTTTAATGCTTGTATATTGAGATAGAAAACTCATCAAGATAACAATTTTGTAGAGAATGTTTAAGGCATGAAAAACATCATATCCTTTGACCCTAATTGATTTCTCAAGTATTTCTATTAAATGTGAAATTAGACTAAGATAGCTTTTTATGCATGATGTGTGATGATGGTCTAGCTCTTCTATGCTTGAGATTGAACTTTCAAGGCTCAAAATGAGTTTTTAAGACCTATGAAACCTGTTTTATGTCTATAAAGGTCATGATCACCATGAGAACCTGATGATCCTTTTCACCTTGGAATCTTAGACCTGTTTCTAGGCCATTTGATCACTTACTCAAATATAAACTCTACAATCCTCAAACCACATACAATCAAAAGTTTCTTATGTGGGCCCAATTTGGCTAACAAGAATTAACAACTATTTTCTAGTAATTAATTCACACTTTCATTTTTAGATGTTTACATGATTAGAGTAGCTCACATATTCTAATTAGGTGGGTTTTCAAACTATCATTTATTTATACTATTTTTATATTATTACACACACAACCAAATCACACAATATTCAAAATGAATTTAACATTTATCTTACCTATTGAGTATTATCATTGGTATCAAAGGTGCATCTTGTGGAGATTGATGTCAAAGGTGATTAAGGATAGTTGGAAAAGTGTGATGTGATAAGGTACATGGAATTATGTTATCATGAGATAAATGCAAAGAGAGAATTTGAAGGCAATTAATGTCTTATATCTACATGGAAGGTATAGGTCATTGATGTCAAGTGCATAGGAAGCCTAGTCATGACTTGAAGAGGTATGTTCATGGTGAAATAAATGAACACATGCATGTGAATATTGTATAGCATTCTTTGAGAATTTAATGTATAAAATAATTTATGATATTTTTAGGGTGAGCCTATAGGGGTAGGACCTTTAGTCTAAGTCTACACCTAGACCACTTCTAGGCCATACCTAGCCTAATGAGGTATGAATATTATATTTCAAGTATGCACATGAAATCATGGAAAGAGGTGAGATAATTTTTTTAGGTATTATCATAAAGTTTAAGGTTAATATTTTAAGTAAAAGTGCATGAATCATTATTTTAGGCCTTATCAAGCTCACAAAATGAGGTCTCAAACTTGAGAAGCACTTTTAGACTTTCTTTGGCACATATAACCTCTACATGGGAGTTTTAGTTGTTAATGAGATATGGGAAATGGTCATATATAATATCTCCAAGCATTATTTTTGGATTCAAGTGACATTCCTTTATGAATAATCATTAACATTAAAACTCATGTTAAACCTCCCTACAAACCTAATAAGGACTCGATATGAAATATTTTATTCAAAACACCTCAAGATGGATTAAAAAGCCTAGATAAGTTATTTTATCATGTATTAAACTCTCCCAAGTATCTCCAAGTGGTGGTCATTAGTCAAATGAGAGATAAAATGCATAAATACAATCTTATTTGTTAAGAAATTATCATAGATCTCAAAATTTGTATTGGTAAAGAAGAGAAAATGGATTGGAGAAGAATATAGAGACTCATTTTACATGTTCATGATGTTTTATGGATAGGTTATATCCTTAAATTTTTATATTTTGGTCATCCAAGTAAGTGAGTCGTAGACAGACATACTGTTGTGAATAATGTAAAATCCACACAGGGATGAAGAGAAAATTTGAGGGTCTGTACATGATATATTGATGAAATAAAGTGCATAAATAATTTATTTATTACTTATAATTCATTATCATTCTTTTAAAATCTTTGGAGGTAAATTTATATTGTGAAAACATTGCTCATAAAATGCCCTGTCTAGTTTAAATAGGACTGTGAGATATAAGGTCAAAAAATTGGTCTATAAGGCCAATATTTACCATTAGAACATATGAATTTATATCTTAGTATATTATTGAGATATAATAAGACCATTTTTATTCATAAATATTCATTAAAAGTGTCTATATATGTGTTGGAGGTCTAATCCATCATGACTAGTTTTTGAGGTAAATTGGCAGTTCTAAGTAAGCGAGTTGTAGAGATGTTCTTGAGGCTTTATCTCTTGAGTGAAGGTTTTCCAATAATTTTGTGATGACATTAATTCATGTATAATTCATCTACATTTTTTATTTGTCATAATTTATTATCTTAAGTGTTTTTCAGTTTCATTATTGCAAGATAGACTTTTGAGGTAAATAGGCTTAATAGGGTAGTTTGTCCTAAAGGAGCTTTCATGATATGAATGAAGGATGCAGGTTTAATAAATCATGGATAATATTGTAATAATTCATTTTATAAGTATTTTTTTTTTAAAAAAAAAATTTAGAAGGCCAAATGAGCTCAAAAAGATCAATTTTTAGCATTAAGAGAACATACCTAATGTAATTAGGTCTCTATGAAACCTAAAAGGAGGAATAAGGCCTAATTGATTTGTGTTAGACAAAAAGGGGTTAAAATTATTATTTAACCATGTTATTAATATATATTAATACCTATTTTTTGGATGACCTAATAGGTTGAAGGTGTGTGGCTAACAAAGTGGTGTGTGACCGTGGGACTAGTATACATACAAGGCAGTTTAGGCCTATTTGAAGAAGTGAAAATCAATTAAATAAAATAATGCATAGTGAAGAATAAGTAGGTATTTAAATTATAACATAAAAAAATATCATATGTGTGGTGATCAAAATTCATGAGGTGGTTGAGTCACTTAGGGAGTCAGTTCTTCCTTGCAAGTAGGTGTTTATTAAAGCCTAGTCAATTGGGTACTTGACTTTAATAGGGTTGGTTTTCCAAGTTGAGTCGATGATCAAATAAATTTGGTTTTTTTTTATAGGACTATAGTCCATTTATATATATCATATTGGTTTTTATTCCCCTTGAGGTTTTACCACTCATATATGTGTTATCTTATTTCATGTTCATTTAAATAGTTATTTATGTTTTGCTAAATCTCAATGTTGTTTTTATAGTTCATGAATGATTGAGTATAATTAAAATAAAGTTTTAAACAATAATTCAATCTCACATATCATTAATTATGCTTCAAATAATTGGTATTAGAGCCTACTCCTTTGAATCAAGCCTAACAACTTAAAGGAGACCCTAAAAGCATAAGCATGTCTAGTCATCAAGTACAACAAGGTTACTCAACCAACAAGGCCCGTCTCTTCAGTGGAACTAACTGTGCATTTTGGAGCATCAAAATTAATACCTATCTAATTTATTTTAGATTTTACATATTATAATTTGTTGTTTATGGATTCACTCCACCTCTTACACCACCAACTGCAAGTAAGAAGGTGGCCTTTCAAAGGAAAAATTTATAAAGGCCATGCATTGTGATACATCCAAAGAGATTTGGTAAAAGTTGAAAACCATCTATGAATGAGACACCAAAGTAAATTTTGAAAAAATTCAGACCCACTGAAGGTAGTTTGAAATTTTTAGAATGAAGGAGGATGAAAATATTACATTTTATATGTTAAGACTAGATGAAGTGGTAAATGTCATCAGAGGTCTAGGAGAGAAGTTAGAAGATTCAATAGTTGTAAAAAAGGTATTTTTATCCCTAAAATCTAATTTTTATTCAAAATTATCAACTATGGAGGATATAAAAGATCTCAACATACTATATATGGATGAGCTTCATGGCATCTTGACTTCCTATGAAATGAGAACATGTGATGGAAGACCTTCTAAGAAGGAAGTTGCATTCAAAGTTGAGAAAAATTCAAAAGGTAAAAAGGTCAAGGATGATGTTGATACATATATTTATGATGACAATATAAAATCCATATTTTTTAGAAAACTAAGGAAAGGATCAGGTAAGTATAAAGATAAGTTTCCATTTAAGTGCTTTAATTATGGTAAGATCAGTCACTTTGCATACAAGTTCCATAACAAGGATAAGAATGAACATGATGGATATCATGATGAATATCATGATGATGATAAGAAGTTATATAATCTTGATAAGATCAAAAAAAAATTTAGGAAGTATGAAGGCAAGAAAGGGTCATTCAATAATAAGAGAAATTTTA
This sequence comes from Torreya grandis, assembly GCA_037957365.1. Classification (NCBI taxonomy): domain Eukaryota; kingdom Viridiplantae; phylum Streptophyta; class Pinopsida; order Cupressales; family Taxaceae; genus Torreya; species Torreya grandis. The sequence continues at coordinate 1,547,036 of JARHVA010000738.1, read as the reverse complement.
TACCAAAAAAGATAGTAGATCCTCTGATATAAGTGACACAAGTATATTTGATAGTGATGATAATAGTAATGATAATAATAGAAATTAAACTCTATTCATGGACATGAAAATAGATAATTAAGTTTATTCAAAAGGGAAAAGTCTTATGGAAGATGAAGAAGAGGCTGAAGTGAACCTTGAGGCATAATTGGTGAGTGCTCTAGAAGAGTTGAAGTTCTAAAGGAGAAAGAATAAAAAAATAAGAGCATTATTTATGATTTATGAGGAAAAAATCAATCTCTTTGAAGAGAGACTAAGTAATAACACCAATGAACATGATGAGATAATTAAATAGCTAAAAATTCAAATTGAGATTATCACTACAAGTTTTAAGACCAAGGAGGAAGAATGCACCAAGTTTAGAATAGAAATGGAGTCCTTAAAGGGAGAATCGGATCAAGAAACAATCAATTTGAAGACACATCATAAATTTGAAAAGAGCACTAAATTATTTATTGATATTTTGAATGGTCAGAGGTCTCCACATGGAAAGACAAGTTTTGGGTTCAAAGAATATCAAAAAGAAAAAAATGAGAGTCAAGCCTCAAAGAATAATGTATGATCAAGATGTGATAGTATTGATAGAGTAAAGACTTATGAAGAAAATATCAAATATGAGATTGATCATCACAAATTCAAGAAGAATGTGACTCCTTCAAGATACAATAAAGGTAGATTTGCATCATTCAACATCAGATAGGCAAGGTATGTCAATTCTTTAAATGGTTATTATTTCTCATGTAATCAATATAGACATAGAGTTGTGGATTATAGACATCATGTTATAATCAATTCCTCATGGATTAATAGGATGAATGATCATTTCATCAATAGAAGAATAATTATGTGTTACAATTGTGATTAGAGAGGACATATTGTAAGGGATTGAAATATGAGTCATATGAGGAAGATCAGTCAAGACATAAAGGTACATAATCATACCACTGAGAAGTGGATCAAGAAGTTAGATCATGTGGATAAGGTAAAGGAGGAGCAAAAGACTAAAGGAGAAGAACCTATGCTTAGATCAAATTTCCTTTCACATCCAAGATGAAGGCATGAAGTTGTGTATAGATAGTTATTTCTCAAGTCACATTATAGGGGATAAAAACAAGTTCATTTCATTGAAGAAGAATGCTACAGGGATAGTGAGATTTGGAGATAACATAACTAACAATGTTTTTGGCAAGGGTATTTTGAGTTTAGACACTAGGAAGACCAAGATATAGAATATGTTGTATGTAGAAGGCTCAAAAATTAACTTTATTAGTGTAAGTTAAACATTAAACTAAGGACACACATTGACCTTTCATGACAGATGGTGTGATATAAGGAGAGCCAAATCAAAAAGGCTAATTTCCAATGTTAAGAGGATTGAGAATAATCTATATGTCTTGAATGGGATAAATAAAGAGAGATGCTTTATGAGTAATATAGATGAATTTTATCTATGGAATATAAGGTTAGGATACCTATACTTTGATAATATGGTCAAGATAATCTTTAAAAAGTCTATAAATAATATGCCTAAAATCACCAAACCTACAGATACACTTTGCAAAGAATGTCAACATGGTAAGCAAACTAGAAGGAGGTTCAATTCTAAGGAGTATTCTAATACAATACCTTTAGAGTTAATACACACTGATCTCTATGGAACTATAATAGTCCAAATCATTCAAGGAGATAGCTATTTCATGTTACTCATAGATGACTACACAAGAATGACTTAGGTAGCACTCTTGAAAGAAAAGTTAGAAGCTCTTGATAAGTTCAAGTCATTCAAGGCTTTAGTTAAGAATGAAAAGAATGGTAAGATCAAGTTCCTAAGACTTGATAGAGGAGTATAGATTTGGTCCAATGAGTTTGATGAGTTCTATGAGGTTCATGAAATAAGGATATAATTCTTAGCAGCTAGGATACCTCAGCAAAATGGGGTAGTGGAAAGAAAGAATAGGACAATTCAAGAAATGGAAATGACTATACTAAATGAATCAATATTATTTGATGGATATTGGAGAGAGGTAGTGATCACTATAATCTACATTTTGAATAGAGGATAGATAAAGATTAATGGTAAAAAAACCCCCATGAACTATGGCAAGACAAACTTGTTAATGTGGAACACTTTAGAGTGTTTGAAAGCAAATGCTTCATCAAAAGAGATTAGGAAGACTTAGGTAAGTTTGATTCTAGGTCTGATGAAGGAATATTATTGAGATACTCATCAATAAGCTCAACCTATAGTTGTTATAATAAGATGTTGTACAAGATAGTGGAAAGCACTAATTTGTACTTCAATAATGAAGAAGAAAATATATATATATGAGGTAGAAGAAGAATTTGAGGAAAGACAAGATTAAAAATTTACTTCAAGATAAATTCAAAGAGACTATCCTGAATCACAAATTATTGGCAACAAGGATGTAGGCATGCAAATAAAGAGAAAGTTGGTAAGTAACTTAAATCAAGATAATGTTACTCTATTATCTAATATTGAACCTAAAAACCTTATAGAATCAAGAAAATAAAAGTTTTAGATAGGTTATATGAATGATGAGTTAGAACAAATAGAAAAGAATGAGACTTGGGAACTAGTTCCTAGGCCTAAAGACACAAATGTCATTGGCACAAAATGGGTGTTTAAGAAAAAAATTGAATGAAGATGGATAAGTCACTAGGAGAAATGTTAGATTGGTATATAAGGGGTATGCTCAAGTAGAAGGGGTATATTTTGAGGATACATTTACTCCAGTAGAAAGATTGGAGGCTAATATATTGTTTCTAGCATATGCACAATTCAAAGGGTTCAAGGTGTATGAGATGGATGTCAAATCAGCTTTTCTAAATGGGCACTTGGAAAAGGAGGTGTACATAGAACAACTTGAGGGTTTCTCATTATCAAGTAACAAGGACTATATATGTATATTAAAGAAAGATCTTTATGGTCTAAAGCAAGCTCCTAGAGCTTGGAACACTAGATTGGACAAGTACCTATTAGACTAAGGATTCAAGAGAGGAGTTGCAGATAGTAATCTATACATAAAGATAGAAAATTATCATTAGTTGATAGTGTTTATCTATGTGGATGAAATCATATTTAGTGGAAAAAATGAGAATGTGACCAAGGCCTTTGTATATGTGATGAAGGAGTTTGAGATATCCAAGCTGGGATAACTATAATTCTTCCTTTGGTTATAAATCAATCAATCAATCAGAAAGATGTATATTCATTTCATAATCTAAGTACATAAGAGAGGCATAAAATAAATTTGAGATGGAATATTACAAGGTAGTTAGCACACCTATGATCATAGGGTGTAATTTAAGCAAGGAAGATGTATATCCAAATGTCAATCAAACATCATATAGGTCAATTATTAGAAGTTTATTATACACTACTACCTTTAGACCTGACATCATGCAAGTAGTAGGTCTTATGGGAAGATTTCACGTACAACCAAAGGAAAATAATTTACAAGTAGTCAAAAGGATACTTAGGTATCTCAAGGGAACTATGAAGTTTAGGTTATGGTATCTAAGGAGAAATGAGTTTAACTGAATAAACTATATATATGTAGACTAGGTAGGGAGTCTAGATGATAGGAAGATCACTAGTGGAGGAGATTTCTTCTTACGAGAGTGCCTAGTATCATGGATAAGAAAGAAACAACCATTAGGGGAATTATCTACTTGTGAGTATGAGTACATTATGGTAGTTTTGTGTTACACTCAAGTCTTATGGATGAGGCAAACTATAAAGGACTACGAAGTTGAGTATGATAGTCTTAGTTCTATTTTTTATGACAATATAAGTGCTATAAGTATATCAAATAACCCAGTCATGCACTTAAGGACTAAGCACAATCCCATTAGGTATAATTTTCTAAGAGAATATGTACGTGAACAAAATTTCACTCTTGAGTATTTATCTACTAAGGATCAGATTGTACATATTCTAACCAAGCCACTTACAAAGATAACATTTGAACATATAAGATAGGAATTGGGTGTAATTCCTACCCCTATCAGTCATTAAATAAGTCAAATTCTTAGGGTAAAAAAATCAAGAGGTTCATTATCTCCAAGAGTAGATGAGTAGTGTCAAAGAGGTATTAATGAATATAGGGGGATCATGGTTATATGATGCTTCATTGACTCATAATCCTATGTGTTGAGTTTTCTAGTTGTAAGCAGTTTGATCCAAGAAGTTGTAGGTATCTCTTTGTCATTAATGTCAAAGGGGGAGAAAGTTTGTAATGGGTGAGAAATAGCCTATTGAGAGACATTTCTAAGATTGGTTGCCATCAATGATAAAGGGGGAGATTATTGATTATTGTCATTGATGTCAAAGGTGATTAAATATAGTTGGAAAAGTGTGATGTGACAAGGTGCATGGAAGTATGTTGTCATGAGATAGTTTTATCATGAGAGAAAGGGAATTATATAATTTTAATTCAATTAATTTATTATCTCTGTATGGAAGGTACAAGTCATTGATGTCAAGTGCATAAGAAGCCTAGTCATGACATGAAGAGGTATATGTATGGTGAAATAAATGAACATAGGCATGTGAAAGTCATATGGAATTTTTTGAGCATGAAAGGTATAGAAGTATTCATGAGAGTTTTAGGGTAAGCCTATAGGGTTAGTAAATTTAATTTAAGTCTATACCTAAACCACTTCTAAACCTTTCTAGGCCTAATGAGGTATGAAGATAAGATTTCAAGGCAAGTGTGCATATGAAAGCACAAACAGAGGTGAGATAAGTTGTTTCAGGTATGATCACAAATTTTTAGGTCAAGATTTGAAGAAAAAGTGCATGAATCACTATTTTATGCCTTCTTGAGATCAAAAAATGAAGTCTCAAACCTAAAAATCACTTTTATACATTAATTGGAATGTGTAACCTCTACATGGGAGTTTGAGATATTAAGGAGAGATGGGTAAGGATCCTATCTAAGATCTCTAAGCATTAGTTTTGGATTCAAGTGGTAGTCCTTAATGAATAATCGTTAACACTAAAACCTATGTTAAACCTCCCTAAAACCCTAATAAGGACTTAATATGAATTTTTTTGTTCAAAATAGATTAATATGGATTAAAATTCCTAGATGAGCTATTGGATCATGTATTCAACTCTCCTAGATATCTCTAGGTTGTGGTGTTTAGTCAGATGAGAGAGAAAATGCACAAATACAAGCTTATTTGTCAAGAAATTGTTATAGTTCTCAAAATTTGTATTAGTAAAGAAGAGAAAATGGATGAGAGAAGAAGATAGAGACTCATTTTAAATTTACATGATATTTTATTGATAGGTTATATCCTAAAAGTGTTTTATTTTGGTAATCCAAGTAAGCCAGTTGCAAACAGACCTAATGGTGTGAGTAGTGTAAAACCTAGACAAAGATGAAGAGATATATTTGAGGGTTTTACATGATATATTGATGAAACAAAGTACACAAAGAAGTTATTTATGACTTATAAGTTCTTATCATGATTTTAAAATATTTTTAGGTCAGTGTATGTGGTTAAAAAATTTCTCATAAAATTGCATGTCTAGTTCAGATAGGACTAACAGATATAAGGTCAATAAATTGGTCTGCAAGACCAATATTTACCATTAGACCATATGAATTTTATATCTAATTTTGTTATGGAGATCTCATAGGAACATTTTTATCTATCAGGATTCATATGTTATGGAGATCTCATAGGACCATTTTTATGAATTAGGATTCATGACATGTGTCTATATAGGCATTGGAGGTCTAATCCACCATTACTAGTTTTTGAGGTGAATTGGTAGTTTTGAGTAAGCAAGTTGCAGAGATGTTCTTGAGCCTTTATCTCTTGAGTGAAGGTGTTCTAATAATTTGGTGATGACCTTGAGGTCATTGAGAATTTTTATGCATGTTTCATTTTTAATAAATTGAGTAGCTTAAGGGTGTTTAATCTTCATTATTGCAAGATATAATTTTGAGGTACACATGCCTAATATGGTAGTTTGTCCTAAAGAAACTTTCATGGTATGAATGAAAGATTTTGGTCTAATAAAGCATGGATTAGGTTAGAAGATTTCATTGGCTAAGTATTTGAATGGTTTTTTATTGTTATAGAAGGCCATCTAAGCCCAAGAAGATCAATTTTTAGCGTTAAGAGGACATACATAATGTAATTAGGTCTTCGTGAGACCTAAAGGAGGAATAAGGCCTAATTCAGTTGTGGTAGACCAAAAAGGATTAAATTTATGATTGAAACATGTCATTAAGATGTATTAAGACCTATTATGTGGCTGACCTAATAGGTTGAAGGTATGTGGCCAATCAAGTGGTGTGTGACCATGAGACTAGTATACATAGAAGGCAATTTAGGCCTATTTGAAGAAGTACAAATCAAACAAATGAAATAATGCATAGTTGAGTAGAAGGAGGTATTGAAATGAGAACATAATAGAAGAGTATATTTTTGGTGATCAAAATTCATGAGGTGGCTAATTTGGTGCAAAGTCACTTAGAGAGTTGGTGCTTCCTTGCAAGTAGGTGCTTGTTAAAGCCTAGTCAAGTGGGTGTTTGACTTTATTGGGGTTGGTGCTCCAAGTTGAGTTGGTGCTCAACTAAATTTGGTATTTTTTATAGGACTATAGTCCATTTTTAAATATCATAGTGGGTTTTTTTCCCTTGAGGTTTTCCCACTCATATATGTGTTATCTTATTTCATGTTCATCTGAATAGTTCTCTATGATTTGATAGATATATATATGTTTCTTTCATAGTTCATGAATGATTGGGTATAATTGAAATAAATTTTTTAAACACTTATTCACTCCCTCCCTCTCAGTAATTGTGCTTCCAACATTACTATGCCTACCTACTTATATTTCATCACCAAGGGTGAAGCTAACTTGGTTTTTTGAATAAGTATAAACATGTGGTTAATGGTATATATTGGTAAATCACCTGACACCCTTATCACTATGGGATTGTGAAGTGAGGGGGTAAGCCACTACCATTACCAATATACATCCCTTTCAGCCTAAACATCTTGAAACCATCCATATATTTCTTTCTAGTTACCTATTTTTAGCCAACTTCCCTATCACACTTAAAAAAACACTTTATAATAATTTAAGAACACTTAAGATGACCATTTAGTTAGCATTTAATTTTCATTTGACTATTTTCTCTCTAATCATTTTGTGTTATATTATGAAATATTACATTGGCCAACATTGGTGTAAGGTTTTGTGTTGTGTGCCCCAATTTGATCATTCTCACTAATCCAATTATTTTTTGTTTGCTTCTATTTCTTTCTTCAATTACATTGTAAAAACTTTCCCTACTTTTAGCACAATATCATTTTGCTCTAACAGTCTCTTATAGATTATGTTTTCCCCTATTTATAGTACTAAGTTGACCTAGTCAACCTTGTACTCTCTTTTTCAAATTAGGTTATAATACTAATTCAACCTGGTTGACCTTGTATCCTTATCATAATATGTTTTCCCTTATTTGTATTACTAAGTCAACCACTTACTACTAAATCAGCACACTATTTTTTTACATAACCAAATAAGTCAGCCACTTGCTACTAAGTTGGCCCACTAGTTTTTCACCTAACCAACTAAGTCATCCACTTACTATTAAGTCAACCCACTAATTTTTATTATCTTCTACCAACTATGTTAACATGGTCGACCTTGTATTCTTTTTTGCCAATTAGTTTGTAGTACTAAGTCAACCTAGTCTACCTTGTACTCTTTTTTGCAAGTCAAGTTATAGTACTAAGTTGACCTGGTTGACCCTATATCCTTCTTAGCTCAGTTTCACACCATTTTTGTAGTACTAAGTTGACTTGGTTAACCCTATTCTATGTTTAGCCAATTCTATCTTCATTTTGTGTCCTATCTAAATATCACATAGTTGACCCTATCAACTCTATACACCTTGCCTGATACTATTTTGCGTGTGATTATCTAGTCTTATTTCATAATTTTAGCCTTCACTTAGTCAATAACATTGCATAGTTAAGGATTTAGATCAAAACCTAACTTATTTTATTACTTCAAATGAAACTATTCACTTTCTTACTTCATCTTTTCTTAATCTAAAACCAATCACTACATAATGTAATGTAGTTGAGGTCATTTATCTTATTCCTCATCCCAATAACAATGTTGGGAATCCTCCAACCAATAATCCCCCTCCTAACAACACTAATATCCCAAGTTTAAATACTAATACACAAATTGACACTACTCAAATTTTTTCATAAATAGTTCAAAAAATGAGCATCATGCAAACAACTAATCATTAAAAAATAATGCAAATTCAACAAAATTTATTACACATGACTAGTCAACCATCTCAAGTCATCATGTCTCAAAAAAATAAAATTTTTGTCCCTCCTCCTCTTAGAGATGTCAATGGGAATATAATCCCTCAACATCTAATGCATAACAAACTACTTCAACATATTCAAAATGAACCTTTATCCCCATTCATTTCATCAATAGATATTGGCAACATTTATCCAACTATCACATATGATGGGACTAAGGACCTTACTATATTTCTTAAGTCTTTTGGTAATCTCTATAAGGAATGAGTCCAAACTAACACCTTTGCTGCCACTAATCTCTTATACAAAGCCTTTATGGGTAATGCACTTAAATGGTACAACCAAATTCCTAGGCATTCCATCTCACAACTAAAGGATTTAGTCAATATTCTAGTGAATCAATTCCAAAATGATGACTTTCCTAAAAATTACCTTAGATATTTATAAATTCCAAGCAAATTCCTAATGAATTTGCTCACACTTACATCAAGCGATGGAAGTTTCTAGCTCACAAAGTGGACCATAACATGAATGATGATTCTCTTTTAAAATTATTTGTTAATGCTCTTAAAGCTCCCCTTAAATACAAATTTTGAATCTTTTCCCCTAAAACTTTAGAAGAAGCCTTAGACCAAGAAAAAAGTCAAGACTTTCTTATGACTCAATTTGAAACACCTTAAACAACTACTAAAGAGCCTTTTCAATCATTTTATCATAACATTGATTCATCCAAGCCTCCCTAAACTCAAAATGGAGCATCCAATTTAACTAATTTTAACCCAACCCACCCTCCCTTGAGTCTAGAAAAAATTAAGAAGAAATTTCCATCCTCTAAACCCTTGGGATTTGATCATTCCAAACCTCCTCTAAAATGGTACAATTCTAATAAGTTTGTTTTGTTGGTGGCATGTGACTATAGGTCATTATCATGAGTCTTGTAGTGATATTCACAGACTTCTTCTTATTTCCTTACTTGGTCCACATTTCAATATTTATATTCTCACAAAGCAACACTATCAAGACTATCTTCAAGATTCTCAAATTTAATCTAAAAATCACAATCACATCAACATCAAATAAATAATAAACAAAAAAAATTATCACATACCTACACCTCATCCACTAATATTGTTCAAACCATAATTTATTTTTCTTCCTATACCAATAAGTAAAGGATAGCTAAAATGAAAAAAATTAAACATATCAGTGTATCCATTAAACTTCAAACTCTTAGGTCACATGAACTAAATGAGTACCTAGTTCAGATGCCTACTCCAAATCATATCATACATGGTCCTCCTTTACTTCCTTTACCTCCTTTACCTCTTCATACCTCTCCTACACATCCTATGTCAAATTCAACATTATTAAAATCTAAAAAACCAACACATTTACATATCTCCAAATGCACTTACCAACCCAAAGAAAATCATTTTAATGATTCAATGTTACCTCACTCTACCTCACATGTTGGGGCATCTTATGATACCCATCCACGTGTCCCTTAAAAACTTGGGGCATCTTGTGATGCCCATTCCTAGATCTACTTACCCAGTGGGGCATCTTAATATGCCTACTCTTATTCTACAATGCATAATAACAAACAAATTTATCTTTAAGAAACACTTTGAGACTTACATAATTATATTTCACATGCTCATATTTAAAATAGACATTAACATAGTTCTTCCTTCTTATTTTTGGTCTCATGTTTTCTTTTTGGTGCACTTTAATTATTTTAGTTTCACTTTACTAGCATCATTATCACCTTTATGTTCTTTTTTTATTACATAATACATTTGGCATTTGTTTTCATTTTGGTTCTTATATATCTCTTTCACTTTGTCTTTTTATGTCATTATTTGCCTTAGTAGTTTTTTGATTATTTGCCCCCGTTATTGAGCATTCACATCATTGGTGTTCACCTTGTGAGTTATGGTGTAATACCATGGATAGGACTAGGATTTACTCATAAATTACCACATTAAAACATCTTTAAATCACTTTTTATAATGACTACTACATTCATTGGTGCTTGTGCTAAATCCATTGTAGGTTAGTATTGCTTCTCTAGTGACATGACTAGCATAAGCATAGCCTCATCCTTTTCATAGAACTATTTTACCTCCTTGTGATCAGATAAGAGAATATTCATCATTTTATCACTTATTACATAGATTAATCTCTTATGATCCTCATATTTCCCTTATATCCTTTCATTTAAGGCTCACATTGGTCGATTTTGAGATTACCCACTTACTTGTGGGCAATTCTAGGAGTCTTTAGATACCTTGATCTTTAGGTAATTTTATCTAGTAACCAAGTGTAATATCTCTTGTGTTTGTCACCTATTTCACTCATATTTGGTTCTTTGAATCTTTATGGAGGATTAGGAATATAAAAATCCAAAACAAGTTAAAAAACAAATCATAAAATACAAACAAAAGGAAATGACTAAAAGTCAAAAACAATATTAAAAGTCAAATCACACCAAAATATGTGATCTATATTTTGCACATCTCCTATCTTAGTTGAATTTCAAACTTCACATTTGTTTTCATCATAGAGATAAGGTCCATTAAGGTGTTGTAGGCTAGTAGACTGGGGTAAGAGGTCACATTATATCATATACTATCTAGTTCCACCTACTTTATATATACAAGTACCCAATATTCATAGTAGACTAATGAATATGTAAGGGGTTATAAGGAATGGGGAACACGTTGTCAGAAGGTAGGTCCATTTTAATTTTCATTCATATAGACTTCATATGTTTACTATGTAATTAACTTGTTAACCTAAGGTTTATGTTCATTAGTCAAAATGTCCTAAGTCCTTGGTGTTGATAATTCTTAGCATTTCTCACTTGCCTAGTGTGTCTCATTCTTGATAAATATGTTTACATCACCCATGTGTCTCTTCACATTCCTTATTTACATCATATTTTCCTTATATTCCCCTTGTTGGATATTGCTTTCAGTTGATCACATCCTTGATCACCTCTACCTTATTACACCTATTAGTTTATAATTTGTGAGTTGCATTTTAATACCTTGGATAGGACCAAGCCTTCCTCATAAATACCTTTACATCATTTATTTACCACACCATCTCATTATCATACTAGTCATGTCATTAGGTGGTTATGTTTTCTTAGAATATTGTATCTTAGAACAAGCACTAAGTTTGAGTTTTCATCCTTTAGAGCTTTTAATTTTCATCTATTTATCATGTTCTTGTTTGATGTTTGTGGACTTTAATTATATTTTATATGACATTTGGCATTCTTACATGTTTCTCTATATGTATGATTTTTTCATGTTTGTCTTCCATCTTGAATTACATTTCATTTTTAGTTATTCATGTTTTTCTTTATGCTTGATTTAGCATGCTTTTCTTACATGGGGTTACTTGTCACTTACATATATTTTTTAAAGTTTTCTTGCATGGATATTTCATTTTTCATTCATGTTTTGCATACTCCCTAATGTGATTTAGTATGTTTTACATTCATTTTTTTCATTTATGTTTTACATGATTTAGTGTGTTCTACATTCATTTTCCATCATTTTGTCATTAAATTTCCATAAATATTTTGGTTCTAACCTTGCCTTAAAAATTTTAATTTGATAATTTTCCTAAGTAATTCATTGCTAGTTTAACCATCCTATGCATGCACACATTTATTCTATTATTAGTCTTGTATCCCTAGGGTTTCTCACATGTAGGTACTACACCCTCCATGATCAAGACTAGAATGTTTGCATGCAATAATTTAGTGGAAAGGTAAGTTGAGATATGTATATGGTATATTTTGTTACTCTCATTTTATTTTAGAATTACTTTTCATATGTCATTTTTAGTTATATTGGTTTTCATGTGTTTCTATGTTATTTATTAAAGCGCCATCCCCTATTACACTCACATGACACAAAAATGATATTATAGTGGGGCATATTTATACACATAATATTTTCAAACTTTACCACTTACTAACACTTTATGTCTTATAATAACTCATCGAATCTTAATCTCTTTAAGTGCACGACCTAAGGGGTGAACTAGGAAAGGGGTGGGAAAACCATTGGTACATGACAAGATTGTTTTACCTTTTTTCCACTTGCTATCTACACATTTGTCTCCTAAAAATCATTCCCCTAAGCTTTGCCTCATATTTTCCACCCTCCTCTATTCATATACCACCTTCATTATCCCTTTCCCTAACCTAAACCCCTTTTTGGTAGTTAACATAACTATGTCAGCCACATTGACCTTGTATTTTTATTTATAAAATCTTACTAATAATTAGGTTAGCCATGGTCAACATAGTTCATAATCTAGTTAATTTTTGCCAATTTTAATATTAGGTCAACTGGTTCGACCATGTCAGCCTAAATTTTTGGAAAGGTTTAGGGTTAGATATAACTATATAAACACATTCATTTCACCATTTCTAAAGGAATATAAGAAGTAAGATATACTACACATCTACTTATCCACCATTCTACTTGAAGAGCAAGCTTAGGGTTTTATACTTTCTTTAGAGATACAGATCTTGTCTTGTGGATAAGTATTTTGGATGCATTGATAGGTTACATATCCTAGAGATTATTTATCCTTGCCATCCTTATATACCATAACAACCTCTTACAAATCACCTTGGCCAAGGGAGAATTGAGGCTTAATGGGTTCATCTTCGAAGGTAAAAATTCCTAACTTTGTTCTAACTTTATGAGAGTAGATAGATATGCATTTACACTTCTCTTCCATGTACTAGGATTTTTTATACATTAACATGAGTATATGTCTTATATTCATGTTTAATTTTTATTTTTATTACCCCCACTTTGTGCCACAAGCTTTAATTAGAACTAGATTATATTTTTATTTACTTGTTATAAGTTTAGTGAATATGAAAACATAGGACCCAAATAGGGTTATTGCATAGTTTTGTTTGATTGGAGGATTTGAAACCCTCCCTAGTGATATTATTGTGGTAAGATATCCCTTAATTAGGTCTAATGGATCCATATTGGTCATGACCCTAATTATCTAGTGTATCTCCAATCAGAAGTGTAAGTAGGATCTATCTTCTCTATGCTAGGATTGATTTGTAGATCTGTTGCATTTCCCATTACATACACCAAGTACTTATTTATTTCATTCATTTATATTTTTAGAAACATCATATTAGATCAATTATTTCACAAATTAGTGGATGTATTTATTTAATATTCTATACCTTAATTTATTATATTTAGCCTATTAACAATCTAAGATTTACACTCCATAAACCCTAAAATTTTAATTCTTTTGGTGAACCTGACTTACTTTGAATATTTTATAAAACCCTAGTTTCATACTAGGGTTTGCCTTCTAAATTATTGCACACAAAAATATGATTATAAAATTCTATTTTTTGCACAATCTAATTGACCTCAATCAATTATTTATTAAGGTTTAATTAATTTAATACAATTTAAATTATTACCAATAAACCCTCCAAAACCTTAGATCCACATACTAGGATCCTATACATCCAAAGACTAGCCTTTAGGGTTTCAAGTACAATCCTAATTTTTTTAATATATTGGAAAAAATATTTCCAATAGTTGCACATATATCTATGTTATATTACATTCTACTTATTATGTGCTTATTGTTCATTGTTTTCATTATCTTATTTGGCAAGTTTAAAGTGTCATCTAAGAAGCATCTTTCCCCTCACTTATTTGATGAATTTCTAACCTTTTTTTCATAATTATAAGAATTAATGGACAAACTTTCAAGATTACACATTAGCACATGATAATAATTTCATTTATAATGATGATTAATATGAGCATGAAAATTAAAGTGTTGATGAAGATAGATTAGATACATCTTCTTTTATTTACTCTCATTCTTGTCCTTCTAAAAATCAAACTAACAACATAATGCCAAAAGAACATCTTGTTGGTAGTGCTTTGTTTCAATGTGACCCTAGTTTTTCAACCACTTTTGATACATCCTTATTTAAATTAAACCATTATAAGTGTAATAAATGAAATCTACTTTCACATGATTCAAGTAATATATAAAAGATAAATTCATCATCTTTACCCTTCTCAGTTAAATTTGAAAAAAGATGTACAAATGATATTACACCTTTTACCAATGCACAAACTAAAGTAGACAAAATTATTTTATAACCTTTTACATTTCAAGCTCAACATAATGATTCTTTGTAAAATATTGATAATGCAAATATCTCTAACTCTTATCCTACATGTCATAATGTGCCATTTTAAAAAATGATTTCTATTTCTTCTACCCTTGACACCAAGTGTGAAAGTAACAATCCTACATGCACTCCACACATAGCTAGTGAAGACATGTATTTTATTACACTTACACATGATGATATTACATAGTAGTAAAAATTTAAATTATTATTCTCTCTCTCTCTCTCTCTCTCTCTCTCTCTCTCTCTCTCTCTCTCTCTCTCTCTCTCTCTCTCTCTCTCTCTCTCTCTCTCTCTCTCTCTCTCTCTTAGTGGACATGTGATTGAAAATAATTCTACTCTTACCTCTATTAGTGAATTAAACTCTAATTTTTATGAACCATGGAATAATAATGACTATTATGACATTAATTAATAAGAAAGTGAGTCTAATATTTCTAGTTCTCTCCCTACTTCTCCCATTCATCATGTTCAAACTGACTTCTTATTAAATGCTAGTTCAAATGCTAAAGCAGACACACACACTTATTCTTATGTTCATATTTTGCATAACTTACATTCACATGACAATAATGTATCTTCTAGTCCATTAACATGTGATATTTATTTTAAAGTTAATAAAATAATAGATATCAATGAATATCCCTCAACCCAACTTACCATAATATAATCCTTTTCTCATCATAACCTCTATGAGGGTGATAGCCCATTTCCCTCTCACTAGGTCCAAGCTATCACCCCTCCAAAGGTTATAGATAAGAAACCAATCTTCCCTAAAAATGGTCCTCATTGTAGTCTATAAATGGCTAAGATTAAATGGTTAAATTAAACCCTTGATGATGATAATACCTTCACAAGAGATAATCTCCTTGATTCATGTCGTGGGTGATTTGAAACAACTAGTACACCATCTCACATTGGAATGTAAAACATACCACTCTTGGGTTGATTTTAATGCCATCCATGACAATCTTATTTTGCATAGAATATTCACTATAAAGTTTCCACCTAACTTTCAAATACTAGTGTTACCAAAATTTGATGGGTATGAATACTCGTACTTGCATATTCAAACTTATGGGAAAGCCATGGCACATGTCACTAATAGTTTGACTCTATTATAGTTATTTACAAACTCTCTAAAGGATGAAGGATTAAATTATTTTCATCATGCACTCACTATAGGTTCACTACATACATATGATGAGTTAGAAGCAGTCTTTCTTAGGCACTACATATAAAATAAGGTACCTCAAGTCATGTATGAGAGGTTTCCTTCACTACACCAAGGTGAGAAAGAAATAGTAACTAAGTATATTATAAGATTCAAATCATGTATACATCATTTGATTTACTAGATGATATATTTAGAGGTACATCACATTTTTTATAGAGGCCTAATTTTTCCTCTTAAGGAGAAATTACTATATGAGACATCCAAATCATTCTAGCATCTATGTAACATAATTATGGCATTAGAGAAAAATTTGGTACTAATTAAGACACATCTAGAGGAAAATTTTGATATCAGTTTCCTAGAGCCATAGGCATCTAATATGGTAAAAGAACCTATGCCACCTATGATTAAGAAACAAGTGGAATAAAAATAACTAATCAAGATACTCAACAAGGGCAAAGTGAATTTAGAGAGCATCTCCTATTGTGAGTAGAGCACATGACACCATCAAATGGGATATATAGTTTTTAGATAGGGATAAGCCTCATGATATCTTACTTATATTATTAGATGAGGAGATGATCACACTTCTTTATACTCATCACCATCTAACACACTGTCTACACAAAATATATAATAAACCATATAGTAATTTTCATTAGATAAATGTACATTTAGACAGTAAATTTTATACACTCTAAGATTATATTGACCAGTATGTCAATATAAGTTTTATATCATTTAGATAGGGAGTATCAAGATCTCAGTATCCACATTTTCCTAGATCACACTCCTCTACAACCAATTTATCCTAAGAATTTATTGTTATCCAAAATTGGTCTACATACCAAACTTTTGCCTACATGGAATGTGACATTCTCCCAAACCATCCATTGACCCTTTGCCTTGATGACTAATATCTTTCTAATCATGACTTAATGATGAAGTGCACTATCTTATAGGGTATTGGAATGGTGAACTAAACTATCTCAAGAAATCGATGATCCAATGATGAAGGGAGGAAATAAGCTTCATGCCCCTACTTCAAGTTCTCAGCCTTGTTGTGAATATTTTAGTAAAGTTTAAGGTAAGTTTGGAAACTTTAAGGTAAATGCCTAAAAGTGGGGTTTACAATGCAAGTGCTAAATCAAGCTAGTTTTCAAGGTTATTCATCATCCAATGGCAAGAATGAAGTGTTGGGAAAAAAACCAAACTATCATAGCCTTTATTAGAATCTTCAATATGGATTAAGTACCTTTTTTCAAAGACCCAAGTAGAAACATGAGATTTCTACATACTTTGTAAAGTTATAAAGTGCACTTATATCTCTACTTTCTTGCCTACCAAGACCCAAGTGGAAATTGAATATTTTTGTGCATTTTACAACTTTGAAAAGTTACAATGTGCACTTATATCTCTGATTTACCATCTACCAAGACCTAAGTGAGAACTAGAGATTTATTCACACTTTTCAACTTTACAAAGTTGTGAAGTGCACTTATATCTCTACCTTCCTACCTACCAAGACCCAAGTAGAAATTAGAGATTTTTGCACACTTTGTAACTTTTCAAAGTTAAAAAGTGCACTTATATCTCTAATTTATTTCCTACCAATACAATTAGTAAATAAAAGGGTAAAAACATATTATAAATTTCAAAATTTTAAGGTGAACCCAAAAACCCACATTTTTGCCTAAGACACACATACATGCCACCAAGCTGAAAAGTTTTAGGTATGCCTAATCTAAGTCCAAGAAGATTAGTTGAAAAATCATGATCAGTCCATAAGATACATGGAAGGTTATTTAAATACATTTATTCCTCATCTTATATGTTATATGGCCAAAGATTGTGGTTGAAATGCATTTATGGAGGATTGAAAGCTTTATCCTCTTCCTCTTCCCTTCTTCTATATATATCTTTTTTATTCTCAATATAAGGGAGAATCTAAACTAAAAAGGAAAAAACCTATCAATTTTATTAATAAATAGCCTTTGAATCAATAATATCATCTATTTTACCTATCTCTTTGACTGCACTTTGTGTTCTAGATAGTTTGTCTATGACTGCCTTGTGAAGAGGTCTTTTTCCTTGGTATTTATCCTCTCTTTCTTACCCTTTTATAGGTGGTTTAAAGTGTTTATAAGCCTAAGTTTATGGTATTTTAGTCATAATTGGGGTTATAGTGTGAATTTTACCATTATTTTATGCTTTATCCTTGTCTAATATACTTTACATGGAATCATTTATGCAAAACCAACTAGTGTAAGAGAGTGTGTGAGTGAGAGATCTTTGATCTACCATTATATTTATTTTAGAGCAATAGGTGTATCTATTGATTTGGTACATCACCATTTTTATGCTTTTAGTCATTTTATACAAATCTTCTACCCCTTTCCAAGCAAAATCAATAGTTTAGGAGATCTACCAAGAGGAACCAACCTTCTCTAGAGGTTTAACCCCATCATAGGATACCCACAACTTGAGATCGATCCCATTGTTTGGATAGGAGTGAGAGATATTAAAGAACCCTCTCACAGGGTGAAATTATATGCCACAAAAATTTATGGCATGCATGGTGAGACCCATTTTAATAATATTGATTGAGGTTGATTCTAGTCTTAATCCATTTGTATTAGTTGTAGCATCCACACTCTTAGCATTTGGTGAATCCAATGAACACTCAACCATCTCGTGACAAAGCAGTGCCTATATTTCATGCCAAAGGTGAATAAAAGGTCATATTTAAGAGGTATTCCTTTTTATTTTGTTGAATCAAATTTTAACTCAGCAAGAAGATTGAGGTTTGTTATCACTCATCCATACTTGAGAAGCTTCCCTCCTAAATGAATTTGTAAGTGTACATGTAATATAATATCCTTATTAGTTCCTTTCATTACCATGGTTGACCCTATAGACTTACCTTTTATGTATTTCAATAGTCAAATTACTTTGGTTCTTAACCAATATGATATTATCCCAGTGGCATCCCTTAAGAGTGTGCCATACTACTCAGGAGATAAATCTACAACTCCTTCTGAACACATCATAGACAGCTAATTTTTACATCCATAACATCACTAAAGAAAATGTATCTATCAAGTTATTGGCCATCTCTTTCAAGGAGAATTCATTGGATTTGTATAGGAACCTATCTCTTAATTTCATCATAATATGGGAATAGTTAGGAGAGAAACTATGTAAGAGGTTTGAAGACAAGAGTGACATCTTGTCATTAGCAGAGTAGTTGACAAAAATCAAGAGAGCTCCTTAAGAGGTCATGCAAGAATTTAACAATAGGTTTTAGAAGAAATGGGACATGATTTTAGTCCTTTTCAAACCCACTCCTAATTATTCTTTCCTCTATTATCTAAGGTCCCTCAATAGTGACATTGTAGTTATGATACACTCAATAGGGGAAAACATTACCTAATGCTTATGAGGTAGAAATCAAGGTAGAGAATAGCCTAATACAAGATATAAATCTCACACCTAGGCCTCCTACTATTTTTCCTCCTATTTTTACCATTCTTCCTATGTTAACACTTGTTGCCATACTTGGATCGACATAAGACAAAGCTTCAACTAGTTAGTATAGTGAACTCCAAGAACTCAAGAATATGTTCCAAAAATTTGGAAATAAGTCGGTAAATGTTAAGATATATCAAGGCCAATTTAATAGACCATACCATCCCCCATATTATCCTCAACAACCCCATTAATCCCATAATCTACCCTTCAAGGCTAATTCTTAAGGGCAAAGGAAGCTCATCTATGTTAAACCAAGTAACAATTACAATCCCAATGTTGAATGTACTTATAAGACCTTGGTCCCTATTTAAAATAACTTTACACAAGAAGGTGAGTATCCTATACCTTGGAATCAATATTATAATTAGGTTATCAAACCATATTCATAGTTTAACCAAGTATTTAATGAGTAATGGCAACACGATGCTAGTTATGGGTTTAACCAAGCTTTAATGGCACAAAATGTAGAAGTGACTATGATGAATAAATTAGAAGGGCCTCAGGAAGGCCAAGGGGATAATGAGGGAAACAATCATATGTATGCTATGTTGGTGAATTACTAATTAGAGGAGTGTTATGCTTTAAATCAACAAGCTAGTACTAGCCAAGCAAACAGTCTTATGGAAGCCAACACAAGGTTAAAGAGAAGGAACATAGAGGGAATCCAAGAAGCAGTTGATGAATCTTCTACTCCTCCTCCATTGTTGTCAAATCTAAATGATCTTAATGCATCTCTAAAAACCCAAACAACTTAGAAAAGTTAGAACTAAGGAGGTACTTTTATACCTCAAAGCTCATAAGTACAAAGCACTTTTATCACTTCCAAAACACAAGAAAAGTTTAGTGTTTCACACATCAACTTTATTGAGCAAATGAAGAATTAAAATTTGAGTTTACCTATGTATTAAATGATGTATATGCCTAGTCAAGTGGATCTTCTTCAAGAAGGCTTGTCAAAAATCAATATTTTAGAGAAGCCACCAAGCAAGGAGAATGTGATCCTCACTAATGCAACCAAAACTAATGAAGGAAAGTCAAAAAAGGTAATAAAACCTCCTCCCTTATACATTTATTTGATCATTGGTAACTCCTTATTACATAATTTCATGGTGGATAGTGGGGCAAGCACTTTAGTAATTCCTAAATCAATAGTAGATCAACTTGGTTTAAAGTATGAACCCCTCTATAAAAGGGTATTATAAATTGATGGATCTTATACTAAACCATCTAGTATTATCAGAGGTCTGAATTTAACCCTCCATGATTGTCCTTGCCTTAGATGTGGTTGTTTTAGAGGTACCACCCCATTTTTCTCTATGCATATCTAGAGACTTTCACCACCAAAATTGGGAGTTACTTGGAAACATATTTATCCTATATGGAATTTAAGATAAGATATGGAACCAAGGTGTCCATTAAAGCTTAACCAATTACAAAGTTTCACATTGAGCCTTATGAACTAAGCAAACCCAAATATCAATTGCATAATTCTGGATGAGAAAGACCACTCTATTGGTTGAGAGTTAGAAACTCATGTTGAGGTGATACATGATGTCTTTTAGGATGAGTTATGGAATGAAAAAAACAACTTAACCTTTTGGGAGACATTAAATAAACAAATATGGGAGTCTACTATTACATGAAGAGAATGAGTTTATACCATCCCTTACTAGGACACAAGAGGAGACTGATGGAATATGGAAAATGTTATTTGATGGATCAGGGAACAAACATGGATTAGGGTTAAGTGTTACATTGGTCACTCCCTCTAACAACAACTACTACTCAGCTTATATGTTTTAGTTTAGCTACTCTTGTAATATAGATGAATATGAAGGCCTTATTCATGGCCTTCAATAGGCTAGAAAGAGGAAAATCAAGAAATTGTAGGTATATGGAGACAATGAACTCATTTTAAATTAGGTAAGAATCCAAAATACATCTAATAACCCCTTGATGAAATATTACAACCATAGGGTGTGGGATATATTGGAGGATTTTGAAGCCTTCAACATCCAAAGTGTGCCTAAAGAGCAACAAACATGTAGACAAATTAGCATTAGTGGGGGACAATTTGATATATCATCTAGGTTGAGTAAATAAAAAAATATTCACATGTTAAGATGGTTGTAAGGCCATCCATTCTTGATAATGAAGCCAATTGGTAGGTTTTTGATAATGACAAGCAAATTGCCTACTTCTTGCAACAAGAGGCTAAATTTTCATCTTTAAATTAGAACAAGTTAAAAAATTAGTATGGAGATCAAATATTGAAATTGAAATCAAATAAAATACCTAAGGGTATGGTCACCATTAATATCATCTTCCATGAGAGATATTTTGTGAGGAAATACAAGGTAGTCATGTCCACTAGTGAAGAGAACCATCAAAGAGTTCTCATATTCTAAGGCAAACTTCTCAAGCTTGGGAAGTTCAATACCAAGGTTAAAAAAATTACATTTATTGCACTTTGTAGGGAATTTATAGATTTTGTCTGCTTGGGAGTACACTGATCTCAAGATAGAGATACCTATGATAAGAGAGCTGACCAAGATTATTGATTTAAGCATTATCTTTATAATTAAACACTCTTCATGGATGGCCAACCTAGTACCTATAAGGAATAAAAGTGGTGAGATTTGTTTGTGTCTTGATTTTCAAGGACTTGAGAAAGGTCTCATTTAAGGGTCACTATCCTTTTCCATCCATGGAACAACTCCTCTAAATGGTGGTTAGTTCAAAATTTTTCTCTCTTGGATGGGCATTCAGGTTACAACTAGGTGTTAGTCAAAGAGGAAGACCAATACAAGATAGCCTTCACCACCAAGTGGGGGACTTATGCTTAAAGAATATTCCTTTTGGTCTCTCCAATGTTAGTTTTGTTGGTTGAATATTTTGTCTATCAGCATACTGGTAAACAAAATAGGTCTTATCAGCTAAAGTAGGAAGATTAGTCATCCAAATGTGTAAGTTTATCACATCAGAAGGAGACTGCTCTCTCCTCTAATCAAGGGGAGGTTCCCTGTGGATATGCTATATATATGTATAAAAAAATAATACTCAAGAGTAGGAAAAGACATCCATCTCTCTTTCTTCACAAATGATGTGTGTAAAATAAAGGAAAAACTCAAGGGAAATGACAGACAATACTCCTCTTCTTTCAGAAGAATTGTTCAGCCAGCCACAAGAATACTCCTGGAAATAAAAGTAGAATGTAACTAAGGGCATAGTAACCAACAAATTGAGATACATCACAAAGTCTCTACTTTAAATGCTCAAGATTAATATACGAAGGACAATGAGGGCACAAAGTCTTCTCAAAGTCCTTTACACAGCAATGAAAAGAAAACACACTGAAGGTAGCTATGGGGGCACAAAGTCTCTCTATAATTGATTCTTCAGGACACCTTCCTGACTAATTTTACTAATTCTACTTGTTGAATTAATGGAGCAAAAAATATATCAAGGAAAAAGACATAAGAATAGTTTCCTTAATAACAAAGAAATCACAACACAAAGTCTAAAAAAGTCCCTTACTTTCTTATTCCAGTAATAAAATTGATTAATAGACTGAGCACAAAGTCTCAATGATGCCTCTCAATTTGGGTAGAGTTTCATTTAGATTGTCAAAAAAGAGATATAATTACAATGAAAGAAAGTCCCTTATATAGCCATTTCAAGAAGGACTTAGAAACAATAATACATCATGATGTGTTGGGAACTGTTAGGAAGATGGGCTAGAACTTTGGGGAATTTTACCCATTTGATCTTCTCAATGTATATAAACAAGCCATGTAATTGAAAGATTGTAACTTTTAATGTTTAGCTGGCGGTCTGATCTTGTCTTCATCATTCCTCCTTTCCTGGTTAATTGAATCGGGCCATGAATTCATTCATTATTCTGTCTTTCCTCACTTTCAGCTAGTTTTGGTCTTGAATTTGGGGAATGCATTTGGGTCTATGAATTCAAAGGATCAATGGCTATTTCATTGTCTTCAATTTGACATTCACACACCCATCACTATGTTTCCAATAGCTAGTCAGTTGTGTTGAATTTGACATCTTTGGGTGCGTCACCCCTTGGTCCTCTTTTGGCTTTTGGCTTTCTACTTCATACTTTTTTGAATTGGACTTGTCATTTTGAGCCTTAATAAATGGTCTTTGTCAAGTTAGAATGATCCTTTACTTTGGTTGTCGAGAGTCCCCCATAAGGGTACCTGTCCTTCGGGGTCCTTCCCTGAGCTTTCTCTCGTGAAAGTTCCCCATGGAGCTTTTCCCTAGGTGTTTGTTTCCCACAGACATTTCCCTGGGGAAAATTCCCATGAATAAAAATTCTGGGGAAAATTCTCATGGACAAAAGGTCCACAAAAATGTTGACTGTTCTTTGAAAATTCCTTCAGGGTCCGCGGCCACTTTAGAATTATTTCAAAAATTTTGTCTGAAGGAATTCCTTTGGACAAAAATTTGAAAGAATTAAGTCTTAATCAATTTTTAAATGCCTTAAATAAATCTGAAAGAATTACCTTTCAGCTTCCTTATAAAATGACCCTTTCGAAGGGTTTTTTTATTGATTAAGTGTCCTTCGCAAGGGCACTTATCCTTCGAGAAGTCTCTTTCTTTTGCATTGAACTGCCCTTTTGAACTTTGATATTGAACCAATCAGTTGAACCAATCTACTGAACCAGAAATGGTTCAAGCCAATGGTTCAATTGGATAAAACAAGCCGATGAACTAAGAATTGAACCAAGACATTATGAACTTGCCTTTGAACCAACAGTTGAACCATTTTGTTGAACCGGTTCAATGGTTCAATGAAGCGCATCAAGCCCCTTTGAACCAAAGGTTGATGAACTATATAATGAGTCAAGTGGTTGAACCAAGATGTTGAACCAATCTTTGGTTCAACGGTTCAAACAAAGGTTTGAAAAATGTCTTTGAACTTGGTGTTGAACCTACCTGTAGAATCTGAAGATACACAGTCCATAGAAATCAACATGTAAAATCCATTGAACTTGACTTGCAAAGTCTGTAGATTTTTTGAAAAGCTTTGAAAATGAGAAATTTGAATGTCTAAGACAAATTTTGAAAATGGAAGATACAATTTTGGTCTGTAGGACCAAAATAGTTCAAATGTTGTCCCAAAAATGACTACTACTTGACAACAGCTAGCTCCAGTTGGGGAACTTCTATCAATTACAAAATGAATTGAAAGGAGTAGAATCTAGAATCTCCAGTGTCTTCAAGTGTACCATTGGGCTTCGGAGTCATGCTACCCAGAATGAAAGGCATCAAAAAGAAAATAAACAAAACAAAATAGAATTAAAACTATACAAATATACATATATATAGAGGCAATGATTTGATACTTTAAGATTTGAAGTATTTTAGATGCTATTTCTTGAGAGACAATGAAAATAGTGTGCCATCTTGATAAACCAGCAAGAAGACATTTTGTCCCCAAAAATGGTCACGAGCGAATGGAGCTCTACACCAGGAAACCAATTTTCTATGTCTTCCTCTTGGCCTTTTCTACTTATTCCAAGGTAGGATGTGGTCTTCAAACCAGAAATTATCACTCCTTGATTTCTTGGTGATGTATTCCTTTGCCTAATTTTGATTTGTAGTAGCATGATCCACCATCATAACTTGTTGTTTTACTAGTTCAGTCCAGCATATGATTGGATTGTCCCCCTCAGATATCTTAGATTCTTCTTTATTTAGAAGGGAGGGTTCTCCTGCACTTATGCTACACTCCACCAATTCTTCTACTATTTCATCCCTACCTGAAGACTTAAACAAAATTTAGGTTGCATGGGCCACCATTTGGGTCTCGACACATTTGACATGATCAATTATGTCAAATCGCTAGATTGGACTAGGCACAGGAGATGGGATTTCTTCTTTTTGGTTTATGGGAGGGGTGAGAGGACTGATCTACAAAGTTGAAGTAGAAGGTGTAGAGATGTTTGGGATACTTACTTTTTTAGCAATCATTAGGTCCTTTAACTAGATAGGTAGAGTAGTCCCACTCTTAGCAATCAAAATTGTAGGCTAAGGTCGCTCCTCTCTTTCTCCTTTATCATCTTGTTGAGCTGACTGATTCTGGGACTGGGTGATCACAGCATATGATCCTTCAGATGTTCCACCTTTACTTATGGGTTCATCTTGGTAATCTAGGAAATTGATGTGGGAGTCACCAACTGACTCTTCTTGATCCTTCGTGAAGATACCAGCATCATTTTCTTGATTAAACTCAGGTTGGAAAGAGAAATCATGCTCTGTTTCCAAATACCCAACTGCTGAGTTGGCTGGAGGTGCTTCAATGGCAAGGTTCCTCTATGGGGGAGGAAGATGATTGGGTTGCCCTTGGTTCCTAGAAATATTGCCCTGATATGACTGATTTGGAAATGTCCTTCTGTATGTAGGAGTAGAAGACATTCCTTGAGCCATTTGCTTTTTGAGAGCAAGCAACTCATTTGCTAATTTCTGCACCATTGGATCTGTGGTGCTTGTAGATGTAAATTCAAAAGATGATGAAGCTCTATTTCTATTTGGATCTCTTTTTATCTTCCCTACTAAGATGAGATCATCTTCTACTTCAGTGGCCAAAAGTTGAGCTACAGTGAGATCTATTTGACTAGCACATCTCAAGAGGAAACTAACTTCAGGTAGCTGAGAATTAATGAAAAAGCATTTGAGATTCTTAGCTATAGGTCTAGTAATTATAGGGATTCTATTTCTTAGCTTATTGAATTTTACAATAAAATCCCTCATGGGCTCATGAGTTTCCTTCTTCATCTACGTAAGTTGGGCTAGCAAAGCATGAGCATCTTCTACAGGTTTGAACCTTGCTTCAAACTTGGCTTTGATAGTGTCCTAGCCAGTCACTGATCCAGTTTGTAGATGGTAAAACTAGTCTGTAATAGAACCTTGTAATGTCTCCATGAAAACCCTAACTACCACGTCTTCAAATTCTACCCCTATCACACCACAGGCTATGGTGAAGGCTGCAATGTGTTCATCAGGGTGGACTCTTCCATCACCAAAGAATTTGGGGAAATTCTTCCTTAAACTGAGTGGTAGCTCATGCAGGGGTGGAGTTAGATTAAGTGGGATAAATGAGTTAGCCCAGGGGCCTCAAACTACCATGATCAGATTATGAACAATAGGGATAACACATCTGAGTGGAATTGCTAGATTATAGGACAAAATGGAAAAGAAACTAGCCTTGCTTCAGCTTAAAGCTTGAGGCTTCAAATTGTGCTTTCTTTCCCAATAGCTCTGGTTTTGTAAACTAGATAATATAATGGAGATGGATGAAAATGGTAAAGTTATAAATGGATAATGGGTAAGACCCAGACGGGAGTCACCAGATTGTATAATGGATAAGGTGATAATGATAATGGGTTATAATCCCTAGCGGAGTCACCAAAAATTATTGGTTGAATATTTTGTCTATCAGCATATTGGTAAACAAAATAGGTCTTATCAGCTAAAGTAGGAAGATTAGTCATCCAAATGTGTAAGTTTATCACATCAGAAGGAGACTACTCTCTCCTCTCATCAAGGGGAGGTTCCCTGTGGATATGCTATATATATGTATAAACAAAAAATAATACTCAAGGGTAGGACAAGACATCCATCTCTCTTTCTTTAGAGATGATGTGTGAAAAACAAAGGGAAAACTCAAGGGATATGATAGACAACACTCCTCTTCTTTTAGAAGAACTGTTCAGCCAGCCACAAGAATACTCCTAAAAATAAAAGCAAAATGTAACTGAGGGCGTAGTAACTAGCAAATCAAGATACATCACAAAGTCTCTACTTGAAATGCTCAAGAGTAATATATGAAGGACAATGAGGGCACAAAGTCTTCTCAAAGTCATTTACACAGTAATGAAAAGAAAACACACTGAAGGTAGTTATAGGGGCACAAAGTCTCTCCACAATTAATTCTTCAGGACACCTTCCTGACTAATTTTACTAATTCTGCTTGTTGAATTAATGGAACAGAAAATATATCAAGGAAAAAGACATAAGAACAGTTTCCTTAATAACAAAGAAATCACAGCACAAAGTCTAAAAAAGTCCCTTGCTTTCTTATTCTAGTAACAAAATATGATTAACAGACTGAGCACAAAGTCTCAATGATGCCTCTCAATTTGGGTAGAGTTTCATTCAGATTGTCAAAAAAGAGATATAATTACAATGAAAGAAAGTCCCTTATATAGCCATTTCAAGAAGGACTCAAGAACAGTAAAACATCATGATGCATTGGGAACTATTAGGAAGATGGACTAGAAGTTTTGGGCATTTTACCCATTTGATCTTCTCAATGTAGATAAACAAGCCACGCAATTGAAAGATTGCAACTTTCAATGTTTAGCTAGCAGTCTGATCTTGTCTTCATCATTCCTCTTTTCTTAGTTAATTGAATCGGGCCATGAATTCATTCATTGTTCTGTCTTTCCTCACTTTTAGCTAGTTTTGGTCTTGAATTTTGGGAATGCATTTGGGTCTATGAATTCAAAGGATCAACAACTATTTCATTGTCTTCAATTTGATGTTCACACACCCATCACTATGTTTCCAACGGCTAGTCGACTATGTTGCATTTGATGTCTTTGGGTGCGTCACCCCTTGGTCCTCTTTCAGATTTCACCTTTCTATTTGGTACTTTTTTGGATTGGAATTGTCCTTTCAGGCCTTAAGAAATGGTCTATGTCAAGTCAAAATGATCCTTTACTTTGGCCACTGAGAGTCCCCCACAAGGGCACCTGCCCTTCGGGGTCCTTCGGTAGCCCTTTGCCTTGGCAGTTCCTACAGACAAATATTTCCCTAGGATTTCTCCCGTGAAAGTTCCCCATGGAGCTTTTCCCTAAGTGTTTGTCTCCCATGGACATTTCCTCGGGGAAAATTCCTACAGATAAAAAGTCTGGGGAAAATTCTCGTGGACAAAAGGTCTGCAAAAATGTTGACTGTTATTTGAAAATTCCTTTGGGGTCTGCGGCCACTTTAGAACTTTTAAACTTTTTGTCTGAAGGAATTCCTTCAAACGAAAATCTAAAAGAATTAAGTCTTAATCAATTTTTAAATGCCTTAAATAAATCTGAAAGAATTACCTTTCGGGTTCCTTGAAAAATGACCCTTTCGAAGGGTGTTTTTATTGATTAAGTGTCCTCCACAAGGGCACTTATCCTTCAGGAAGTCTCTTTCTTTTGCATTGAACTGCCCCTTTGAAATTTGATATTGAACCAATTATTTGAACCAAAAATGGTTCAAGCCAATGGTTCAATTGGATAAAACAAGCTGATGAACTAAGCATTGAACCAAGACGTTATGAACTTGCCTTTGAACCAACAGTTGAACCATTTCGTTGAATCAGTTCAATGGTTCAACAAAGCATGCCGAGCCCCTTTGAACCAAAGGATGATAAACCATCTAATGAGTCAAGTGGTTGAACCAATCGTTGAACCAAGATGTTGAACCAAGTTTTGGTTCAACGGTTCAAACAAAGCTTTGAAAAATGTCTTTGAACCTGCTGTTGAACCTACCTGTAGATTCTGAAGATACAAAGTTCGTAGAAATCAACATGTAAAATCCATTGAACTTGACTTGCAAAGTTTGTAGATTTTTTGAGAAGCTTTGAAAATGAGGAATCTGAATGTCTAAGACAAATTTTGAAAATGGAAGATACAATTTTGGTCTATAAGACCAAAATAGTTCAAATGTTGTCCCAAAAATGACTGTTACTTTTGGGAGACAACAAGTTCCACATTCTAAATAGCCATGAACATGGTTTTCTAGGGTTTATTGAATCAAATAGTGCTCATTTACTTGGATTATATCATATTTTCCTCTAAGGCAAGTGACCACTTAAACCTTTTAGACTCATCTTTGAGAGGTGTAGGGAGTTTAGGATCTCCTTGATCCCCAAAAAGTGTGTGTTTACTATTCATGAAGGCAAAATATTGGGGCATGTTGTCTCCATAGTAGGATTATCCATTGAACCTAAGAGGATAAGTGCCATATTAGCCTTGTCTTTTCCTCAACACAAGAAAAGACTTCAAAGCTTCTTTGAGAAGATGAATTTTGTGAGAAGCTTCATACCTAATTTTTCACATTTGATAATAGTAATGTTAAACAAGAATAAAGTATTATCTTGGTCAAAATAAGGCAAGGAAAGTTTTGAGGCTATTGAGTTAGCCATTACACAAGCACCAACTCTCTTCAATCCTAATTTTTCAAGATATGTATACCTATATGCCTTTACTAATGTGGATGACATATCAACTATGCTCATGCAACAAAATTAGAAGTGTCTTAAGAAATAAATAGATTTATTCAATTAGGGGATTTAAGCCTATTAAGAAAGGTATAATTTTATTGAAAAGTAAGTGATATCTATTGTGAGATCATTGAAAAAATTCAAGCCTATGGTGTCGAACAATAAGATATATCATAAGGTCTCTCATATAAGTGTGAGATATTTCCTTTTGAGTAGATATCTAAATGATAAGAGGGCTAGTTAGATCACCAGAGTTATGGAGTATGATGCTGAGATCAAGGTTACTAAGTTAGTGAGAGGTAAATGTTTGTGTGAGCACTTGGTTTCTCACCTACAAGAAGAAAAAGAGGTTGCTCTAGTGATGTTAGATGGCATGCAAGTAGCTTCACCTCTACCCTCCACTAATTAGATGCAATATATGATTAGATTTTTAATGATAGGTGGGTGTCCTCAAGGTATGGATAGGACTAAAATAAGATACTTTAGGCTTATCCATACCTTATGCCCTTGTTGATGGGGTACTATTTAGGAAAGACCTTAATGGAGTGTTGCTCAAGTACATAGAGTTTGATTAGGTAAATAAAATCTTGGATCAGTTCCATGATGGACCTATAGGAGGTCACTTTGCTCCAAGGATAACAAAAATAAAAATCATGAGGGCTGGTTACTATTAGCCCAATATTTTCAAATATGCCTACACATGGGTTAGGAAGTGCCAAAAGTGCACTTTTTTAGTGGTAAACAAAGACTAGCAATCCTTCTTCTCAATCCAATTTAGGTAGAGCATCCATTCATGTAATTGGGCCTTAAATTCATAGGTATAATAACCCCACCTTCTAGTGGAGGTCATAAGTGGGTACTCACTGCCACTAACTACTTCATCAAGTGGGTGGAGGTTATTACTCTAAAAGAGGCTAATGAGACAATAGTGTTGGATTTCTATGATAACATTGTCACAAGGTTTGGGGTACCAACTACTATCATCTCAAATAATACCTTAGAATTTTTTGGCTTGAAAATAAGTGAATGGGCTCTTCAACTAGGTGTCTACCTTAACACATCATCCAACTACTACCCCTAGGGTAATAGGCTTGTTGAATCAACAAATAAGAATTTGATTAGGATAATCAAGAGGACCATGGAAGAGAACTAGAAGGTATGGCATACCAAGCTAAGAACAACCTTATGGGTTGATAGGGTAACTACAAAGAGTGTCATTAGAAACTCAACATTTATCCTTGTGTATGGAAGAGAGGCCAAGCTTCCCATCTCTCTTTAACTACCAACTTTAGAGATAGCTCATCAACTTGAGTTGATGGAAAGTGAGCCCATGGGTGTGAGAATGGTAGAACTCATGGAGCTTGAAGAAATAAGAGATATTGCAATGAAGGTGATGGAATTACATCTATATAAAGTGAAAAAGGCTTTTAATAAGAGAGCCATGGCAATATTTTTTAAATAAGGTGATTTAATCTTGAATTGAGATGCTAACAAGGCCAAACTAAGCAACCATACAAAGTTTGATAGGTTATGGAGTTGACCCTACTTGATTACTGGCTATGAAAAACACATTGCCTTTCAACTTGCCAAGATGGATGAAGAGATATTATCCATCCCATTTAATTGGATTCATGTAAAGCCTTAGCATTAGAAGCAGTTTATAGCCATTGTATATATTAGATTAGATGTTGTTTTCCTCTAAGTTCTTCATGCACATCTTCTTTTGTTGTGTGTTTCAATACATGATTTGAGCACATTATTGTTTTTATTTCTTGTTTTTCTTGATATTTTGAGAGTTTTTTTTAGAGTTTGTAAACCTTATTCTTAGTTGAGGAGGATTTTTTATGACTCCATAAGCCCAATGGATAGGCTAAGATGACTAGTCTATTGCATAGATAGGCATGCAATCCCAGGAAGTCACCAGAAATGTTGGCCAAAATTATCCCACATATCAAAATTTTGCCTAGATGGACTATGCCATTCTCCCAAACCATTCATTTACCCTTTGACTTGATGACTACTCTCTTTGTAGTCATGACTTAATGATGTAGTGAACTATCTTGGAGAGTCTTGGCATGGTGAACTGAACTATCTTAGGGGCTTATTATAATGGATGATCTAATGGTGAAGGGAGGAGATAATATTAATGTCCCTAATTCATGTTCTCAACCTTATTATGAACCTTTTATAAAATTTTAAGGTAACTTTGGAAAATTCAAGTTAAATACCTAAAAGTGGGATTTACACTGCAAGTGCTAAATCAAGTTGGTTTTTAAGGTTATTTGCCATCCAATGGTAAGAATAAAGTTTTGGGAAAAACAACCAAATTATTAGATCCTTTAATATAAGATTATATATGGCTTAATCACCTTTTTTCAAAGACCCAAGTGAAAACTAGATATTTTTGTGCACTTTTCAACTTTGCAAATTGCAAATGTGCACTTATATCTTTGCTTTCCTACCTACCAAGACCAAAGTGAAAATTGAATATTTTTGCTCACTTTGAAAATTTTCAAGGTTTCAAGGTGCACTTATATCTCCACTTTATTTCATACTAAGACCCAAGTAGAAACTAGAGATTTTTGTGCACTTTATAACTTTTCAAAGTTGTAAAGTGCACTTATATCTCCACTTTCCTACTTATCAAGAACCAAATGTAAACTAAAGATTTCTTTACACTTTGAAAATTTGTAAAGTTATAAATTGCATATATATATATACACTTCCTACCTACCAAGACAAGTGGAAAATGGAAGGTTACAAAAATATTTCAAACTTGCAAGGTAACTCTGGAAACCCACATTTCCACTTACGACACCCATACATTCCACCAATCTAAAAAGTTACAGGTCTACCAAAGATAAATCCAATAATATTAGCATAAAAAGCATGATCAGTCCCTAAGAGACATTGAAGGTTGTTGAAATATATTTACTCCTCTTCTTCTACATTAGATGGCCAAATATGGTGGTTAAAACACATATATGGAGTATTGAAAGCTTTCTATTCTTGTTTCTCTTCGTTTCTTCTATATATATATATATATATATTTTTTTTATCATTTTAAGTAAGAATATCATTTTACAAGGAAAAAACCTATAAAATTTTTTAAGAAATATCATTTGAATAAATAAGATCATCTATTTTACCTATCTCTTTTACTGTACTTTGTGTTTTACATAGTTTGTACATGACTGCCTTGTAAAGAGGTCTTCTTCATTGGTGTTTCTCATCTCTTTCTTGCCATTTTCTAGGTGGTTTAAATTATTTTATAGGTTTTATTTTGTGTTATTTAAATCATAGGTGGGGTTATAATGTGATTTTTACTATTCCTCTATGCTTTACACTTGTCTAGGATGCCTTGCTTGGGATCATTTATGCAAAACTAGCTAGTGTAAGAGATTGTGGAGTGAGAGATATTTGAGCTACTATTATGTTTGTTTTGGAGAAATAAGAGTGTCTTTTAATTTGTTAAATCACCATTTTTATGATTTTATTCATTTTATGGAACTCTTTTACCCCTTCCACAAGAAAAATTAGTAGTTTAGGAGATCTACCAAGAGGAACCAACCTTCTCTAGAGGTTTAACCCCATCATAGGATACCCACAGCCTAAGATTGATCCCATTACGTGGATAGAAGTGAGAGATCCTAAATAACCTTCTCATTAGGTGAAATTATATGCCACATCATTTCATTTTAAGGATCCATTAGTTACTCATTGTATGAGCCATGTGGTTTCTAGGACACATACTTATGAGAGATCTCGTGCACCATATAGTCAATAGAGATGGTAGATAGTTTACAAGATCCACTTACTTATAGTAACATGGTAAAAAAATGGAAAGTAATTCAGTCATCAATTAAAATTAAACAACTAATTAAGATATTTTCTAGAGACCATAGAAATAAGAACATAGTTCAATAGCTGATTAAGATATTTTCCATAGATCACAGAGATCATAACATAATTCAAAAATTGAATAAGATATTTTCCATATATCATAAAAATCAGAACAAAGTTCAATATCTAATTAAGATATTTATCAGAGATCATAGAAATCAAAACACATTTCAATAATTGATTAAGATATTTGACAAAAATCACAAAGATTGGTCTGATCATAGGAATTTAACAATAGAGATGAGGCTAGATCAAGTGTTAGTTTAAGCAAACAAAACTCAAAATGAACACACTAACATGCTAACATCTATAAACCTAGATAATAGGGAGATATTAATGAAAAAAATAAAATAAAAATCATAACCAAAATGCAAAGAATGACAAATCCTTTACCTTATTTGAGTGCTCTAAATGACTCCTTTTATGGCTTGCTTAGTTTGTGCTCAAAGAGTCTTTGACAATGGAGTTTATGTGGCTCCCTCTCTCGTTATCACCATTGTGGCTTATGTTGGACTGATGTGGATCATGATGTTTTGGCTTAATATTTTGGTATTATAACACTATTGATATAAATCATGCTACAAAACCTGCATTATAACTCTATAATTTCCAAGCTCTCTTTTCAATAGGCAATGGATTGTATTTATAAGCTTAGGAACTAACCCCAAATGAAGATGAGTTAAAGTGTAGTTTAAACATAAAATGGGTTCAAACCTAATATAAGTGAGTCAAATAAGCCTAGTAGAGTTAAAAGGTATGAATAAATCATAATTTACAATGAATAAGCATGGGTGAGATATTTTGAGATATTTTCAAAGGCTTGACAACTCATAAAAGGTAATCATAAAAAGCTAGGATATTTCATATTTTTTATTTTTATTTTTTAGTAATTAATTAATTGTAAATGGATAATTCAAATAGGCAATTAATTTGGTTTATATTTTTAATTAATTATCATTATCCACTTATCTCTTTCAGGATTTGATTTTATGTGTGCAAGTGCCCCACTTAATAGGTCCATAGGCCAAATTGATTCCTATGATGCCATAGAGTGATTAAAGATAAATCCATGAGAGGTTATTGTTTTATATGGTAGGATAACCTAATTAGGTATGCCTTAACATGATTATGATATTGATGAATGATGCATAAGTAAATTTGGGACATTTAGTAATTCCTAGGCTTAATTTGTAATTGTTGGTAAAAATCAGTTTGAAGTTTGGTCGAAGGTCATTAATGACCAATTTTAGCTATCTATAGTTTTCCCCTATTTGGGAAGGAATTGAAATATATAATCATAATAATGTCTTCTCAAATAATAAAAATGTCATGTATGCTTACAACTTCAACAACAATGGATGAATGGTAGGTGCCCCCTAAAAGGAGTGGTTGGAAAAAGGATCGGTAATCAGTCCCTCAAAAGGAAGAAACAATGGGACCAAATGATGAAAGGGTTTGAAGGGAGTAATTTTCCCAAAGGCTATTATAATTAGGAGCATATGGATTTGCCCTAGTTAGGGTAGATAAATATGATTATTTGTCCACAAGTGGTTATATTCATTGGTATATGTGGGATTAAAAAAGGTAATGATTAGCTCAAAGATGATTATAATCGTCAAAAAGGCTTAGGTAATAAGAGAATTATTTTTCCACGGTGGTTATAATCATCAAAATGGAAAATAATGATTTGCCCACAGACAATCAGAATCATTGGTAAGATAAAAACATGCTCCAATTGGGTAGATAGAGATAATGGTTTGCCTAAAGGTGGTTATAAGAATTATCATAATGAAAACATGCC
Source organism: Torreya grandis (assembly GCA_037957365.1). Taxonomy (NCBI): domain Eukaryota; kingdom Viridiplantae; phylum Streptophyta; class Pinopsida; order Cupressales; family Taxaceae; genus Torreya; species Torreya grandis. Next base: position 1,511,734 of record JARHVA010000738.1, on the reverse strand, counting down.
CTAGTTGGGTAAAAGAAAGTGAATGATTTGCTTAAAGTTAGTTATAATCATCAACCTTAAAATTGATTGAAACATAATGATTTGCCCAAAAGCAACTAAAATCATTGGTAATGAAAGTGGGATGGTATACAATGATTTTCCCATAGGTGGTTATAATCATTGGTATCCTGATTATCAAAAAAATGATATAGAATATGATGGAAAAGTGGTACAGAGAAAAATTATGACCTTTGGTAAACCTACTAGTAGGGAGATGCTCGGATGAAATATCAAGGGAGTAAATTATTTTGTTATTTAATTACTCTATTGAGGATATGACTTGGATTAGATTGGGAATATTGCTAGTGCCAAGGGGATATATTGTTGCTTTATTTTGATGTAAACTCACTGACCTGATTTTGTTGTAGAACATGATAGTAGGTATCATGATAGAACACCATAAGGACTTATCCAAAATATACATAAAGATTGACACATGATCCAATACTCAATTGAAAATAATGCACCAATGATAAAAACCATGATGCCAATGTTGATGTATGAATATGGATGTAATCAAGAATAATGCATAAGGAATCATATAATGAATGCACATAGAATGAATCAAGGCACAACAAGAAAGAAAAAAACAAGAAAATAAATAAACAAACAAACAAAACACTAAAAAAATGAAGAATAAAACAAAACAAAGATAAATAAGAAAAAATAAAAACAAATAATGGTTAATCACAATGTTAGGACAAACAACACGATACAAACAAGATAATGAATATTATCCCTAACATATAAGACACAATGAAACCAAAAAAACAAAATGGGGGAATAGAAGAAGAGAAAGGGGGTGATCGAGTTGTCTCCAAATGTATCAAGTAAGTGGAAGCTACCTACATAGTTGCATGGATGTAATATCTAACAAAAACTTCAGGCCAAATGTAGTTATTCCAAGAAATAAGATAGAATAAAATGATAAAAAATAAAACATGATTGTGTAATTGAAGAATATGGGGATGAGCTCACAAAATGGTGAGAACATGTGATACAAGGCCAAGAAGGATGGGGAAACTAAATGACAAGTGGTTTCTTTTGACTTAGTGAGGGTTCCAAAAGTCCTTAAGGCAAAGAAGTGGTCAATGTTTTGTATTTTCTAGATCTATTTTTCAAATGTTTTTGGATTTTTGGAAGCATCTCAACTCAATCGAGAATGACAAGAAACTAAACATTACAAGCTTGAAAAATTACAAGAGTGTTCAAACTTATAAATTGATCATAAAATGGTGAGAGTGTGGCTTATGTTACTTATAAAATGGTGAAATCATGAAAAAGGGTGACTGAGTTAACCTCAACATAAATTAAGCACTGCTTGTATAGTCCTAGGATGGGACCCCAAGTCACTATTGTTCTAACTTATAGAAGAAGAATCTAACTAGTGTAATAGTCAAATAAAATAAAAATAGGCAAATTTGGAAAATGGCATAATATGACATAGACATGGAAAGGTGATACTTTAAGGCATGATAAATAAGTGTTTCCCCCAATTTTCCCATATGTGGTTATAATTAAGAAACAAAGACATAGGTCAATGATACTATTTTCCCATAGGTAGTTACAATTAGTAGCATGATGGTGAGACACTAATTTATGTAAAGGTAATTATAATCAGGTACACTTGGTATAGAATAGAACAAGAAATGAAAGATGAAACTACTAAACCACTATCATAATACTTCAAAATATGGCCTCTATTTGGAATGCAAAATCAATTACTAAAACTTGATCTAAATCTTCATGTTGAAAGTGACCTTATAACCAATGGAATGGAACTAAGGTCATAATGATAGGTAAGGTGGGGTAAAAATAACTTAGTAAATATAAAAGGTATGGTAGAGTAGAATGATAATATAATGGTATGGTACAAAGAAGAATGGCAATATTATGGTACAATTGAAATGGGTCTCATAGACAATACACCTAGTCGCTCAAGTGAAGTAATGATTTAGGTGTATAATGTTCATCAGTTCATCAAGTTCATCCCCATATGGTGTATCAAGCATTTATACTACAACACCATAGTTTGTAACAATGATGAAAGGACATACCTAATTGGGTTTGAACTTCCCTTTGAGTTTGTTCTCAACCATGGTATTATTTTGGTTTTATTTAAGAACAAGGTCACCAAGTTTGAATTCTCTCTGTATAACATGCCAATTGTAATGGCCATAGAGTCAACTTTGGTACACTTTTAGGTTTATAACTATGGCCATGCATTTCTCATCAAGTACTCTAGTTCTTGTAGGCAAGCTACTCAATAGTCTTCATCATCTAGTTCATGTTTTAGAGAGATGTGCAAAGAAGGTAACTTGAGTTCAATGAGAATAATAGCCTTAGTACATTAAAACAGTGAATATGGGGTGTGTAGACACCTAAATCTAGCCACCAATGACCTCCAACCAGGCTTTTGACCAATTTCCACCAAAGTAAACAATTTGGCCTAAAAACACTAAAGAACATTAAATGAGTTGAAATTAATATATTCAAGTACTAATTTTGTCTAGGGTATCACTAAATGGGGTAATCAAATTTATGGGATAGCTAACTTTGATCAGATCATTTCAAGTCAAAATGACAATATTGCACCTAGGTGCTCTGGATTGCTCTTTTCTATCAAATTTCTTGTACAAGATGTGTGCCTTTTTTTTATCTTGTGTTGACAACATCCTAAATGGTTTAATGGATCCAATGCATCTGACATTGACTTCTAATTCTAATTCAGTCAAATTGTAGACCAATAATAAGGCATTCTGATCAATTGTAGTAATTTGTGCACAAAGTGCCTAATCATGATTAAGAGCTAATTAATCCAAATCAAGGCCTAATTAATAATTCCATGGAAAATTTTTGAAAACTTTTTTTTTAGAAATGAATATTGAATATATGTATCATCAGGTGACTTCATTTCTTTAGAAGACATCCCTAAGCCATAAATTCCACAAATATCAGGGTTATGGGCCTCCCATGCCTCTTTATTACATCCCATGTCGCATTAATGTCCCTTTTTATAAATTCATGATGATGATAATTATGGATTTTAATTACATAATTCAATTAATCCATGACTGCACATCTCAATCTTGAGATGGATGGTCATGGTTGATTTTGGTCATTTTTGACAATCTATAAATAAAGAGGCCATGAACATCATTTTTGATCTTAATTTTTACAAAGTTAACATGTAAAATTGATTCTAATATCTCTCACATGCCAAAGTTATGATGCCAAAATATTGAGCCAAGCCAAGCCAAACCCACAAGGTGCCAAGGAGAAGAGGAGATAGCCAAGCCTCCTTTGATGAAGACTTCATGAGCACAAGCCGAGCAAGACACTACAACAAGAATTTGGATCATCCAAGGAAGGTGAAAGATTCTTATTTTTCTTTAATTCTTAGTTGTTCTTTTCATTTTTTTTTGTTATTTAGCTCACCCTAGTAACGAGGCCTAGAAATATATGCTACTTAGTGTGTTTTTATCAATTTGTTTGCATTTTTGGACTAACACAATACTAATCACCTCTCTTGATTCAAATTACTATTTCACATAATGGCATGTCTGGTGGGATGATCTTCATGAGAGTGCAATCCACAAACTTTTTTGTGTTTCATAGTTTTGATTTTTTTTTTTTTTGCTTTGAGTTAAAACGGCCAATAAATAAGTCAAAACTTTTTATTTACTCAAAATTTGTATCTAATTTTTTTTTATGAATATATATAAATATGTCATGGATATGATCTAAAAATTTCAAATTTTTTTTATATTTTAGATGTTATAGCTTTTTTAGTGACTATCACTTTCTATTTTTATTGTTTTGGTAAAAATGGTTAGAACAGAGTTGATAACTTTTTTTTTTATTAACTTTTTTAACTTCAAATTTTATAAAGATGTGAAAAATGGAGTTATTGAAAACCTATAAATATTTTATATCAAACCAATCTATATTTTAAAATTTATGTTAAAAATACTAATTGTAGGTTTTTATATTTTATGTGCAGGATTTTATGTGTTATGTGTTATATTTTATTTTTGGCCTTCTAATTTGTTGTTTACAAGTGTTCATATATTTAATATTATTTTTTTTAATATTTTTTATATATTTGTGTTAACATTGTCTAACCTAACACATTTGCTTTTGGGGTGATGCCTTAAGGGTAGATAGGTAACTGGTGGACTTTGAATTTGTTAAAACATGTTTTAAACCATCTTTTGCATGATTTTAAAATGAAATAAGAACTTTGTTTTAGTAATTAATATAAAATTTAGGTACTTAAAATAAATGTTTGATATTTATCCTTTCAAATTTACAACTTAAGACCAAGGGGTCAAAAGAACACCACCACACCTTTCGATTTGAGGCTTAAAAATGAACTCATCTTTCAAAGTTTTTATGTTCACTACTTGTTTCAATTAGCACATTGTTTTTAAAAAATATAAGGATGTTACATGTATGATATTCCATTTTTATCCTTTAGGGAACCCTTTGAGTCAAAAGTGCTTTCCTTATTTGTAAATTGCCTAGTCCAAGACAGAAAGAACATCATCTAAAGCACTCCCCAAAAACTTGTAAAAGTATTAGGTGACCTTGACAATGACCCTAAAGTATTTCAATTTTATGCTTTATTTATTTCATTTAAATTTGGATTAAGAGGGGGACATAAATACCTCTTAAAAGTTATTTAGGGAAGCTTTGACTTGGGGTTTCACCTCCTGGTATTGACTTCATTTGGCTCCATATTAGAGTTGCACACAGGACATAGTAGCACTTTGGACATCACACTACACTGAGCAAACAATAGGATGTAGTGGATGCAAAAAGGACTAGACCATTTTTTAACAAGACAATTGATATGAACCCAAAATCTATGATTTTATTTTGCATTGTTTGACATGAAATTCATTATGCAATTGATTCCCCTAGAATGTTTGGAAACTTGTAGATGAACACTTAAAATCTTCTCAAATGATGTATATTGATGGATTCCAACAATACCAAACAACCTTATCAATTTAGGATCTAAGAGTGATTAATTAGTTGGTTTTATCTTACATTAAAGTCTTGTTTAGAGTCAAATATTGATGTAAAAAAATTATGCAAACCAAACACATGGTCCTCATTTTTCTTTGAACAAAGAGGCATTATGTTGCCCATGTGAAATCATCAATTTACCTTGTTTAAATTTCATCAAAACTTGGAGTCATATCATCCACTTTGGTGCAGTTATGATTATCAATTGAGTCTAGACCTTTACCAAAGTTGTTTAAGTCCTTAATTTATAATCTAAATTTCAAATTTCACCTTTATAATTTCATAGAGTTGATGTGTTAAGTGGGTTCACCATTTTTACTAAACCCGAGGGAACTTAGGTTCAATTTCCAATTTGGGTTAAAGGTCGTTTAAGACTCATGATCATTATCACCACTTGATAGACTTAAGTCATTTCATGATAAACACTTGCACTTTGAGTTTATTCACTACAACATTTTGAGTCAATAAAGTTCGTGTTATGCTATCAAATTTGTGAGAAATTATCTTTTCCTTAGAGAGTTTTTGAAACAAGCATTTTGTCACACTTATTGGGTAGTCTAACACTATTACACTACCCAAAACATTTTATATATTGTTTCATAGGCCCTATTGCATAGAGTTAAAAAAAATTCCTACATTTTTCAAACCGATCCAAGTATAATTTTGTGAACATTTATCTATCACAACTACGCTATTCATTTTTGTCTAGCTTATTTGTCAAAAGAACCAAGTTTTATACCATTATTTGTGAGAAAATAAACTATCTCTAAAGTGCCTTTTGTTTCATATCTTATACTTATTTGATCGAGTCCATGTTCAAGAATCAAATGTATAATGTTTTTTAGAAGTGTTTCAAATCTGTTAGATTACAAATTTCATCTATTTTCAAAGTCTAGATTTTGATGTCGTTTGGCCAAGAGTCTTAGTGCATGCCTTGTTTGAGCCTAGCTTTTGACATCACATTTGGTCAAAAGACCTAGCATCTTTTAATTTTCTAGATTAGATTGATTTGAAACACTTTGACCTTAGCATTTGGCATTTTGATTTTTGGTTCATTTACTTAATATTTTTATGTAAGACGTGTAACATTAGACACTTAACATTTTCTTATGTTATCACAAATCTTTGCATAAAAATTTTGATCTTTTTGATGAATCTAGACCAAGTTGTAACATCATATTTTTAGACATTATCTTCCCTTTCTATCACAAATCATTGAATATGGATCCCAAGATATATTCCTACACTCATAGTGGACTCATGTATAATCTAAGGATTAGTAATGTGGTTACACAAGAAGAAATGGTGCAAGACCCCTACATGGATAATATTTCTTATGAGATGGATCTTTATCCTTATTATAATACTCAATTAGGGGCACAAATCCAAGATCCATTAGTCAACTATTTGGTTAATACACCACCTTATTTAGAACAAGAACAAATCCCATAATACCTAGCTATAATAATCACAGCTAATGAACTAGTTCGCCAACATTCATGATCTACTAATACACCTTCCATGTATGATACATTTTTGTTTGAGCATAATTTTTTATATAACAAAGAAGAGATTTTGATTCAAGCCATAGAGGTAGGGGCCAAATTTCCAGCAAACTTCCCTCATGAGAATTTACCAAGCCTCATAAGAATGCCCCATAACATAATTTATGATCAAAAAGCTTCTTCTAGTAATCCTTTGGCTCTGGTCCAAATGATGTATTAGGACCCTAATATGCCTAATAAAGCCAAAAACCTCATGGAAGACAACTTTAACCAAATGTAGATGGCATATCAAACCTACCTAAATCTAGCATGCAATTTCAATCAAATGACCATGGTGAGCAAACCTCTTATTAACTTAGTTCCTTCAATAGGAGTTTTGATAGAGTTAACTAGTTAAGACAATTAGATTTTAGACCCATTCATGTAAAACACTTCAGTAGACAAATTTTTGCATATTCCCATTATTAAAGAAGTGTCTTCTACTTCTACATAGAATAATGAGCTTAATATAGTGGATAATGTGCAAGCAACATCCAATCCAAATCATTGTGGTAATAACACATAAAAAACTAGTCAACAACATGTGCCTATAGTTAATACCATGAATGGACCATCATACCAAGGAGTAAGAGTTTCTACATCCCAACCTCAACTAGTTCTTCATCAAGTGTGAAACCAACAAGATTAGGTAGTCAACCAACAACCAATGTTGTACCTCAACAACTGAATATGATGAATATTACTCTTCCTCAACAAGTGACAAGTAGTATTCTATAATAGTAGGCATAATATAGTGTACCAACACAATAGAGGTAAAATATATTTCCACCTCAATAAAGGGTAACTAATTTTCCACCTCATTAGGTAGTGGAAAATAGACCTCCTCAGTCATAGACTAATATACCAATTCAAAACCAAATGATGAATATCTAATAACATGTAGATATTGGTCAGCAACAGATGTCAAATCTTCAACATGATTTTGATTCCCAACAAATATTTGTGCAATAAGGAGGCTCCCATATTTCACAAGTACCTACTAGATAACAATTAGTTCAAAATGTGCCACAAGTTAAAAAATAGGGTCTTGGTCCACAAATTCCCACTCAACAACAAGGTTTGATTAGTTGGTAGCATGTCCATTTTCAATCATATCAGGCACAATATAGTTATATCCCTCCATCCCAACCACTAAATCCTCTAATTCAAACCTTCATAGCCAACTCAAAACAAAATATTACACAACCAAATGTGCAATTTCAAGTACATCATAATCAATGTATGCATATTTCCGGTCTATTTTCCAACCAAACCAATATACCCCAATAGATATCTCCATCATACCCTAGTCAAAGGGTCCCATTTGTGACCTCCCAACCATCTACCCAAAATAATATTCTCCTTCAAACCAATGTTCCTTCTAGTTTCTTATCCCAAGAATTGTAACAAATAAAGGATGCAATTGCTATCATTCAAGTTGGGAAATAGACTAAAATCTTTAAGTTGGATGATGTGTGTTCTTATCCATTCAACATGGAGTACTTGTAGATACCATTTCCTCTAGGATATGAACCACCAAAATTCAAAAAATACAAAGGGAAAGGTGACCCTAAGGCCCATTTAATTGAGTTCTTTATTGCATGTCAACTAGTGGCATATAGCAATATATAGCTTTTTTTTTTGTTTCCAAGGAGCTTGGTTGGACAAGACTTGGACTAGTTTTTAAAGTTACCCAAGAATTTAGTAACAAATTTTGATGATCTTTCTGATAAGTTTGTATAGAAATTTTCCTATAATCTCAAAAATGAGATTTTACTGGTTGACTTAACACAAATAAAATAAAAGGTTGGTGAGAGTTTTATAAGTTATCTACAGTGATGGAAAGCCCTTGCAAGCTGATTCACCCATAGTTTACCAAATAAATAATTAGCCACTATGTTTACTAAAAATTTGCATAGTCAGATAGCTTATCATCTAAAACTACAATGTGCACATACTTTCAAGGAGATCATTGATAAAAGCTTCTTGATTAAGTGATCCCTTATTAATAAAGTGATCATCAATCTTACATCAAATAATTAGAATCAAGGTGCCAATCAGGGAAGTGGCTAAAACTAACATCCAATCCAAGTGTAGGCATCACAACCAACATAGACCAATAACCAAGATAGACCAAAGCAATTCAACTACAATAGGAATGTTGTGGGTAATGGAATAGTTGAGTCACATCATGTCCAAATAGTGAAAACATCATCTACACCACCTTTTTAGCTTACTCCTACCCAAAAACCTCTCTAACCAATGTCAAAAGTACAATAATTAATACCCACACAATAAATGTAATAACTTTTACCATTACAAACCCCTCCTCCAAGGAGAACTATGCCTATGCATCATGTCTTTAGTGACCTAGGAGAGCTTATTGAGTCTATATTTCATAAAATTACCACTACTAATATGATTAGTTGGCCTATACCAAAGCATTATCCATAAGGCATTCCTTATCTCGATTGGTACCATGAAAATGAATTTTGTGAATATCATTGGGTCAATGGGCATAATCTATAAATATGTGTGCAAATCAAGCATTTGATTGAGAATATGTTAGAGAATGAGGAGATAACATTGAATAATGGTACTTGCACCTTCAATCAAACTCTTGGGATTTATCAAAACCCCTTTTTCCAACATAACACATAACAACAACATAAAAATTAGCAAAAACAACACCGACTAGTGTAACAACAAAATCAACATTATCAAAATAAACGATTGAACCATAAAAATCAATATAATAAAAAATAGAACCCATAATGTCAAAATAATGGAAAAAATAAAGGTTATAATGATAATAAGTAACAAACCTACCATGCAGTTGCACATGACTATAATAGGGTTGTAGGTCATATTGTAGGGGTAGCATTAATACCATCTCCATTTATCCTAGACTGAGCACTAATCAATCTAGACCATTTCAAAACAATACCACTCAACCAATTTACATGGATAATCCTTCTTTGACCTAGGACTGCACATAGGCAAACTAACAAATTGGGACTCCCACTTTTGAATCATATACCGATAACTCACCCTTTCCATGTGACCACATACAAGTGCACTAAAAACTGAGACTTGTCCTATCTAGTCCTAAACCATTCCCAACATTTGTTAGCATTTATGGTCTAACATCTAATCCTAATTGTGTAATCATAACTCAGAGGTCAAAGATTACTATCTGAGGTCCACAAACATCTACCACTTTGCCTATTATCCAGCTAACCATTCAACCTTGGAATAACCATTCACCATTGATCAAGACAAGAAGTTTGATATCGTGAAACAATTGTAGAAGACATTAGCATAAATTTCTATTTTAGATTTACTGCAAATTTCAACAATCCACAAGAACATTTTGAATGAGTTTTTATCCCAATCCACTATTGCCAGTGACATATCCCCTGATAAATTTCAAGCTTTAGTTAGACACCTAGCTCCATCCTAACAAGTCACATTCAACCAAACTAATATATCTTCCCTTGGCCTACTCCATAATAATCCATTGTACATATAATTTCTTATAAAATGGCATAAAGTGAAGTGTGTCCTTATATACAATGGATTAGGCCTCAACATAGTGTCTCTAAAGCTCATCAAGCTTCTTGGATACACAATAACATATCTCCAACCATAAATGATAACTATCAAAGCCTCTATGATAATAAAGAAAGAGAATCATAAGGCACCATTAGCTTACTAGTTATCATTGGTCCTTTGACCCATGATACACTTTGTTATGTGCTTGATATTGAGTTTTCATATAATATGTTTCTTGGTAGGCCTTGGTTACATGAGATTTGTGTAGTTCTATCAATGCTACACAAGTTCTCCCACTCAGGGATGAAAGTGAATATTCTAGCATATTTACACCCATATGAACACTGCAAACATCTTGAGGCCAAGTTTTAAAGCTATAATTACCAGTATGGCATGAATCTAAATTCCAAGCAGGATATAGAAAAGGCCATACTTATTGATCCTCTACAAGATAATTCTATAGATCATAATACCTTGGATTCCCTTTCCCACATGTTGCCTCTTAAAGCTTCCAATCATTTCACCATTTCAAATAATGGCCCAAGAGAGTATATGACCCATTATACCTTCCATATTTCCAATCTTTATTAGAATCCAAAGACCTTTGGGTAACCTAAAAATAACCCACATATGCATTGGCAACAAAAGAACAAAGATAAGGGACCTATCATGTTTGTACCAACATTTGGCCTAGAACTAGACCCTCTTGAAGGGGATGAATCACAGTTGTATAATGACAACCAAGATTATTGTTATAAAAGTGAAAAGTATCCTATTCCCAATATGATCATGGAGCATCAAGATTATGAAGGAAGAGGCCTCAGACCAAATTAACAAGGAACTATTGAGCTAATTTCCATGACTAAGTATACAAGACCTTATGGACTTAGATTTAAATAGCCTGAGGGTGACCCCACATATCTTATTTGAGTTTTATCACTAGTGGCTATGATGATGATGTTGATAGAAAAGTAGAGTTTGATCATAGCCTCATATTTGATGACCTAGATAAGACTAACATATTTGATAACAATGCCATATGTACTCTTACCCAATCATTTGGCATAACCCATTGCCATTATATTATCCATAACTAATAGATTGGGACCAACAAGAATCCAATTTGCTAATTGATGAGTTTTAGAATTATAAGGCATTCTATGACTTTTTAGGCCTTAGAGACAACATTCTGTTGAGAGATCATAAATCAAGATTCTCAATTACATTAGATTCTAAAGCCTGTTTTGGAAAGTAGGTGAACACCCTTAGCCAAAAATAAATAAATAAAATATTAAGGTACCCAAGTGAAAACCTCTTTAGGGCACTTTCTAATGAGGGAAAAATTAAAGATAAAGGCCAATCTAGTGGTTAAAACTTGTTTTAGACACTGTTAGACTGGGGTGTTTATTCTTCTTCAAATTTAGACTAGGAGACCACCAATGATGAACTTGCCTATGGATCTGAGTTTAATTTTGTGAAATAAGTATTTGATCAAATTCTTCAAGAATTTTTGACTATTTTTGTCACATGGCCAGATCTCCCATGGGGGACTTAGATTCATCATGCCTAGGAGATGTTGAAGAGCAAGTCCTAACAAAGGACCCTGATATAGTCTAATAGTTTAAGTCTTTGCCTACTATCCTAGAAGATGGTTTGACCCTTGTAGTCAAAGATACAATAGAGGAAAACATCAAGACTCCATCAGACCCAAAATGGATAAAATTAGGTGCATCCCTCATTGAGGAGGAATGTGAAGTCTTTACAGCTCTGTTGAGATAATTTGTAGATATCTTTACATGGGATTATTTTAACATGCCAGGTTTTGATCCCACCTTGGTTCTACACCACCTTATATTCAATATTAATGCCAAATTAGTGAAACAAAATCTATGTAAGATGCATTCTTACATTTTTGTTTTGGTAAATAAAGAGTTAAAAAAACTCTTAGAAGTAGGATGTATCTGATCTATTGACTACTCAGAATGGATATCTAATGTTGTACCTATTATTAAAAATCTTAAAATAATCAAAATCTCTATTTATTTTTTAGACATAAACAAAGCTCATATTAAGGATGACTTTCTATTACCTAATATTAACATGATCATCGACTCCATGGTAGGTTATGAAATGTTTTCACTCATGGATGGATTTTTAGGATACAACTAGATTAGAATGACACCAAAAGACCAACATAAAATAGCATTCACCACTCCATGGGAAACATTTTGTTATCAAGTAATGCCATTTGGTTTTAAAAATATTATAGATACATATCAAAGGGCCATGACTGTCATATTCCATGATATTATTGAAGATTATGTCGATGACATATTAAGAAAATCCAAAACTAGGGCCAACCATCCAGCAGTACTATGTAAGATATTTAAAAGATTGTTGGAGTATAAACTTAAACTCAATCTAAATAAACATGTTTTTTTAATAAACTCAAGAAAGTTGCTTGGCTTCATTGTGTCTCGTAGGGGCATTAAAGTTGATTCGATCAAAGTCCATGCTATAATTGAGATATCACCACTAACTAATTTGAAGTAACTCTATAGTTTGCAGGGAAAGATCCAGTCACTCTAATGCTTCATCTCTTAGTTAGAAAATAAGTGTCATCCATTTACATATCTTCTAAAGAAGGGAGTTGCATTTCACTATGATGACCACTACCAAATAGCTTATCAACAACTTAAGGACTATCTAGTTAATCCACTTGTTTTGTTACCTCCTATATTAGGAAGGTCATTCTTGTTATATCTATCAGTTATCAATAATGTCTTGGGGGAAATTTTAGCTCAACATGATAACAATGGAAAATAACATGTAGTATACTACTTAAGCTGTACCTTGGTCACATATGAACATAACTATGCACCTATTAAAAAAGCTTGTCTAGCCATGGTCTCATAGCTCAAAAAGTACACCATTACATGTTGAACAATAAGCCCATGGTCATTTCAAAAGTAGATCCACTTAAGTATCTACTATCTAAAATATCTTTAAAAGGTAGAATGGCCAAATGGATCATGCTTTGTATTGAGTTTGACATAGAGTATGTCAATCAAAAGGTAATCAAAGGACACTTCCTTACAGATCAACTTGTTAAAGCACCCATTGTAGACACAAATCCACTCACATTTCATTTTCTTGATGAATCCATAATGACCATCATTGACACACCTCTTGGGGAGTAGCATTGGAAGTTATATTTTGATGGTTAATTTACTGCACATAGATTTGGGATAGGTCTTTTATTTATTACACCATAGGGGAATCTAATCTCTAAATCATTTAGAATCAGTTTTATTTGTATAAACAACATGGTCAAGTATGAAGCACTTATTGTAGGACTTTGACAGGTAGTATAATGGAATATATCTCATCTAAAGGTTCATGGTGATTCTCAATTAATCATCAATCAAGTCACAAACCATTTTCAGACTAAAGATGACAAGTTAGTTTCATATAAGGCTATGGTCGATACCCTAAAGTAAAAAATTATAAATATCCAATTCGAGCATATACCAAGGGCTAGTAATCAAACTATAGATGCCATGGCTACTATTGGCTCTATGATTCAACAAACAAACAAAGCTAGAGAATATTAGTTCTTTATTGAGAATTTGTTTACATTATCTCATGAACCTTTAACCATTGTAATGATTTATGATATTATTGGTCCTAATTCTATCTGGTACTCAAACATTTAAAACTACCTTCATGACCAATTCTACCACCTAACATGTCTTGAAAACAAACCAAAGCCTTTATTCATCATTCCACTAGTTATACTCTACTTGGATCCACCCTTTACCGCCATAGTTTTGATGGAACTCTGATTCATTGTTTAACTTCAATAGAGTCTACACTAGATTTAAGAGAAGTTCATGAAGGATTATGTGGAACTCATTCTAGTGGGGTAGTCCTATCCAAAAATATCTTACGTACTAGTTATTATTGGCCCATGATGGATGCAGATGCAGCTGCATATATAAAGAAGTCTGATAAATGTCAATGACATGCTAATCTAATTCACGCCCTAGTACAAACTCTGAAACCAATGTTCACACCATGGCCATTTTCTACATGGGGACTTGACCTCATTGGGAAGATCAACCCCACTTTATCTGATGGCCATAAACATATCCTTATTACCACTGAGTATTTCACTAAGTGGGTTAAAGCTATACCCCTCACTTATGTAACTGGAAAGCAAATTTTCAAATTTATTTTCAACCATCTCATTTTTCACTATGGTATCCCCTCTAAAATTATATATGATAATGGAGGATCATTCAATATCAAGGATGTAAACCAACTATGTACTAAATATAACATCACACAACATTTTTCTATATCATATTATCCTCAAGGTAATGACCAAGCCAAAGCGTCAAAAAAACTATTGTCAATATTCTCAAAAATATTATCAATGATGTTGCTCATGATAGGCACCTAAAAATATTCCCTACCCTTTGGTAATACCATACAAATCATCATACTCTAATAGGAGCCACTCTATACTCACTTATTTATGGTACTGAAGACATCATTCCCATTAAGTTTGAATTGCCTTCACTATGCATATCTTTCAAACATGTCCTAGATGATCATGACTATCAAGTAGCTCACCTGAAATAGTTATACCTACTTGATGAAAAATGCACAGCTATGCTCAAAAATATTTAGACATATCAAAACTGATTTAAAGGCCATTACAATTGATGTGTCAAATATAGAAAATTTGAACTTGGTGATCTTGTTCTTAAAGAATACCATAGTTGAGAAGAAGCATAAAGGTAAATTCAAACCAAACTAGATAGGACCTTTCATCATTATTATAGATTATGGATTAGAGGCATACAAGATTGCAATACCAAATAGAGATAAACTTCCTAAGCCAATGAATATTATTCACCTCAAGAGATACTATGCTTGAGCGCTAAGGTGTATTATCTGTAAAGACCATTTTAGTGGTGCCATTTTATCACTATTATTCTTTGTAAAAATATCATTCTTATCCATCCTCCTAGTCTTATCCATTATACTATTTCGTTCTATTGATAAAACATGTTCTAAAGCCTAGCCCCTTTGACCTTAGTTTTTACCATTCATTACACATTTTCAGCACTAAGGAATTAGATCAGTTTCATCAATTATTTTAAGTACTTTAGAAAAAGATCATATTTTGGATAACTATGATAAAAGTTTTGGAAATTTAATCCTTCATTTGTTATTATTTTCTTATCACTAGTCTTGCTACTAATTATAACTACCTTTGTGCAAATTAGTACCATTGATTGCTCCTAGTTTTTTCCCATAGGTAGTTATAACTAAGTTTGTGAAAATTAGTACCATTGATATATGATGTTTTGTCCTATTTATAAACTCCTATGGTAGAACTAGGAGCAACATTTGTTTATTAATCTTGACATACCAACTTGCCACTTCTTATGCCATACTATGACTTTTTACCACCTGTGCCTATTTTGTTTGAATTGACTATTACACTAGTCAAATTCTTTCATTATAGGGTAGAAATATAGTGACTTGAGGTCCTACTCTAGGAATATTTAGGTATCACTTGATACTTGTTCAGGTTAGCTCAGTCACCCCCTTGCCATGCTCTCACCATTTTGTGAGAAACCTAAGTTTGAATACTCTCACCATTTTATGAGAAACCTAAGTTTGAATGCTCTTACCATTTGGTGAGTAACCTAAGTTTGAATTCTCTCACCATTTTTCAATATTAAACCATTTAGTGTCTCATCATTCTTGATCAAGTTGAGATACTTCAAAATTTTCCAAAAACATTGACCATTTTTTTGCTTGAAGAATTCTGGGAACCCTTACTAAGTTGCAAGTAAACCACTTATCACGTAGTTTCCCCATCTTTTTTGGCCTTTTATCTCATGCACTTACCATTTTTCAAGACCATTCCTATTCTTCTATTGCATCCATTCTATTTTTCTTCACCAGTTATCATTTTTCTTCCCATTCCTTAGGAGAACTCTATTTGGCCTAAAGTTTTGATTGGATATTACATCTATGAAGCTATGTAGGCAACGCCCACATGCCTAGTGCATTTGGAGATATCTTGGCCACCCCATTTATTTTCTTCTATTCCCCCATTTTGTTTGTTTGTTAAGTTTTCACCTATTTTCTAGGGGCAATGTTCATATGGTTTCTATTGAGTGTTTCTTTATTTCTTTATTATTTTGTTTATGTGCTTGTTTGTTTGCTTTCAACACTGTTGCCTTGATTTAATTTATGTGTGTTTATTGGGTGATTCCTTTCCCACATTTACACTTTAATCTATCCATATTCATATGCTTATATTGTCATCATGGTTTCTATCATTGGTGCATTATTTTCTATTGAGTATTGGATTGTGGGAGTCAATCCTTATGCATATTTCAACCAAGTCCTCATGATGTTATACCATGATGTCTATCAACATGTGATATAACAAACCTCAACTTCAATAAGTCTATTCAGTAATGGTGGATTCAATATCTTTTTGGCATTGGCATCCTAATTTAATCATATCCCAAACAAAATAATTAACCATGAAAGAATTTCAACCTTATTAGTTTGAACAAGCATTTCCTTACTAGTAGGTTGTTCCAATTCATAATTACCCTCTATCTTAAGTTATCATCATCTTCAACCAAGTTTATCATTTTTTCCATAATCAGGGTCCAATGATTATACTGCTTATGGACAAATAATTGCACACCATCCCACCTGCAACCACCTTTAGGCAAATAATTATATTGTCACCACTTTCCTTTTTTTGCTCATATAGAGGAACATTGTTATCTTATTTGTCTATCCTAACTAGGGTAGCTCCATCTTCTCAATGATTATAACCACCTTTGGGTAAATCATTATGTTATCATACCACATTGCCACTATTAGAGTATAATGCTTATAACCACTGTTAGGCAAACCATTGTCCACTGTCCCACTTGCATTCTCAATGATTTCAAATACTTTTTAAAAATCATTGTGTTTTCACCCCATCATCTTTCCTTTCTTTGGTCCCCTCATTTCACTTCTTATTAAGGGACTATTTGTCAACCTACTTGTGCCAACTAGTCCCTTGAGGGGAAAACCATCATACAGTTAGTTTATCATCATTGTAGTTGTAAGCATACATGAATTTTTAATTCTTTGAGAAGACATTACTATGATTATATCTTGTAATGCCTTCCTAAACAAGGGTAAATTGTAGACACCTAAATTTGGCCACCAATGACCTCCAACCAAGCTTTTGACCAATTTCCACCAATGTGCATAATTTGGTCTAAAAACACTAAAACACAATAAATGAGTTAAAATTGACATATTCAAGTGCCAATTTTGGCTAGGGTATTACTAAATGGGGTAGTACAATTTATGGGCTAGCTAAATTTGATCAGATCATTTTGAGTTAAAATGTTAATTTTACACCTGCGTGCTCTAGATTGGTCTTTTCTATCAAATTTATTTTATGAAATGCATGCCTTGTTTAATATTGTGTTGACAATATCATAAATGAGATAACAAATCCAATGCATCTGACATTGACTTCCAATTCCAATCTAATCAAATGTTAGACCAATAATAAGGCATTCTGATCAATTTGAGTAATTTGTGCACAAAGTGCTTAATCATGTTTAAGAGCTAATTAATCTAAATCAAGGTCTAATTAGTAATTCTATGGAAACTAGTTGAAAAATTGTTTTTATAAGTGAATATTGAATATCTGCATCATCAGGTGACCTCATTTCTTGGGAAGACATCCCTAGGCCATAAATGCCATAAATATCATGATTATGGATCTCCCATGCCTCTTTGTTACCTTCCATGCCTCATTAATATCCCCTATTTCAAACTCATGATGAGGATAATTATGGATTTTAATTACATAATTCAATTAATCCATGACCACACATCTCAATCTTGAGATGGATAGTCATGGTTGATTCTGGTTATTCTTGAAAATATATAAATAGAGAGGTTATGAACATCATTTTTAAGCTTAATTTGTGAAAAGTTACCATGTCAAATTTACTCCAAGAGCTCTCACATGCCAAATTTATGATACCAAAATATTGATCCAAGCCAAGCCAAATCCATAAGGTTCCAAGGAAAAGAGGAGATAGCTAAGCCTCTTTTGATGAAGACTTCATGAGCACAAGCCAAACAAGCCACTATAACAAGCATTTGGAGCATCCAAGGAAGGTGAAGGATTCTTGTTTTTCTTTACTTTTTAGTTGTGATTTTCTTTTTTTTTTGTTATTAAGATCACCCTAGTAACTAGGCCTAGAGATGTATGCTAATTAGTTTGTTTTTATCAATTTATTTGCATTTTTAGACTAACATAATACTAATCACCTCTCTAGAGTTAAATTCCTAGTTCACAGGGTGGATCCTTTAGGATTACAATAATTAGTGTTATGCCTAGAGGTCACAAAATATTTAGAGGTGTCAATCATGGCCAACATCATTGATAATATTTTAAGGATGTTTATAATGGTTTTTTTAGATGCTTTGGCTTAGTCATTACCTTGAGGGTACTATGCAACTAATAAATGTTGAGTAATTTTATACTTGACACATAATAATTTAACATATTTGCTCTTAAATGATCTACCATTATAAAATATAATGTTGGAGGGGATAACGTAGTAGAAAATGAGATGGTTGAATATGAATTTGAAAATTTGCTTTCTAGTTAGGTAAGTGAGGGCTATAGCTTATATCCAATTAATGAAATATTCAGTGGTGGTAAGGATATGTTTATGGCCATAAAATGAGGTAGGGTTTATCTTCCCAATGAGATCAAGGCCTCAAGTGTAAAAAAATCAAGGTATAAGCATTTATTTTAGAGTCTTGGTCAGGGTATGAATCATATTTGCATGTTATTGACATTTATCACACTTTTTCACATATGTAGCTACATTTGCATCCATCATTGGCCAATAATACCTGATATGCAATATATTTTTGTGTAGGATGGCCCCACTTTTATGGGTTCCACATAATCCTTCATGAACTTCCTATAATTCTAATGTAGATTTTATCAAAATTAAACAATAAAGAAGAGTTCTATCAAAATTGTGGTGGTATAGGGTTGGTCTAAATAAGGTATATTTTATGGCTTAGTGGATAAAGGATTTGTATTTTTTATGGGATAGGTATGGGGGTAGAATGTGGTCATGAATATAGGTATATAGGTCAAAATATATATAGCTAAGACCAATAATATCACAGATCATTACGATGGTTCAAGGTTTATGAAATGGTGCTAGTAGATTTTCAATGAGGAACTGGTATTTTTTTATTGTGTCTATATGACAAATCAAATATCCTATGGTGGATATGGCATATGTTATTCTATTACTAGACCCTGGTATATGTTCAAACTATAAATTGACAATTTACTACTTGAGAGTGTTGACCATGGACTTATACGACACTAACTTGTCATCCTTAGTCTAAAAATGGTTTGTAACCTGATTGATGATTAACTAAGAATCACCATAAATTTTTATATGTTGTATGTTAATTATATTTCCTATCAAATATTTTCAATAGGTGATTCACATTTGGCCATGTTATTGGTATAATAAAAGTTGATCCTAAATGACTTATGGATTCGATGCCCCTATGGAGTAATAAATAAGAGGCATATCATTGATCCATGTGTTATGAATGATCTATCAAAATACAACTTCTAGTTCTAATCCTCAAGAGGTGTTTCAATGATGGTCATAATGTATTCATCTAATAATTAGAATGTTAGTGGCTTTATATCTGCAAGGGGTGCTTTAGCAAGCTAATCTATAAGAACTTGCCCCTTAATGGCTTTTTGGTTGACATGTTTTATCTCAAACTAACTAAAAATCATGATTCATTTGTTCATAAAACCTTTTAATGATATTTTAGATATTAGATACTTAAGTGAATCAACTTTTTAAATGACCATGGTCTTATTATTTAACATGTAATGTCATAGTTTATGAGGTGCAAAGACCATAGCTAAACATGATTTTTCAATGGATGTATAATTACATTCATATGTGACTAGGGTATGAGTCAAATAGTACATGGCATGATCCTTTCCATTATCATCATGTTAATCTAGAATTTCCCCCATGGCTTTATCTATGGTTGATAGATATAGTAAGAATGACTTTCCTAGAATAGATGTAATAAAACATGTAAATTTGCTAGATAGTCCTTCAAATGCTGAAAAGTTTTTTAACATTCATCATCCCAGTGAAATATGACTCCTTTATTCAATAAATGAGTAAATGGGTGGAATTTTTTTTCCAATTGAGAGATGAAGTGTCTAATGGATTGTATTTTAACTTGTAAACTATGGAACTACTTCAAATTGGTCAATAATGACATCTGGGTAATGTCTTATACTTTATCTATATTAACTTAAATGCCTCTATGAGACATAATGAAGCCAAGAAATTTGCTTGAAGTAACTCCAAAAACACTTCTTAAGATTAAGCCTAATTTTGTATTCATGCAATCTCTCAAATATCCTTCATAATGTTGGATGATCAGCCCTAGTCTTTAATTTACCTAGTATGTCATCAATATAGTCTTCAACAATGTCATGCATCATATAGTGAAATATGATAGTCATGGCTCTTTGATATGTGGCCCTATAATTTTTGAGACCAAATGGCATAAACTAATAACAAAAGGTTTCCCATGAAGTGGTGAATGCTATTTTATGATAGTCTTCTAGCACAATTTAAATCTGGTTATATTTTAAGAATCCATCCATAATGAAAGCATTTCATAACCTATGGTGGAGTCAATAATCATGTCAATGTTTGGTAGAGGAAATTTATTCTTAGGGTATCACTTGTTTGTCTTGGAAATTAGTGCATATTTTGATTCCTTCAGGCTTCTTGTAACTTGCATAACATTTGAGATCCAATATAAATAGTTAATTGATCAAATACATCTACTTCCAAAAGTTTTTCCAGATCTTTCTCTACTAATACATTAATTTAAGGATGCATCTTGCATAATTTTTATTTTATAGGTTTGGAATCAAGATGTACCATAAGCTGGTATACAAACAAGGTGTAGTCCAAAATTGGCATGTCAGAGTAGGCCCATGCAAATATATCAATAAACTCCTTAAAAAGGGTTGTAAATATATCATGTTCCTCCTTAGTGAGATATGTGCCTAACTTGATCTATTTCAGGTCATCTGGAGTCCTGATGTTAACTTTTATAGTGTCTCCATAAGAAGCATCGAAACATCTTCTGAAATAGTTAATAAATATTTGAACCAGCCTACAATGTTAGAGCCCTTTGTTAGGATTGGCTCTTCAAGTTCTCCTAGGCATGATTAATTAGAATCCACCAAGGGTGGGGATGGCCATGTGACAAATACTATTGGAAACTCTTGGATGATTCAATCAAAACCTTCTTGTTCTTTAAAATTGAACTCAGACCCATAGGCAAGTTCATCATTGGTGGTATATTGAGCTATGTTTGAGGAAGGTTGAACACCCCCATCTAATGGTGCCTAAAATAGGTTCTCACCACTAGATTGGCCTTTCTCTTTTCTATTTCCCTGGTCCAAAACCACCTCAAGGAGGTTTTCACTTTGGGACCTCAATGTTTTATTTAATTGTTTATGGCTAAAGGTGTTCACCCATTCTCCAAAATAGGTTGTAGGATCCAATTTTATTGAGAACCCTTATTTTTGGTCTCCCAATGGAAAATTGTCCCTTAATCCTATAAAATCATAGAAGGCCTCATCATTGTGAAACTCATTGACCAACACTATTGATTCTTGTTGGTCTCATTATATAAGTTGAGGATGATATAAAGGAAGTGGATTATGGTGAATAACTAGTCTAAGGGTACAAATGGTATTAGTGTTAAATAAATTGATATGAGCTAGATCATTAAAAATTTTATGATTTAATCTACTTTGCTATTAGCATTGTTGTCACTAGTTAGCATTGGAACATAAATAAGATACATGGGATCACCCTCAGGTAGTTTAAATATGAGACCATAGGTTATTTTGTACTAAGTGGTATAAATTAGCTCAAACATTCCTTATTGATTGGTCCCAAGGCCTCCTCCTTAAAAATAATGTCTCTCGATGATCTGATTAGATATGGGATATATGGGATTCTTATAGCAATTGACTAGCTTATCATTGTATAGATAGGATTCATCATCTATAAGAGGGTCCTATTCTTGGTCAGTGTCCAGTGTAAATATGATATGTGCTAGACGATGTAGTTTGGACTTTCACTTTAATTTCCATTCTAGATAAGGTGGTTTGGATTTAGGTCTTCCATAGGACTTGGGGTTCCATGGAAGCTTGATAATATGAAATGTATCATGGGTCAAATCTTTTCCTGGGCAATTAGCTAAGATGGTATAATGATTAGATATTTTAGGAGGTGGCATGTGGGAAAGTGAATAAAGGGTATTAGGGTCAATGTAGTTGGCCTTTGGTGAATCAAAAAATATTTAATTTCCTTTATCCTTCTTAGTAACTTAATTCAATCCAAAACTATATTTACAACTTTCATATTTAGCCTCTAAATGCTTGTAATGTTTGTATGGGTATAAATCTCCATGGATAGTAACTCCCATCCCTGAATGGGAGAACTTGATTAAATAGTGCAATGCCAAAGGGATTACATGAATTTCATGTATCCAATGTCTACCCAAAAGTATATTATATGACAAATCAAGGTCTAACACATGGCATAGTGTATTGTCAATTAAGGGCCTAATGATAACTAACAAGATGATGGTGCCTTGTGATTCTTGTTCTTCATTATCATAGGTTTTATTGGTGATCTTTTTTGGTTAGAGATCAGCCATTGTATACTTGAGAAGCTTTATGAGCTTTAGAGACACAATATTTAGACTTGATTCATTCTCTATGAGGACATATTTTAATTTATGTCATGTTATGAAAACTTTGGTGTACAATAGGTTGTTATGCAAAGGTTTAAGGGATGACATATTACTTTGGTCAAAGGTTAATTATTGGCTTGGAGTTAAGTGTACAACCAAAGCTTGAAATTTATCTGGAGATATGTCATTAAGAACTTGGGATTAGCTAAGGAACTTTGTTAATATGTTCTTTTGGATGGTGGATATACACAAAAAATATAAAATGGATATTTGTGTGGGCATATTCTATAATTATTTCACAATATCAAACGTATTTTCTTGGATAGTAGGAAGTGGCTTGTTGTGAATCAAAATAGTTGGTTGAATGGGTGAAGTGGTAGATGACTATGGGCCTGGTATGGTAAAATTTGACCATAGATTTATAATTGCATAATCAATACTAGATACAGAACCATTGTTGCTAATAAATGATGGTGGTGGTGGGCTAGATAAGATAAGTCTTGATTATTGGTACACTTATGCATGGTCACGGGTTAATGATGAGTTATTGGTATAAGGTCCAAAAGTAGTTATCCCTACTTGTTAGTATACATGTATGTTATCCTAGGTCAAGGAAGGATCACCAACATGGGTTGGTTGGTTTGAATTGATTAGCAACAGTCTTATTTGATTGGCATTTGGTCTTGGATTGATGGAGATGGTGAAAATGAAACTTCCTATATTATTGCCTACAACCTTGTTGTAGTCATGTGTAATTACATGGTAGGTATGTTAGTTATTGTCATCATTATGGCCTTGGTTTTATTCATTTGGTTGATGTTTATTTTGTTACTACTAATTTTGTTGATTCTATCTCAACTATTAATACTATTGTTGTTATTATTCTAGTCGATGTTGTTATTGGTGTTGATTGTCATGTTGTGGAAAGGGTTTTATATAGATTCCCAGATTTATTTTAGATGTGGAATTTCTATTAGCTAATTTTATCTCTAATTTTTACAAAATATTCTCAATTGAATGTTTCATTTGCACACAACAACATAAATTATGGCCATTAACCTAATGATACTCACAGAATTTTTTTTGCCTATAACAATTTGGATAAGCAATACCCTCAGGATAGTGTTTTGGAATAGGCCAAATAATCATATTAATAGTGGCAAGATTATGAAATAGGGTTTCAATGGGTTCTCCAATTTAACTAAAGACATGATGAGTAGGCACATTTCTCTTTGGAGGAGGGGTTTGCAAAGGCAAAGGTTGTTGCATTTCTTGCATTGGATTATGTTGTTATGCTTTCTGCATTTGTTGAAGAGGTTATTGGTCAGGAGTAATTTGCATATGCCATTTAGGGTAAACATATGGTGTTTACACCATTTAGACATGTCACAAATTAGTTACTCCATTGCCAAAAACATTCTTATAATGATTCAATTACTTGGGTTTATCATAATTCTTGGCATGTGCTAGTTGTGACACTTGTGCTTGGACTTGGTTTTAATTTTGGCCATTGTCTTGGTTTTGATTTGATGAGGTAAGTTTAATTAACCATTTATTAATAAGGTATATTTTGATTAAAAAAACTTTTTAAATGATTTACTTAAAAGTATGTGCACACTGCAACTCTAGATGGTAAGATATCTCACTATGTAATTTTTTGGTAAACATGGTGGCTAGTTGCTTGTCTAGTAGATTGTGGGTGAATTGGCTTGCAAGGGATATCCATCACTAAAAATAAATTGAAAACCTTTCATCATATTTATATTTGGCTTGTGTCAAATCTACCAATTAAATCTCATTCTCGATATTGTATGAGAAGTGCTTCATGAACTTATCTGAAAGATCATCAAAATCATAAATTGAATTCTTTGGTAATTTCAGGAACCACTCCAACACTTGTCCAACTAGACTCCTTGGAAACAATAGTAAAAGTTATATGTCACTATAGGCCATTGGTTGACAAGCAATAAATAATTGTATCAAGTGGGCCTTGGGGTCACCTTCCCCTTGTATTTTTTAAATTTTGGTGGTTCATAAATTGGAGAAAATAGTATTTGTAAATACTCCACGTTGAAAGGGTAGGAACACATGTCATCCAACTTAAAATTCTTGATTTACTTTCTATATTGGATGCCAAAAATTACATATTTCATTTATTTTAGTTCTTATGCAAGGAAACTAGTGGGAATATTGGTTTGAGGTGGGAGTTAGGTGGTCAAAAGTAGGTTACTTTGACCTGGGTATAGTGGGGGCATTTGTTAGGGAATATTAGTTAGGCTAGGTAATTGACTAAGAATATGCATGCATTGTTTATGATAAGATTTTTGGAGTTGCATACATTGTGGTGTGATATTTTGGTTAGGATTGGGTATGTAGGCTTGGTTTTGGGGAAATTATGGCTGAGATGGAAGGATATGGATGGGGGTGAAGTAATGTACATATTGAGGTTGATTAGGGACTTGCTTCCAACTATTCATACCTAGTTGATTAAGGGGAATTTGTGAACCAAGACCCTATCATTAAATTTGTGGCACATTTTGCATGAAAGGTAATTTTTTTCTAATCGGTACTTATGGAATATTGAAACCTCTTGGTTACATGAACCCCTATTGGGAAGTAGATACATGTTGAAGGTTCATAATTTATCACTAACCAATACTCATATGTTAGTGATTAGACATAATTTATGGTTGTAATGGTATATTTGTCTATGACTAAAGAGGTATGTTTGTCACTACTTGATGAGGTGGAACATTTGTTTCTCCCTATTAAGGTGGAAAAATGTTTTACCTCTAATGTGTAGGTATGTTAGATGGTGCTTATTGTTGTGGAATGTTAGTCATCACATGTTGGGGTGGAGTAACATTTTTCACATTTTATTGAGGTATAACACTAGTCGTTGGTTGGTTACTTAATCCTTGAGGTTACATGCTTGATGAGGAAGTTGGTTGAGGATTAGAGGTAGTCATTTGAGGTTGAGAGGTATAATCTCATACCTGCTACATTTTTAAAACACTCATGGTGTTAACTAAAGTCACATTTTGTTATGGACTAGCTATTTATGTGTTTATACCACTTTGGCCTAGATTAGGTGTTACTTGCATGTTGTCCACTATGTTTAGCTCATTATTCTACATAGAGGTAGAAGATAATTCTTCAATTATGGGGGCACTAAACATGTTCACAACTAAAATGCATTGAAAAAATGGGTCTATACCCTAATTTTATTGACCTATCAATTTAATTAAGACTCATATTGAAGGAGCTAACTCTATAAGAGGAGCATTTTACATGATCATGTTGTTGAAGTTAAATTCTAAGTTTAGATAGGTTTGGTATGTTATCTGCATCTATATGAATTTGTGCTCCATGAGGCCTTTTCCTATGATAAGCATATGATGTTCCTAATATGGAATCAAAACTATAGCTTGATGATTTTTATAAGAGGTTTATTTGATGTTTTGATTATAAGGCATATTGTAAGGCACTCTTAATAGAATTTTCAATTTTTCATTGGGAAAGTCCACTAGAAACATAGCCCCTACCTCTATAACTCTAATTAATACTTCATCCTTGTTCACAAGTAAGTGAAGATTAAATAAATAAGGGTCATAGGCTAATGGCATCTATGGACACTAGAAAACCATACACTATGGCTCTAGATGTTGCATTAATCTGAAACCACCCCTTGGTCCCCTTTGGATTAGATTATTTACCAATCACCCCCTTTCACACCCATTTACTTGTTGAAGGGGGATGGCGATCATTTTATTTTTTGCATTCTCATTTTTATAGCCATTGTAATAGACTAGGATAGTAGAATCTAGCATTTTTCTGTTTTGCAACCTTAGTAGGTGCACCTCATAAATGTTAGTGAATGTTTTGTATGTGCCTATTATGGCCTTATATATTATGTTCCCCATATATCAATGAATAGGATGTGATGATTTATGTTAATTTAGAGGAAAGAGCTCTGAATAAATAGTCTAAGTGAATGTCCAAAGAAGAGAAACTTAGAGATTCCCTCTCCTACCCATGATGGTGCAATTGAAACTAAAAGGAAGTCTCAGGATCATAAGTATATTTGGCCCTTGGATCCCTGATATGGTGCCAATGCATCATTATATTATGACCACTATGCTTGGGAGAAGGGGGGTGGCACCACATGTATGCTACTAGAGACATCCTACCTATGCTAATATCAATGGATTTGGTTCTCTAAAAAAATAAAATCTCCACTCAAAAAGAGGAGCCCACATCATCATCCAATGGAACTCTTTTTCACACTATCAAAAAAATATTACTCTTAGGTGAACACAAAGGTGACATGTGTCTGATTAGTGCTTCTTCAAAGAGGCTAGGGCCTTCTTTGGTAAGGTTGGGCATGAGGGTTCCACATGTTTACTCACACTCATTCAAATAAGGTTGGGCATTCCTCTGATTAAAATGAGCACAAGGGTACCATGTGTCACCCTTTTATAAACTATTTAGTGGGGCCCATCCTTCTTTTTATTGACTAATGGTGTTGCTTGGAGGCCTAACTAAAAATGAAAAAGATTTAGAGAGTGTGATACCACCACATGTTGATCTTGCACTCCAACTGAGCAAAAGAAAATTTTTCTTGAGTCGGATGAGTGTTGTGTTATCAAGTGTCAAAAGTGGACAAAGGCTGGGACTTAGGAAAATTGAGAGAAGGGTCCTAAAGAAAGAAGGCCCAAAAGGGGATTCGCTAGAAGGTGCCAGAAAACTATATATCTACTGAGTGAGACTATAGAAAGAGATGGACTACTCAATATCAAAAGTGGATTATTGATCTATAGTTCTTAGAAACTCACATGGGCATTTGCCTATGGGTGGGAAAACCCAAAAGCTTTGGCACTTAGACTAGTTGAAATAAAACTACAAAAATAAAGGGGAAGAAGGTGAATAAACCTATAACATTTAAAAATCTACCTACAATGGCACCCAATCTTCCTCCTTTGGTTGGGTCTTCTTATTGAGAGCCTCGAAGGATCTATCTAGATCAATTATCTCCTTAAAGGAGATATTCCCCAAGCCCTTAACTATTTTTAGTGTCTAAAACTCCAAATGGACAAGTGGATGCAAAATTTTCTCCACCTCAAAGATGTCAAGTGATTGATTGAGAGCCATGAAATTTATTCTACCTTTGCTCAATTAGAACCTTGATCTAGTCTTCAAGGAGGATGGTGTTATCATATAAGAAAGGGGAGGGGAGTTCCGACTAGACTAATTATTTTATGCATCCCTACCTTTCTTGGACTATCTACTCTTAAGGCATTGAGGAATGCCTTAAATTTGTTTGTTGCCTTATTGTAGCCTAAAAACTCATTCACTTTTGTCCTTGCCTATCTCTAGTAAGCCACCCTTATTACTTTAAATGCTTTGGGAGAAGTGCTATAGATATTTTGGATAAGTCTCTGTGACTCTGGGACCTTTGGGGAGATGAAAGCAATTATCTATTCAATAAATGTGCTTAATTGAGAGGATAACTTCTACACAATTGTGATGAAGGTTAATGTTGTCTTTAGGTTCACCACCATGGTTTTAATTTTTTCCTAATATGACCTATATAGTTGCTAGAATATGGGAAGGATTATGGTGGCTTGTGGGAAAGCAATGAGGTCATTTTTCAAATTTTCAATCTCTTGGTCCTTGATTGAAGAGTCCTACTATGCTTGGTGATGTGATTATTAATATGCCCAGTTTGCATCATAGAAATTCTAGCACATCTCATCTAGTTATTTCTCCTTCCCTTCTAGTTTCAGCTTGTAGGCTAATCACAGTCCATCTTTCACCTAGAAGTTTTTATTCAAAATGCTAACCTTGAGGTCAACCCATTCTTTGTTGAGGTCAATTTCCTTTTTCTTAACCTCAAAATTCAAGTAGTCAATCATAAACTTCACTTTTGAGAGCTCTAACTTAGTCTTCTCTAGTTGATGGGCCACCTTAACATAGTTCACAATTATGGACTTATATATTTCTTCCATAAGATTAACCCTATTAGTGGATCACGCTTGGCTAAGGTTAAGGCTAACAACTTGGATAGAGTAATCTCCCGATTGCATCTCTTCAAGGGGCTTGACCACTTGGGGGATCAAGTGAGTAACCATGAGATATTGCTACATAAGGTCATAAAATGACCACATGTGATCTTGGGCATTACCTTGGCTTGTTTTTCCCCTTTTCTCTCCATTTGGGACTTTTAGGTCACCTTTGCTATGTCCACCTATTGCTAATAATGGTTTGGTTCTTGAATGATTTCTCTTATGAAGGGGATTACTTATGAAATCACTAAAAAAATAACTAATTGATGCTATGAAACAATGGACCCTATTTTTATGAAAGTACATGAATGAATGGCAAGGATTAAAGAGGAGAAAGGTGGGTGTCCATGGGGTGGGAAAAATGAGGAGTGCATCATTAGGGAGGATGAGGTGGATGATGAAGGTCAGGGAGTGAGGAAAGGCATACACGAGAAAATGGGGATAATAAAAGAGAAAGGGTTGGCCCCTGTGGAGGGTTGAGTGGATGAAGAGAAGATTAGAACTAGGGTCATGTCAGGCTGAGTAGTGAGAGGTATTACAACCTATAGTGGGGCCACTAGATTAGGTGATGAAGTGGAAAAAGGAGTCAAACCACTTGGTTGGGTGGTAGAAGGGGATGGGGTAGTAGAGAAGGAAACAAAAGTGGAAATGAAGGGATCCATGAAGTAGATCTTATTTAGGGAAGAACTAGTGGAGGGATAAAAATGGGTGACTTGATGTGCTTGAACTAAGATGAGCCATCCATGAGATGCCTAGAGGGATCCTACTATAGGTTCTAGGGAGTGGGATAAGGAAACATGGGAGGTAGCTGTTGTTAACCAGGAGTTACACCCTGAATCAAATATGTGCACAAAATGGCCAATCCTTTATCTGGTTGAAACACCAAGATCTTCTCATGAGGGTGGGTGCCTCAATGGTGAGAATAACCTTTATAGAAGCTTGGTTCTTGTAAGATGTATCAATGAGGATCTCTACTCTACGTTGTGGACTACCATATAAAAGGGAGAAGGAAACTTGAAGGGGAAATCCTACCTACTAATGGTGATACCCCAAAACATTGATCCACTCTACTTGGAATCCTAAACACTGAATCAAATAAGGGAAAAGGAAGACCTTTGATTTCAATTGATTACTATTCATAAGTATTTCATGAGAAGGTTCGATCTAATGACCAAAACATGAGGGAAAATGATGGAGAGAGGTTTGATACAAGACACTTTGTATCCACCTAACATCCACTTATAGCTTTAGCAAAAGACATAAAGAATAATTAACATGACCTGCATAATACAATAAGCTAGAAACTAGGTACAAATCAAAATTTGGGAAGGGAGAGAAATATACCACATATGCAAATTGTTGAATGAATATACACTATGCCAACACTTGAAATTTGAAAGTACAATCCTTGTATTGATTGAAGAGGTTACACAACTCACCAATGGCAAAGTTTGGTCTTGCCAAGAGAGGGATGAAAAAAATCTAAGGTTGAAAAGCCATAAATATAGAGAATTACAAAAGCCAAAAGTTTGGCATTGAAGAATGGAAGAGGAAGATCAACTTAGACTAACTCAAGACTAAATTTGCCAAAATGTGTTTTCCCTTCGACTTTGCATGAAGCTCCTTGGCGCTAGAGGAAGTGGACTTATATTTGTTTATTGAAATACCCACCTCTCTTTGCATGGAAATCCATGCCAATGTCAATTTTAGCTTCTTCATGAGATGCTGAAATGTTTGGAAGTATGAGATGACAATAGTATGCATAAAATCCAATGCTAATGTCAATTTTAAAACTCTAACTTGATTCATTAGAAGTTGAGTTGGAACACTTGAAAGGCTGAGTTGGACAAAGAGATTATTCTCCTTTGCATGAAAAACTCTTAGAAGATGTGGTGTTTAACAATTAGTCAATTCTAAATCTAGAACAGTCAACTTGACATCCAAATTTGGAACTCTGGTTGAGTTGTTGGAACGTTACAAGCTTGAGATGGATGAAAATTCTTACATGGAAAATTATCTTACTAAGTGAGAGATAAATTTAGGTTGAATTTATTTCTTGGATATCTATTTTCTATTTCTATTTTTGTGCATGTGTTGCTTTTGGGTTTATTCTCATAGACTTGTCTTTGGTCTTGGATTTTTCTTCAGATGCTTTATTAGTCCACTTTCCCACGAACAGTTTGTCCTTCTCACTTTTCCTACAACTTTATTTTCCTTGGCTTATCTATGCTTAGACCTTGCCTTTTCAAACCCTTTGAAGGATTTCCTTTAGACAAATTATCTGAAGGAATTCCTTCAGACAATTATTCTGCTTGAATTATCCTCGACTTATCTTTTCCTGCGGGCTTTTGTCTTTTGAATTTTTATAGGCTTTTTAATTTTTAGGATTTTTCCATTCGTTCTTTTCCCAAATTAATCCTTTGGACGAATTTTTTGAAGGAATTCCTTTAGACTTTTGTTTGAAGGATATCCTTCCTTGTTTTTTTCTCTTTTTGCCTTTAAACTTTTTCTGTCAGGTTTTTTGCTTAGTAAACTCTCTGAATTTATTCAAAATTTTTGTCCAAAGGAATTCCTTTAGACAAAAATTCCAAAGGTATTTTATTTGTCTTTTTTGGCCATCAACAGAAAGTCCTTCAAAAAAATTACAAAGGTATTGCCTCCAAATAGGTGCCCTTCGCAAGGGCTTGTGTCCTTTCTCTGTGCCCTTTGGGAAATTTGGAATGGTCCTATCACCAACCAAGTGCCCTCTTCAAGGGCTTATATCCTTCCTTTGTGTATTTTTTAGAAAACATTTAGGGCACTTGGGATTTTTTTAGGGCACTCAAGTTTTTTACAGGGCACCTAAGTTTTTTACAAGGGTCCTTATCCTTTGAACTTTTGGATTTTCTGACTTCTCTCTTAGATTTCTTTAGACTTTTGTCTGAAGGAATTCCTTTAGACAAAAAGTTTGAAAGAATTACTACTTAAGCCTTATTATTTTGTGGACTTTTCTTTGGAAATTCTCTGAAGTATTCCTTTAGATAAAAAGTCTGAAGGAATTCCTTCAGACAAAAAGTCTAAAGGAATTCTTTTAGACTTTTTTCTAAAGGATATCTTCCTCCCTTTAATTTTATTGATTTATTCAATTTTTAACCTTTCCCTTCCAATTTTTTGGCTCCTCCTTGGTCCTTTATTCTTGGCTAATTTCCTGCAGACTTATGTCCTTTGAAATTTTCTGAAGCTATGTGAAATCAAGCCTTCTTTGTCCGAAGGAAATCCTGTTGTAGCCAAGGCCTTTACAAATGAGTATTTTAATTGGTCTACATCTACCCAATGTATTTTTTCTTCCTTGGATAGAGACATGAACTTTTTGAATAAAAAGAGACAATTTGACTTGTGGAAGAATTGTCAACATTTTTAGCAACTCAGCTAGCCCAACATGCCTACTATGCTTGAGAACTCATACCATATAGATGATATTTGAACTCCCAAAATAATGATAAACCTGATTTTTGACTAAAATCTCCTTTGATCATGGCTGAAGTAACCTCTTTCTTTGAAATAAGAAGGGAAACACATGAAAATAGGAAAACTAACTAAGAAGCAAATGTGCAAGCAAGCACTTATTGGACAAAACTAAAGTAAAATACTATGCTTGAATATCACTTGGAAGAAAGAAAAACAAAAAAAGGAACCTAGCTAACCATGGTAAAGCATGATCTACCTAGATCAAATGGGAAATTCTTGAACTCACTCATTCCAAGGGATGGTACAATTTAGACAATAGGTTTTTTATTAATCATAAACTTTGATGAGGCATTTTCATTATCCACCAACTGCATTCACATCTTCTCAAATAAGTCATCAATAGCATACCAGTCACCAACAAAGATGAATGCATCAATTACTTTCTAATATTTTTTACACTACTTATCATCTACCACCTTGTTAAGTGATATCTCATATATGCATTGTTATT
This sequence comes from Torreya grandis, assembly GCA_037957365.1. Classification (NCBI taxonomy): domain Eukaryota; kingdom Viridiplantae; phylum Streptophyta; class Pinopsida; order Cupressales; family Taxaceae; genus Torreya; species Torreya grandis. Next base: position 1,478,621 of record JARHVA010000738.1, on the reverse strand, counting down.
AAGTGGCCACACCCTTTTTATCGACTGTTGCATGTTCATACAACTCTTCAAGGAGATTTGAATAGGCAACCCAATATGTATCATGATCTTAAATAGGTGATTCCTAATAAAATTTATCATAAACATGCTCTTTAATAGCCAACATATCCATACAAAGCTCTTCAGTCTCTTGTAGAGATTCATGGTATAGCTGCCAATCATATTTTTGTTCCTCATTTTGATCTATTTGAATTGAATCATCTATAAGGTTATCTAGATCCTTCTTAATAAGATATATAAATAAAACTTATTTATAACTTCAATCTGTATCATTTCCTCTGGAAGTTCCTCTACATCAAGATCAGTCTTCCTACTCTCAGCTATAATTAGATGCTCAATTACAACCTCAAGTGAGGTATCAATAGGAAAGTATTCCTCAAATACACCTAAAGCATCTTATACACACTCTACAAGAACTTGTCCTATATCTATAACCTCTTTCTCAATACTCCAAAGAATAGGATCCTCATGAGGAAGGGGGATGGTAGGAGGGTGATGAAATTCATTTGTTTGAGAGGGAAAATGAATCATGGGAGGTCGATCATGATCAGATTTTGGAATTTTGAGGGTAATAGAATTATCTAGGGAGTTTTGGAGAGGAAGGAAAGAGAAACTTTTAAAGACCTTTGTATTTTGTTCCTTCTACTTGGCCATTACCATATCAAAGTTTGAAACCTACTTATCTTCCTAGACAACTTGAGCTTGAGGGATGATTGGTGAGGGAAAGGGACTATAGGAAGGTTTAGTCTCATGAATAGTCACTTGAATATGCTCTTGAATCCAAATAGGAAGCTCCCTTGGCACACACTAGGCATGCTTAAGAACTTAATGAGAATAAGAAGCACAATAACTCTTTGTATACAATTGGTTTAACTCAATTTTCTGCCTTTCCCAAGCCTCTATATTTTCCAATACAAGTATACATAGTCCGTTTATCTCTTCTAGATCATTGGACACATTTCAAAATAGACCATTCACTTCCTCATACTGAGAGTTACAACAAATCTTTCTTGCATATGCCAGCACACATTGCTAAATGAGTATACACTATGCCAACACTTGAAATTTGAAAGTACAATCCTTCTACTGATTGAAGAGGTTACATAACTCACCAATGGTAGAGTTTGGTCTTGATAAGAGAGGGATGAAAAAAATCTAAGGCTGAAAATTCATTAATATAGATAATTATAAAAGCCAAAAGATTGGAATTGAAGAATAGAAGAGGAAGATCAACTTAGATTAACTCAAGACTGACTTTGCCTTTCAATAAAATATGTTTTCCATTTGTCTTTGCATGAAGCTCCTTAGCACTAGAGGAAGTGGAATTGTCTTTGTTTATTAAAACACCCACCTCTCTTTGCATGGAAATCCATGCCAATGTCAATTTTAACTTCTTCATGAGCTGTTAGAATGTTTGGAAGTATGAGATGATAATAACATGCATGAAATGCAATGCCAATGTCAATTTTAGAACTCTGACTTAATCCATTAGAAGCTAAGTTGAAATGTTTGAAAGGATGAGTTAAAACATTTGAAAGGCTGAGTTGGATGAAGAGATTATTTTCCTTTGCATGGAAAACTCCTAGTAGATGTGGTGTTTAACAATTACTCAATTCTAAATCTAGAACAGTCAGTTTGACATCCAAATTTCGAAATCTAGTTGAGCTGTTGGAATGTTGCAAGCTTGAGATGGATGAAAGTGCTTACATGGAAAACTATCTTGTTGAGTGAGAAATAATTTTAGGTTGAATTTATTTCCTAGCTATCTATTTTATATTTCTATTTTTGTGCATGCATTGCTTTTGGGTTTATTCTCATAGACTTGTCTTTGGTCTTAGATTTTTCTTTAGATGCTTTGTTAGTCCACTTTCTGCATAGATAGTTTATCCTTATCACTTTTCCTATGGGTTTATTTCCCTCATCTTATCTATGCTTGGACCTTGCCTTTTCAAACCCTCTAAAGGATTTCCTTTAGACAAATTATCTGAAGGAATTCCTTTAGATAATTATTCTACTTGAATTGTCCTCAACTTATCTTTTCCTATGGGATTTGTCTTTGAATTTCTATGGGATTTTTGATTTTTGGGATTTTTACATTTTTTATTTTCCCAAATTAATCCTTCAGACAAAATTTTTGAAGGAATTCCTTTGGACTTTTATCTAAAGGATATCCTTCCTTTGTTTTTTCTCTTTTTGCCTTCAAACTTTTTCTGTTAGGTTTTTTGCTTTGTAAACTCTCTAAATTTATTTAGACTTGTTATCTGAAGGAATTCCTTTAGACAAAAAGTCCAAAGGTATTTTCTTTGTCTTTTTTGTCCACCAATAGAAAGCCCTTTGAAAAATTGCAAAGGTATTGGCACCGACTAGGTGCCCTTCGCAAGGGCTTGTGTCCTTCCTCTATGCCCTTCGAGAAAGTTGGAATGGTCCTGTCACTAACCAAGTTCCCTCCACAAGGGATTCTATCCTTCCTCTATGGATTTTTTAGAAAAATTATAAGGCACTTGAGCTTTTTTTAGGGCACCCAAGTTTTTTGTAGGGCTCCCATGTTTTTTGTAGGGCACCCAAGTTTTTTGTAGGGGTCCTTTTTCCTTTGAAGTTTTAGATTTTCTAAATTCTCCTCTCTCTAATTTATTTGGACTTTTGTCTGAAGGAATTCCTTCAGACAAAAAGTCTAAAGGAATTAATCCTTGGGCCTTATTCTTTGGTGGACTTTTCTTTGGAGGCTGTAGACTTTTCTTTGGAAATTCTCTAAAGTATTCCTTTGGATAAAAAGTCTAAAAGAATTCCTTTGGACTTTTTTCCAAAGGATATCTTCCTTTATTTTATTTTTTTGCTTTGTGCAATTTATAACCTTGCCCTTTTGATTTTTTGGCTCCTCCTTGGTCCTTTATTCTTGGCTATTTTCCCACAGACTTATGTCCTTTGAAATTCCCACCTCTCTTTGCATATAAATTCATGCCAATGTCAATTTTATCTTCTTCATGAGCTGTAGAACATTTGGAAGTATGAGATGACAATAATATACATGTAATCCAATGTCAATGTCAATTTTAGAACTCTAACTTGATATATTGGAAGTTGAGTTAGAACATTTGAAAGGCTAAGTTAGAACATTTGAAAGGCTAAGTTGGATGAAGAGATTATTCTCCTTTTCATGGAAAAATCCTAGTAGATGTAGCATTTAACAATTAGTCAATTCTAAATCTAGAACAGTCAACTTGATGTCCAAATTTGGAACTCCAATTGAGTTGTTGGAATGTCACAAGCTTGAGATGGATGAAAGTGCTTACATGGGAAATTATCTTGCTAAGTGAGAGATACATTCAAGTTGAATTTATTTCCTAGCTATCTATTTTCTATTTCTATTTCTATGCATATGTTGCTTTTAGGTTTATTCCTATGGACTTGTCTTTGGTCTTGGATTTTTCTTTAGATGCTTTGTTAGTCCACTTTCTCATGGACAATTTATCCTTCTCACTTTTCCTATAACTTTATTTCCCTAAGTTTATATGTGCTCGAACCTTGCCTTTTCAAACCCTCTGAAGGATTTCCTTCAGACAAATTGTTTAAAGGAATTCTTTCAGATAATTATTCTGCTTGAATTATCCTTGACTTATCTTTTCCTATGGGCTTTTGTATTTTGAATTTCTACAGAATTTTTTCTTTGTGGGATTTTTCCATTTGTTCTTTTCTCAAATTAATCCTTCAGATAAAAAGTCTGAAGGAATTCCTTTAGACTTTTTTCTAAGGATATCCTTCCTTTATTTTTTCTCTTTTTGCCTTCAGACTTTTTCTATCAGGTTTTTTGCTTTGTAAAATCTTTGAATTTATTCAAAAATTTTGTCCAAAGGAATTCCTTTAGACAAAAAGTTTGAAGGTATTTTATTTGTCTTTTTTGCCACTGACAATAAGCCCTTTGTAAAAATTGCAAAGGTATTGCCACCAACTAGGTGCCTTCCACAAGGGCTTGTGTCCTTCCACTGTGCCCTTCAAAAAAATTAGAATGGTCCTGTCACCAACCAAGTTCCCTCTATAAGGGCTTCTATCCTTCCTCTGTGGATTTTTTGGAAAAATTGTAGGGCACCCAAGCTTTTTTTAGGGCACCTAGGTTTTTTTTTGGGCACCCAAGTTTTTTTTAGGGCACCTAGGGTTTTTTAGGGGTCCTTATTCCTTTGAACTTTTGGATTTTCTAACTTCTCCTCTCTTAGATTTCTTTGGATTTTTATTTGAAGGAATTCCTTCAGAAAAAAGTCTAAAAGAATTACTCTTTAGGCCTTATTCTTTGGTGGAATTTTATTTGGAGGCTACATAATTCTCTTTGGAAATTCTCCAAAGTATTCCTTTAGACAAAAAGTCCGAAAGAATTCCTTTGGACTTTTTTCTAAAGGATACCTTCCTTCCTTTGTTTTTTTTTCTTTGTACAATTTCTAACCTTGCCTTTTCAATTTTTTGGCTCCTCCTTGGTCCTTTATTCTTGGCTAATTTCCCATGGACTTATGTCCTTTAAACTTTTCCAAAGCTATGTGAAATCAAGACTTCTTTGTCTGAAGGAAATCCTATTGTAGCCAAGGCCTTTGAAAATGAGTATTTCAATTGGTCTACATCTACCCAATGTATTCTTTCTTCCTTGGCTAGAGACATGAACTTTCTAAATGGCAAGAGATAATCTGACCTATGGAAAAATTATCAATAGTAGCCATTTTAAAGGTGCCTGGGTGGTCATGGCCTCTACTTTTATTTCTTACTTCTCTAAGGGTGAGTCCCTTATCTCCTCTCTGGGAGTGTCTTCTTCTTCATTATCTCCTCCCACTACAATATTAGGATTGGATTCCTCTTCAGAGATGACCTATTTTAGGTGAAACTCATCTCATATCTTCTCAAACTTCTCATCCTAATCTTCCTCACATAATATTTTGGTTGGCTTGTTGATTTTAAACCTATATTTGGTGAAGGCAACTTTCTTCTCTATGTTCCAATCTATTTGGGTGAGTTGTTCCTTCATCCTTTTTGACAATTTATTTTTTGAGTCGTAACTTTATAATTTGGCATAAAAAGACTCCCATAGTTAAAGGTTATCTTTTAACATTTGAATTAGGTCTACATAATTTTGAGGAATGTCCTTTATAGGTGACTTCCTTTCTTCTAGGTAGGGCTATGGGTGATGCCTGATGGATATGATCTTTAGGTTGGCTATGTATCCTTTAAGATCATAGTCCCATTAGTTGGTTATCAAATCAGGGCTAAACTCTACTAGCTTGGCCATAAAGAGGAATCTATAGTGCCTTTTCTACACTATGATGTTATTTCTTGAGAAAGGGATATCATATACCCCCTTTTTCTTCTTGCCCACCCTATAGATGAAGTCCATTGCATCAAGTTAGTGAGCCAACTATAAAGAAAGGGTTCTATCAATGAGTGTATAGGGAAGTGAGAAGGGCTCTCCATTGAATCCATGTGTTTTAATGAATGAAAAGTGAGCTCCCCAAAACCAGTCAATGGGAACTTTATTGCCTATAATCCAAGCTTGTTGCCAATCTATCATTCAGGAGGTGATAGCCTTATGGTTGAGGTCTGTGAGAACTAGATCCATAAACCACTCTGAGAACTAATAATGATCCTCAATATTTTATAGGATGTGAGTCCATACAGTGATAAGGGATTAACCTCTATATTAGAGGTGTTGAGCTAGAGGTACCTAGAAAAAAATTAGACATTTTGATATAGCATTAAATATGTGAGGAAGGATGGGTACTTGAAGGTACTCATCAAAGTAAAATTATCCATCTTAGTCCTCATGGTAGAGGTGATGGATTTGATGAAGTCCATCTTGAACTCCTACCCCTTCTTGGCTATAGTCATTAGGTAGAGTACTCCCAACTAGAAGTCATCAACATTGTCATCGTAATCCATGCCTAGGATGAAAGCCAACATGGACAAGGTGTCATTCAACTACTGCATTCAAAAGGTCAATAGGGGCAAGGGAAAAGGAGGCATCTCTATGACCTATTTTATGAGGAGAGATCTAAGAGTTCATAACTTACCATTACCTAAGGAATCTCATATGTTTTGGAGGCTCTCTATGTTGAAGATAGTGGCCTTTGAATTGTATCTAAGATGGAACATATCCTTGATGTGGTTTGCATTAATCTTTACCCTCAGATGGATATTATTGACAATCACTCTAGTGTCAGCATCGTATCTCTCTATGTAAAGAGAGATAATCTCAAGGCATGGGTGTACATATGGCATCATGTATTATGCCAAAGTATAATCCCACATCTTATATCCAAAAGAGCCATATTATTTCTAGTTGATTTTGTCCATCATTTAGGCATGTACACACTCCCTTAGATTCTTGAGATTTTAGGCTAACTCTAGGTTGAAAATGTCATCTGTGAAGTCAGTTACCAAATCCCAATCTTTACACAGTCCCTTAGTTGTTGGCTAGGTATTTGACACCTTCTCCCTCACCTAAGTAGTGGATAAAGCATATGATTTACTTATGGCATGTTTGGGGTGAGGATCTCCACCACTTCTTAAACTATAGGCTCTTTTCTTTGAGGAGTATCTACCACTCCTAAATGAGGATGTAGAGGCCTCTGTATCTTTATCTACTTGAATGATCCTTCTCTATCTTTACCTAGAAGATTGGAATGATGGTTGCAACCTCATTCAACTTGTAAACTCTCCCTTTCTCTTATCACAATTTATTAATGCTCTCTCCAAAATCATAAAGTGTCAACTATTCAACTTGAAAGAAGAGAATGGATATTTCTGTGCTAGTGCTACTAGGTGGACATATCATGGAAATTCAAAAAATGAGTTCCCTCATAAATGATAAGTGATATGGAGTTCAATTTAGAAAAAGGTCCCAAGTCATGATGAAACCTCTTGCACATGGAAGAGATCACTGAGAGATTTTTAGCACTTCTTCTGGATCACAAAATAGAGTATGGATGCCCAAGATATAGGCTACTAAATTTATTTTGTGATAGGAAAAATAAGGAGGTATCACAATGTGTATCTCAATTTGTATGTGACAAGTGGATGAATTACCTGTTAATTCATGCAAAAATTTGGTTTGGTTTTAGCCTCCAGTCTTTGACAAGTGGCCGTATGGAGAACTGTGGGCCTTGCTAATTGCTCACTGGGGCCCTCAGTGAGGGTCGACACACTTGATTAATGAGGGGTGCCTTGGCCTCCATCTCATAATGTAATGCTTTCAAATTTGCTTTTAAACCATTATATTGTGCCCATTAAATTCATGTGGGACAATTAAATTGTATGTTTTAAATAACTTGTATTATTTCCTTTGTAATTCTTTATAATTTATTATTACCAAGCCCCATTAAGCCACATGGGAGAACCAACACTCCTCACATCACATGCCATGTGAAATTCCATGTCCACATAGCTTGTGACTTATCTACCAAGTTAAATTCTAAGTTTAGAGACCGTGAGAAGAGAACATGCCATAGCGTATATGCTAAGTTGGTAGAACAACCAATGTACATGCTAAGTTTGGTGCCTTGAGCCCACCAAAAGGGGCATCAACATTGTAAAATTTGGCCACTCATCTTTAAAAAGACATCAAAGCTAATCCCATTTGCCAATGTGGGATAAAGGATAAAGCCCAAGCACCCAAAAAGGTAGGCCAAAGACTTGAACCTTGCACCTATCATGCAAAAGGGATAAGTCTTGACCGACCAAGCTATGGGATGACAAATAATATAAAAGGAACAAATTTGTGTTTTAATGTAAGCTTCGTAAGACTGTGTATTTTTTTTAAGAGGCTAAGAGCTTGGAGATAATTAGCAAATGGATTTTGATCCATTATCTAATTTTATACATAGAGGGTAATCCTTTTTAATTATGTTTTGTAATTGAAAAGAGATTAGAAGTTATTATTTTTATAAATTGGATAGACCAATAGTTAAGTAGAGGGATTAGTTCACCTTCAAAAGGGGTTGAAGATTGAGTAAGGATTCCATGTTGCCGAGCTTGAGTATATCAGTGAAGGTGGAGTTCTTGTATAGAGATCAGACTTGAGGGAAGTTGTGTAGTGTTTCAAAGAATTTTTAAGCCATTTGTTGCACAAATTTAATAAAAATGATCCTCACTATTTGGAGGACCCAAAGACGTAGGCAAGAGATGCCAAACTCCATTATCAATGTCAAATGGTAATTTGTCATTTGATTACATGTTTTTATTTTAGTTTTTGATTTTTAATTAATCATGAATATATGCAGTTTTTAAAATTTGACATTTTACGACATTTTAAAACATCAAATTAGTTTAATTAGTGAATGAAAGGACAAGTCATTTGACAGTTCCAATCTAATTAGATAACCAAGAACACCTATTTGCCAAACAATTTACAAGTTCTTTTGAGTATTTCAAGAATTTGATAAGTTTGAGAAATTTAGTATCCATATTTTAAAACTTCACTTTGATTTTATCAGTGTAGTTTACATATCAAATTGGTATTAGAGTAGTTAGAAAGTAGGGTTAGCTTCTGATTATGTGATTTGACAATTGCTTTTAGTTTATTGGTTATCAATATCACTTGATTAGATTGTAGTGTGAAATTATGGAATTAGTGTATTTACAAGAAACCATGGGTAATTTATCATATAAAGCTAAGATGGAAGAGCTTGAAAGCATCAATACCTAGATTCATTATGAGAATGCATTCCTGAGATGCAAGCTCTTAGCTCTTAAAGAACACATTGCAAGTTTAAAAATAGAGCTTGAATTAAGGATGAGATCTTGATCAAATTGTAGTGTGGTGAACCAAAGAAGGCCATACCTTCTACTTCAGATGTAGAGACTATGACTGAGTGCACTATAAGTTATTCATCAAGTAATTCATCTTCTTCTTCCCATTCAGATTCAAATTCAAGTAATGATGCTTTTGGTAGTTTTGAACAACACACTAAGGGTATAAGATCCAAATTGTTGAAGAAAATGGGATTTAATGGAAGAGTTCTTAGTTGAAATGGACAAGGAATTACTAACCCAATATAGGTAGAGTATAGATCTCTTCATGCAGGTTTGGGTTACACTAGTGAGTAGGTGGATATTGGAGAAATTTTCTCCATGGCTAAAGGAAGATAAGCTTCTAATAGCAAAGGTCTGAGGCCACTAGTAGAGCATGTGCAGTGTAAGAGAACATGTAAATTAGGTATTGATATTCCACCTCCTAGTTCCTACACTAAAGTTAGCACTAAATCTTTTGATCCACTTTTTATGTTTAAGAAATTTAGATTTAACATTCAGAAGATGATGTAATCATTTCCTTGCACTTTTTGTGGAATACATAACTACTGTGTTGCATTTTGTTGGAAGAGACATGCTTTGATTAAGTAGATTATAGGTGTTAAAGACCATTCTCATCATGGCAAAGCAAGAAGAGGTAAAAGGGAGACCTCACCTAAGAAGATTTTATACACTCATTGTCATATGAGTGGACATCAACTTGATCATTATTTTAAACTTAAATCATCTTCTCATTTTAGATATCATAAAACTAAGATGATTTATCAACCTATTAATAAGGTTAATGAAGTCAAATCAATCCATAATGGTGTTAAGGAATCCATTGAGGAAATCAAGTTAACTAGGTAGAAAAATTGATTAAGTGGATTTATAATGCATTTATTTTTTAAAGCATTGTTAATAATTTTATTAAGGGAAAGAACAAGCTTTGATGATGCATTAGTAGATCTTTTGAGAACACTTTGAGATAGGTTTATCATTCGAAGTATTTCAATTCTCACCTTATGTCGAATAGCTCTATATTTTGAAAACTCCTATTTATGTTGAGTGAGTTGTCTGTAGGACTTGAACTCATTTGATCAGTTGGAGATAATAATAAAATGCATGTTGTGGGTTGAGTTAATTTCTTTACAACACTTATCTCATATTTGACTACTATTTTGAGAAAGTATCTATTTTTGGCACATAGATGTATAGATACATTATAAGACCCTATGGGCATGTTTGGATGTTAGGCAATCTACACTTTGTGCCATTTGCATTTGCTTAACATTGTAAGCCCCATACCAGGGAATTATATTGCAACATGTTTAAAACACTTATTTTATGTTTTTGGCATTAACAAACTTGTTATGTAGTTACATTGGGAACTGTGTCAATTCACCACTTTATAGGATGTGACATGGGTAGACAGTTTTGGTATGATGTGATCAATTTATTAGAAGTTGAAGATTCCTTTACTCATGCCATGTTGTAGGCATTTTTAGTTGAGTTAGGAATCATTTATTTTTCTAATGTTTATCTCTTACTATGATTGGGTTCTATTTGAGGTGATGTAGTAGACCAGTTATTAGTTTTTAGGAGGTAGTAGACTTTAGAGACTAAAAGCCTCTTTTGTAGGGAGGTGTGATCCAGATTTTAGTTTTAAAAAAGATCCAAAGTTGTGACAAAACCTCTTGTATGTGGAATATCTCATCAAGAGATTTCTAGTTCTTCTTTTAGATTTCAAATGGAGTCCAGATGCCCAAGATATAGGATACTGAAGTTATTTTATGATGGGCAAAATAAGGAGGTATCACACTGCGTATCATAATTTGAATGTGACAAGTGGACAAATTACCCATTGAAACATGGTAGTCTATTTTTGTACATTCATGCAAAAATTTGGTTTGGTTTCAACCTCTGGTCTTTGATAGGTAGTCATATGGAGAACCATGGGCCCCACTTTGGCTCCCTAGGGCCCTCAATGAGGGTCGACACACTTGATTAAGGAGGGGTGCCTTAGCCTCCATATCACAATGCAATGCATTAAAATTTTATTTTAAACCATTATATTGTGCCCACCAGATGCATGTGGGACAATTAAATTGTATGTTTTAAATAGTTTGTAATATTTCCTTGGTAATTCTTTACAATTTATTATTACCAAGCCCCATTAAGACACATAGGAGAACCAACACTTGACATGCCAAAAAGGCCCTTGTCAAGTCAAGATCAAGAATATATGCCAAGTTTGGAAGATAAGTGACTAAAATATGTGCCACATCTAAGTCCACACATCTCGTAATTATCATCCAACTTACCACGTCACATGCCATGAGAAATGCCATGTCCACATTAGCTCGTGACTTATCTACCAAGTCAAACGCTAAGTTTGGAGACCATGAGAAGAAGACATGCCATAGGGTATATGATAAATTGGTATAATAACCAATGTACATGCTAAGTTTGGCACCTTGAGCCCACCAAAAGGGGCGTCGACATTGTAAAATCTGGTTGCTCATCTTTAAAAAGACATCAAAGCTTATCCCATTTGCCAATGTGGGATAAATTATAAAGCCCACAAACCCAAAAAGGTAAGCCAAAGAATTGAACCTTGCACCTATCATGAAAAAGGGATAAGTCTTTACTGACCAAGCTATGGGATGGAAAACAATATTAAAGGAATGAAGTTGTATTTGAATGTAAGCTTCGCAGGACTGTGTATTTTTTTTAAGAGGCTGAAAGCTTGGAGATAAATAGCAAATGGATTTTAATCCATTATCTGACCTTATACATAGAGGGTAAGCATTTTTAATTATGTTTTGTAATTGAAAAGATAAGTAAAAGTTATTATTTTTATAAATTGGATTGACCAATAGTTAAGTAGAGGGGCTTAGTGCACCTTTGGAAGGGGTTGAAGACTGAGGAAGGATTCCATGTTGCCAAGCTTGAGTATATCAGTGAAGGTAGAATTATTGTATAGATATCAGACCTAAGGGAAGTTTTGCAACATTTCAAAGAATTTGTAAGCCATTTGTTGCGCACATTTAATAGAAAGAGTCCTCACTATTGGGCAGACCGAGAGATGTAGGCAAGAAATGCCAAACTCTGTTATCAATGTCAGATGGTAATTTGTCATTTGATTGCATGTTTTTATTTTAGTTTTTGATTTTTAATTGATCATGAATATATGAAATTTTTAATAATTTGACATTTTATGACATTTTAAAAAATTAAACTGGTTTAATTAGTGAATAGAAGTGACATGTCATTCGATAGTTCCAATCCAATTCGATAACTGAGAACACCTATTTGCCAACTAATTTTCAAGTTCTTTTGAGCATTTCAAGAATTTGATAAGTTTGAGAAATTTAGTATCCATATTTTAAAACTTCACTTTGAGTTTATCAGTGTAGTTTATAGATTAATAAGAGTAGCACACATGCCTGAATAGCCATTAGTAAGAGATTTACGATGATCATTATATGGAATCAGGTATAATGGATCACTTGACATTAATGGTAGGTAAGGTGGGTAGATAACTATCTTTCCAAGAATGTTTTGAAGATTTGGGAGGATGGGGGGTAGGATGCATGGTGATTAGATTAGCCATATGTGATAATGGCACATATTTTTTAAAAAAAGGGAATAACAAAGGGAAGGAGAAAATAAAGAAAGGAAAACACACAATGAGAACAAGAAAACACACAATGAAAGGGAAACTAACTAGTTATGTATAAGGGGGAGATGGGTAAGTTAGTTGAAATGCTTTAAAATGATCCCATTGATGGGGATCTCTAATGTGTTTCTCTCTTGATTTTATAATTCAAAATCATTCCCCTATCTATCATTGATAATGTTAAATGGCACTCTATAAAGGGATTCAAACTTCACGTGTTGTCCTAGCTTCACAACTTGTTGGTCATATTTGAGAACTAAGTCTCCTAGTTTAAATTTGAGGTCTAACAACCTTTTATTAAACCATTTATTCACTTCTTGTTATCAAATGAGCTTTGCGTTGCTTGTCTACATCCTTATCTCTTAGAGTTTGAGCAATTTAGTGAGCCAAACCTCCATCACTCCATTTTCTTCAATTTCAACCACCTTTAAGAGCTATCACATAAGGATTTTTGATGATATTAGTGAAATCACTTCCTTATTGTACATAAATTCATATGGTAAAGTATTTAAGATATATTTTGGAGTGATGAAATCAACCCATAGGTTCATACTTACATGCAAATGCCACTCCCTCTACTTTTCATTGCTCATCCTCTTGATTAATCTGATCAAATTTTTATTTGTAGACTCCTCCAAACTATTTATTTAAGGGTAATAATTAGAGGAAGTCTTTAGGAATATTCTATTCTAAATCAAAAATTTGGATATTTTGGATCCAAGGAAGGCCTTTGTGTTATCAGATATGACCATTTTAGGTGTGCTAAACCATGATGATCTCTTTTTAAAAACTGAGGATTACATTCTCGATTAGCTCCCTTAGTGGGATCACTTTGGTCCATCAAGTAAAGTTGTTAGTGGCCATCAATATCTATTTATAGCCCACATTGGAGACTAGGTTGATCACCCCAATAAATTATAAGCCCTATTGAGCAAAGGGCTCATTAGTCATGATTGGATTGAGAAGCATGACTACATTTTTCCTCTTCCTAGTGAAGAATTGACACTTTTGGCATTTATTAATTTCTTGGTGGCAGTCCACAAAAATGGTCAGATAGTAATACCCTATGTGAATGATATTTATCATGGTGGTTTTGGTTAATAAGTGAGCACTAGGGAGAGTGAAATGCATATCTTGAAGAATTTTCTCCACTTGGGGCTTACCCACATAATAGAAGAGATCTTTGTTAAAATTTATTTTGAATAAAACCCCTTGAACTAGCATGTAGCTAGATCCTTGTAGCCTATAGAAATGCCTTATATATGCAAGAAGTTCATTGGATACCTATCAATCTACAAGAAGTAGACTCTATCAGTCATCCAAGATCTATCTACTTCGAATTGGTTCACTAGGACTACTTCAGATGTGTCTTGATTATCCATTAGGATATTTATACTCTAAGGTAAGTACTCATAGATTCACCTCCCTCTAATTATCTTTGTCAACCTAACTTCTACATCATATTCTATGATCTTGGTGATATAATTATCCCTCTTTATGTAAATCTCTCCTTCTGTGATGTATTCATGGATATTGGAGTATGCCATGTACACCATATTTTGTTTCCTGCCACTAGGTTCCTAAACTTCTTAAGGACTTTAATTATGGTAAAGAATTTTCTCTCTTTAAAGTCATATTTGGTTTCATACCCACACAATGTTTTAGATTAGAATACAATGTGGTTAACACTAGAGATGTATCACGTCAATTAATTTCATACTAGTTAACTTACTATGCAAGGGTTTATTCCTTTACATAGTGATTCCATCCTTGGATTTCTTAGTGGAATCACCTAGTTAGCTAAACCTGACTCGAGTTTTTTTTATAAAAGGAAAGGTTAGCCACTCAACCCCCTGGCTCTCATAGTATATGTGCCCTAATTTTTAAACCCCATGATGGAGTGGGGTTGAAATAATGTTGGGAGATGAAACCCCAGGTTAAATCTTCTCTAAAGAACTTGTGAAAAAGCTATGAATTCCCCTCACAAACCAAGTTGCATAAAATAAATGACTAAGTGAAAATACTTTAGAGTTTGTGTTTAGATCACCCAAACCATATGGGTTTTGGGAAGAGCATTAAAAACATTCTTTTCATGCCTTGGAAAAGACATATATTGCAAGGAAAAGGCATTTTTGGTCACCCAAGTTCCCTAAAGGGGATGGGGGAGAGAATACATACACTCTTCATTTTTTTAAAAATAAACAAGTAACAAATACTTTTAATAATTTGAAATCTAAGTGAATGTTTATTTTATGCACCAAATGAAGTGTTGATGAATTTTTTGGCCCCTTGGCTTAAATTTGAAAAACTTGTAAGAATTTTCACAAAATAACTTAACACAAAGCACCTAGGTTTCTTTTAAGCACTAAAATCAAATGTTAAATACTTAACCCTTCTTTTTAAGCACCAAAATGAAGTTTTCAAGAGTTATTATTTGCAAATTTATGTTCTTAAAGACTACTTTAGATAATCTAGACTTCTGTCCCTAAATTGGATGGGGAGATAATCTTAGAAAATGAATAGTTATTGGGTTTTATCCAAGTTTCTCACAGAGAGTATAGTAATAATTTGGATCTATTCCCCATTTATTAAATTGGAAAGAATTTTAAATTATAAAATTTTTAATAATTTAGGCATATTATTGATATTTGTTTTTTATTTAGACTATAGATAAGTCTAAATTATTTGAAATAGTCCCTTCTTCTTCTACCTTGGTCCTACAAATATTAGAGGATTTTTGAGATTTTGTGAAACATTTATGAAACTTAAAGGTAAACTAATAGAATATTATTAAAATTTAGGAGAAAGAATGTGTTTTTTTTTTAAACATAAAAATGGAGTCTTTATGACCCCAAATAAAGCTCTAGAAGATGGCTTATCAACTTGTTGTTTTAGGTCATAGGTTATTAGGCACAATAACGACCAACAGTGAGTCCATACTGTGGGTTTATAGTCCAGGGCATGACTTTGCACATAGAAATATATGAATAGAATTTTGAATATAATTTAATGAAAATGAGTTCAATTAAGCCAAAATTAGGAGCAAATAATGGTACACAATATGCTTAAAATTCATTAGAAGGCTTCATGAGATGCATAAGTCCATCTGGGTGTGCCATTTGTGATCATAGTAATTTAACAATTGAGATGAAGTTAGATTAAATGTTAGTTTAAGCAAACAAAACTCAAAATTAATGCACTAACATGCTTACATTTATAAGCCTAAATCATAGGGGGTATTAATGAATAAAACCAAATGAAAATCACAACTAAAATGCAAATTATTACAAACTCCTTACCTTCCTTGAATTATCTAAATGATTTGTTATGTGGCTTACTTAGTTTTTACTCAAAGAGTCTTTGACAATGGAGTTCATGTGATTTCCTCTCTCATTAGCACCATTGTGGCTCATGATTTCTTGGCTTAATATTTTGGATTATAACACTATTGATATAAATCATGCTACAAATCTTGCATTATAACACTATAATTTCCAAGCTCTTTTTTCAATATAAAATGGCTTGTATTTATAGGCTTAGGAACTAACCACAACTCAAGGTGAGTTAAAGTGTAGTTTAAATATGGAATGGGTTTAAACCTAAGTGAGTCAAATAACCCCAATAGATTTTAAATATCTCAATAACTCACTTTTTATAATTAATAGGCATGGGTGAGATATTTTCAATGGCTTGACAACTCACAAAAGGTAATCATGAAAAGATAGGATATTTCATATTTTTGAATTTTAGTTTTTAGTAATTCATTAATTACAAATGGATAATTTAAATAGACATTTAATTTAGTTTATCTTTTCAATTTAATTCTGATTAGACATTTAACTCTTTCAAGATTTGATTTTATGTGTGGAAGTGCCCCACTTAATAAGTCCATATGCCAAATTGATTGTTGTGATGTTGTAGAGTGATTAGAGATGAATCTATGAGAGGTTATTATTGCATACACTAGGATACCCCAATTAGGGATGCCTAAACATGATTTTGATATTTGATTAATGATTCATAAGCAAATTTGGGACATTTAGTGATTTTTAGGCTTAATTTATAATGGTTGGTAGGAATCAGTCTAAATTTTGATCGAAGGCCATTGGTGGCCAGTTTTAGGTGTTTAGAATTAGAACCTAGTTCAACAACCAATTAATATATTTTATAGAGATCATATATATTAGATCACAATTAAAAAACTAATTAATATATTTGGTAGTGATCATAGACATCATAACATAGTTTAAGATATGATCAAGATATGTTTTAGAGATCATATAGACCATAGCATGGTTTTAACATGATGACCGATTAGGATAGATTTATTATAGAGTCTACACATATAGTTACTAGAAATATACCGTGAGAAGTATCAGTTCTAGAGTATACTTCTATGTTGACACAACATGAGTAATATGGTCACTTTTTTACCATGACATCTAGGTTCCAATAATGCACACTACAGTTACATGATCCATACTCAGATATCCTATGATACTCCTATAACACCTATATTATCAACTAAAATTCCTAATACAATATACATGTCTACTTAATAATTCATAAATAAATAAAATAGTTACCATTACTTAGACACATAACATATTTCCATATCAACATCTGAATAATGAATATAATCAAACACATATGCAAATACACAATGCCACAAGTAAATATACCAATGTACATGATATCCATGTAACAACACACACACACACACACACACACACACACACACACACACACACACACACACACACACACACACACACACACACACACACACACACACACACACACACACACACACAACTAGATAAATAGTTTTAGTATAATGATACAAGTTACTTAATAATTAGAGCTTGGTCATTGGGATAAGCCTCCTTACTCTCACTCTCTGATACATCCATACTAGAGGCAGATGCTCCACCATACCCCTTATATCTAGTTTGAGATTGATGTCTCCATACTCTATCCCATAACATCACTACCTCAACTAATAGTTCTTCATGATCCCACTATATACATATATAATCCTCCACTATCCTACTACCTACCCCACCCAAAACATTAGGTGAACACATAGCTCATCTATGTGGCTTCTCACATGCCTCATCCCTATCAGCAACTACTTGTATATATGACATAGTCTTAATGGTTGCTCAATCAAATAAGTGGGAATGAATGTTGGTAACATCTATGTCCCTCTCCACTAATCCATAATCCATGACATCATTAGGGATATATCATGTCAGTACCTGAAGTGTAGACTCAATAGTAGTCTCCCAATACTTATCATCACATGGACCTACACATACTAACATAATACATCGAATACCTACCCAAATACATAATTAATGAAGTAAGAAAAACATATAAATATATGATAAAAACCTACCCTTAATTTCCCTAATGGGATCAACAACCACCACATCCTCCATGATAACCCCACCTCTTAGAAATAATGGTTCCCATTTATGCTACACCTACCATACTCTATACACATTAGTCACTCTATGTTATCCACGTTCAATATATCCAACACTAGATTTCACTCTATCAATGAAATTATAGCTAGCTTCATTGTTTATGGTCTAGGCCTACTCATTGGCCTCATTAGAGCCTGAGAACTCCTCACCTAAACCCATGGTGCTGGTGGAAATTCTTGAGCCACACCAAACTACCATGTCATTCACTCCTACTAAAATCTATAACACACATTAAACCAATGGTCATTCAACCAACATATCACCCTAATTAATCTTAGTTGAACATCATCCTTATGTCACCCCTCAAAACCCTTGTAGGGTCTCCAATTAACATATCTAATTATCAACCTAGCCAATACTTATCAACAACACATCATGTTCCTTTTGGGCATATGAACCATACCAATCCATGTGTGTGTGTGTGTGTGTGTGTGTGTGTGTGTGTGTGTGTGTGTGTGTGTGTGTGTGTGTGTGTGTGTGTGTGTGTGTGTGTGTGTGTGTGTGTGTGTGTGTGTGTGTGTGACCCTAATCCCCTCATGTAAACCCATCTAGTCTAGCTATTTTAATATGCTCATAATACCAATACTGTAATAATGTCAAAGATTCAATGCCACCCATGCACAAATCCTGAGTGAAATGGTACAAATACTAATACAAGTGGGCCAACATAATGTGACCCCATGAGTCTATAATATTGTGATCCTTAAGGTCTTGCACTATACCATGCATCATGTATGAAATGGATACCCCACTCTCATCTACATCAATGAATAATCCAATATCACTGCTAAAAACTTCCACAACCATAAAACATTGGCCATGATAATAAAAGACAATAATACATCACTACTACTCCCTACTCGATAAATCTTTATAGGCATCATGGTAAATGACCTTATGGCCTACTCTATAGCTTGGTCTCTAGTGGCCTTTTGTAACACTACCCTCTAACCAATAATCAGTAATATCAATATCCTATACACATCCTCTAGTATCACAATAATCTCCCCAATGGGTAACCATAATGTACAAGTATCAACATTCCACCACTCACATAATGCTATCATCATATGCTTATCCTAAGGCATCAGAGCTAATAATGCAAATTAACCCAAACCCGATCTATCAACCACCACCCTCTTGGCATCTATTAAGGGTAATCCCATAAACACTCCATTCTTCCACTCTAGAACTATCTCATATGCACATCCACCTATAACATACAACCAAATCTTACATTAGCATCTACTAATACTAGATAAACATGGAATAATAGTCATTAAGTAAAAATCAGAAGTAAAAGCAACAAATTTGGCTTAGTGGATACTAACACTACATTAAGAATAGTAACATTAGATAATAGTGTCATACCCATGACAATAGTTCCATGACTAGTTAACTAGTGCCATACTCAGGATAGTAGCATCATATTTCAAAATAGGGCCCTGAAATACTAAATTTCATTAAAAATGATATAAAAAGTAATGAATGTACCAAAAATAGGAAAAATGATAGATTCTTTGCTAAGGTAACCTCCTCCCTAGCCTAGATAGTTGACTCCACCTCCTCATATCAAGTCACAATTGTTCCTCGTCTCTTAAGAATGTTTTTAAGCACAAATCAAATAATATATATATAAAATCAAATTGTTCAAATGATTTTTCAAACCAATCAACTAAACTATTTTGTCATGCCTTAAAAATTGCACTTACCTAAGGTTAATCTTGCGTGCTAATTTCACCAACACCAAATTCTACCAAACATCATATCTCAATAACCATGGATCTAATTTGTGATATGTTTCATGTGCATGGGACTTGATCATTATATCCCTCAACCCCTAATATTTATACTACTATCTAGATTAATTCAACTCCCTTAACAAGCTCAATATGGATTAAAGGACTATCCTACTCATGATTTCAAAATAACTCAACTATAATCACCAAATTAATCAAATTTTAAAAAATATTACCAATGCTAATTATTATTAACCTACTTACCATCACCACTTTTGGTTTGAAACCCTTATCACAATCCTTGATCTCTCACCAAAAGGGGGCATACTATATAGATTCATAAGACACACAGATTGATTCAGATACAAATTCATGTAAACACATAGATTGATTTAGATATAGATTCACATAGATATATAGATAGGCTTAGATATTTAAATACACAACCTGACTCAGATTTCCAAGTGTTGATTTCTAAATAATCATACTTTTTATCTTGTCATGAATAACAAATGTCAAAAAAATTTAACAAAAAAAGGATAAAGTTTTAAGGAAGAAAACTTTCAATTGATCATGCATCTACATTGGGAAAGGTTGGATGACCCATCCTCTATAGACATAAAAATGTGAAGGCTCATGCCTTCACATCTGCACATCCCAAAAGGACATGATGGTTGGACCCATCAACCCCTTTAAATATAATGATGTAGGAACATGAAGGCATGAGTTTTACTCTTGTGCATCTTAAAGGGATGTGGTATCCATTCTAATCATCCCTCTAGAGGAATGCAAAGGCTCATGCCTTCATACCTGCACATCCCTAAAGGACATAGGAGACAAGATCACCATTCCCAACTAAGACACATGCATGAATATATAGGCATGTCATGATCACTCTTTTCATTTTAGATCAGCTTCATTCCTCTCATTTACAAATCTAAAAGTGGTTTTTTTGATCTACCCATACCCTTCTGATAGTGAAGCTCTGCTAAAATTATTTCATGACCATTTCCTTTCAAAAAACACCATATGTCCACTACATTAAACTCTTTCCAACCCATTCAAAATTTATTAACCCTTGAATCATTTGATATTATTTCCCTTGCTTGCCAAATAGATTTTTCAAACCTAAAAGCCAATAAAATTAGTTTAAATACATGGGGTATGATCCACTACTAGTCTTAGATGGTGACATTCTAAAGATCTCCAAATCTTAGATTGGTCATGTGGATTTTGAGGATTTTTATAAAAGATTAAATTTAAAATCCAAACTCAACTTATTGAATGCCTAGTAGAAAGGGCTTTTCCTCAAGCAACAACTTTTCTAACTTTAATACAATGTTTAGATCTAGGATTTACTTGTGCCAAATACTACAGCTCATAGACAAGAGAGATCAAAACAAAATCTAGAAAACATGTAATGAAATTAAATGGAGTCTCAATGAGCATGACATTGCCAGTCCCCATCCATGAATAACTAGTTGACATCAACATCAAATAGGGAGATACTCGTTGAAATAAAGACCCCATCAAATGCTTAACCACCATCAATAATTATTATTTGAATTGAAAAAGAGATAGACCTCCAAGGTTCCTAAGACCTTATAGATATGGTTACTTTATTTAATTGAGTGGTGGTCAATGAAAATACTAGGCCTTTCCACCACTAGATGTTCCTCTCAATGTAAATCATTTGCTAAGGAAAAAAATTCATAGAATGGGTTGAGTTAATTAACAAATCTTTACACATTAAATTGATAAATGTAAAAAACTCAAAGTAATTCTTCATGACATCATACCTAGTATATTCATTATCTTCCTATATGTTCTACCTTAGACTCTCCAAATGAGGAACCATCACATAAACAACTCAAGTATTCAAGTGCTTCCCTCAGCTCACATTTTAGAAAAGCAATAAATAATATATTCAAGTTAATGATGATTTCATAATGAGGGTGGTGAAATTGTTAGAATAAGATTAGGGTATGTGGTTCTGAATAAAAGTGGCCAAATTACTCCACCAATATGGTAGCTATTACATCTAATTCTAAAATTTTACATACATCAAGGTTGGAATTTATGAAGGGCATCCCTTAAGACTTCCAAGGTTGGCTAGTGATAAGATCATTATTATTGATCTCTACAATAAACTATTAGAAATTCATAAATGACATTGGGAAAAAAATGTGCTCAGTGTTTCTTTCCCCATTGCATTGGGTCATTTGATTTGTAAGTTTGTTGTAAATGCTCATGACATAGAATTGGCCATCTCTAATTTCACTCTTCAAACCTATTCCAATAAAAATTTATAAATATTAGAGGATATAGGAAGCAAAATATGGGCATAGGGTTTGAATATGAACATAAACCTCATATTTAATATTATTGAGTTGATTACATAGATGAATTTTAAGTAATCTAAAGAGATTGGAGTTGGATGACCCTATATCAAATAAAGGCATTTATAGATGAGTGGGTTCCTGAGGTGATGGTAGATGACAAGTCATATCTTCTTGATCTATAATATGCCAACATAATTGTGAATGTACTCTTACTAAGTATTAATTAGTCAATTAAAAAACTAGCTGACTTACAATGGAGGAAGCAAAGAGTATGGACTCACACCAAAAAATGGTTAGATAACAAACTGGATTGAGTAATTATGGGCAACTCCAAGAGAGGGAAAACTTCAATTTCTACGAAGTAAGGCCCACCATAAATTTCTATGTGAAGGAGTTATAAGGTGGTTATTGAATATTTAGGAACCTATAGTTTGAGTGATGGTGGAGATGAAGACCCCAATCACAAGAAGCAATTGGGAAATCAATGCAAAGAAAATCCTATTGTAGGGAGAACTAAAAAAGCCAAGAAATCACTGAGACCATGATATTCAATTGAAACCTTATGTGATCCCAACTTTCTCATCCCAA
Source organism: Torreya grandis (assembly GCA_037957365.1). NCBI lineage: Eukaryota > Viridiplantae > Streptophyta > Pinopsida > Cupressales > Taxaceae > Torreya > Torreya grandis. The sequence continues at coordinate 1,455,982 of JARHVA010000738.1, read as the reverse complement.
AAAACACATAAAAATACATAGCCTCATCTTCAAAAATAGAACAACAAAAAAATATTGTAGAAGAGAAACCATATTCTACATCTATATCTCTACAAGTTCTTCCTCCTCCAAGTCAACCTACCCCTTCTCCATCATCTACTCAAGTGATTACCTTCAAATATATTTCATTTTAATGGATGCACTCTATGCCTTAGAAAATAAAAAGGGTGATTGAAGCTAAATTACCAGATTATATTTTATAAAATGGAAATCTTGAACAAGGCCATAACAGAATTAAAGGAGAATAAAGATATGGGTGAAGAAAAACTCAAACTAATTTCCAACAATCTGGATGAGATTCATTTCCATTTATATAAATAATATGGAACTATGACACGTATTGTGGATGAACTAAAAGTTTAATTACAAAAGGTAGTCAAAGAAGATATTCTAAATGAAGTCAAATTCAATAAAACTTCAATGACAACTCTCAATAAAATTCACATTTCACTAGAAGAGTCAAACACCTAGCTAGAATATTTGTTTAAAGCACAATGTTCCTTGATATGTAGTTTCTAAACATGATTCACACGTTTCTATGACATGGTGATTCCAAAAAGAAATGAAACTCTTTAAGGAGACAAGATATTTTAAAAATTCAAGGAAACACATGATAAAAATTAGGTTAAATAAGATTCAATTGTAGTCAACCAATCTACTATTATTGTTGACTCATAGAAAGCTACTCAGTGAAATTTGAGTTCTCTCTCTTTTTAATTTTTTGTCTAAATTTTATTTTAGGAAATTCATATTTTATAATTGTAAAATTTAAAATTATGAAAAGTAAAATAGGGGAAAAATAGAATACAAAATGTTATTTTAGAATGTGAAGGGTCATCCCATTCCCTTTCTTATAAATATAATAAATGGCAATTGGAAAAGGGATTTTTGATGTCCATGGTTTTTGAAACTTGAAGAAGAAGGAAACTTTGTGTCTAGTTATTTACTTAATGGGCATATATTTTTACTACATCAACGTATTTCTCAATGTTTCAAGCATAAATAGTGTCTAATCTCTTAAAGTAAATTTCTCTTTTTAGTTTAATCTATTGCATAAATGGGTGAAATATGCATTTATTCACTTTCTTGTATCTCTTTATTTTCTCTTTTATGTTTCCTTTGTTTTTGGTTGGGTTGGATTTATACCAATACCCTTTCGTTTAACTTATAAATGTTTTACATAGTAGTGTTAGTTATTATTGATTTCAATAAATGGAACCTACCCTCACCATAGAGGAGAGACTTTGGTCTCTTAAACTATAGTGAAATATTTATTTGTCACCACAAACTAAATATTTCACCAATAATGTGGTGCCCACCATGGGGCATGTTCTATAACTTTAGTGTAATCCATTATTTTATCATCATAGTTATTTGCATAATTATTGCTATAAATCTAAACCCAATCATTCAACAAAACCTTGAATGGACACAAAATATATGGTCATATTATTTTTTGATTTATAGTAGTTTGTTTAGAATCATAGGGTAGATAATCTCTAGTTCCAAAGACATACAATCATGTTAGATGAGGAAGATCAACATGTTTATTTTTCTCAAATGGTGGTCATGTTTGTTAATGAAAGAATCATTGTCAGAGCTCCTTAAAATTATTAAAAATCCTAGTTGATAAAAGATATACAAGGTCCTCAAAGAATAGAGGAATCTCTGATGCATTCTCTGACTTGCAAGAATAATATAGTCTTAGAGTTTCTCCATAATGAATAAAATAGCTAAAACATTTGAGTAGAACCTTATCTCTACTAGAAATACTTATTTATATAGTATTCAACCACACAAGTATGGATATTATTATACCTTAGTGTGCTCATATAGGTCCTCTAGATTTAGGTATTCAAATCCATGGGCTGCCAAAAAGTTTAATAAATAATTCCCTTAAATTCCCTAGTGATAGGAGACAATATCCCAATGGACATATCAAATCTTTGTTTTTCATGTGGCATCCTCAATGATGAAAATAAAGATGTATCAATTAGATTTTTTGTGGAAACTTTGGTTGAAGGAGTTTTGAAGTGGTTTCATCATTTTCCCATCGCTTCCATCCCAGATTGGAAAATGATGAGAGCCTAATTTTAGAAGAGTTTCAAATGTTTTGAAGATGAGTATTCCCTTTTACCATAGTTAGCTCAAATAACAAAAGATTCCTATGAACCTATGAGGGATTTCATATCCCACTTCAACAAGCTGGTGCATAAAATCCTTTTAGTTGTAATTCTTATAGTAAAAAATCAAAAATGTTTCTTTTCAATGCTCAAGTTCCAAAGTGAATTTTTTATTATGAATAAATCATCCTATGATATTGGTTGATGCATAAAACCAAGACATTAAAATTGAAGATGATATGATCATGGTTAGAAATATGAATAAAGAAGCCTTCAAAACCAAAGAGTATAATTCAATTGACCCTCTTGTTTAAAAAATTAGTAAATGATATTTTGGGTTTAAAGAAATAGATTCTTTATTCTCTAAATGCTCCATATAAAGATATAACTAGGAGGCCTTTTATTTCATATCATGACAATATCTAACCTAGATTGCCTTCTCCAAATCCTCAACTTGTTATTGAAGTAGGTCCAAATTTTATTCATTATTGTTGTAATTTACACACCACCAACGATCATGATGGTTCAAAATGACTAGAAATGGAAAGAATATTGCAAATCTCCACAATCAAAGAACCCGCCCACTAAGGTATTTTGGATGCCTCTGATCCTAAAATTTAGGAACTTGATGGTAACTCCAATGTGGGTTATTTTGAGTATGAACATGAATGTGATGATTATGAAGAAAGTGTTGAGGATATGAATAGTCATTCATGTGCAGTATTCACCTAAGATTAGAATGAAAATATGAAAGTTTTAGAAAATAATAGAGACATTAATAAACCAAAGGTAAAAGAGGTTGATAAATCCATGATAGGTCCCAAGTTTTTTCTCAATAAAGGTACTTAGTTACCAAATGTTTCAAGAGATAAACAACTATAAAAGTCTAGTAGTTCAAATATTCCTCATTTGGTTGCAAATGAAGAACTTTCCAATTTGTATTTTGATATAATTAATCACATGGATAAAAATAAAGTTCAAATTTCTCAAACTAAATATCTTAAAAATAATCTTGAGCAATTAGACATGGTGGTGAAGTTTGTCAAAGGAGTAGGTCCCATCACCCATGTTAATGAAACACACATTAGGATGACTGATTTTGATTTGTATAAAAATGTAACCATCACCACTCCAAGAAAAAAGAGGCCCAATATTTTCTACACATATTTTCATCTGTGGTTATAAACTAAACAATTGTATAATTGATTCAGAAGCTTCTAATAATGTCGTGCCAACAAAGGTCACCCATGCCTGGGGGATACCTTACACCAAAACTTTTGGGAATTGTTTTAATATGGAAGCTAAGTAGGTTCTCTTAATCATATAAATAAAGGATTCACAAGTTTATCTAGTCTCCTTTCCATAAAAAATATGAATATGACTATATTAGAATCAAACATTCCTCCTAGATATGGAATGTTGTTGAGTAAATCTTTCTTTAAAGATATTTGGGGAGAAATCAAAATCAATTGGACCCAAGCATTAATTATATTAAAAGGAATTAAAGAAAAGTCACTCCCAAAACCAAATTCCAAACTCCTAGTATATAAATATAATGATCCAAGATCAGATATATTATATGAATAAATTAGATTAGGAACTTATATGATGATGTTTAAAAAATATTTATAACTCCTTGAACTAATATAAGGTGATTCTAATGATGTCTGGACTCTAGAATTTGATGGAAGTTGATCAACCACTAGTTCAGGTGTTTATATGATGTTAGTATATCCACATAAACAACCTTTTCCTTTCTCATACAAAATTCATTTTGAATGTACAAATAATACTACTGAATATGAGACTTTATTTCTAGGATTATAAGTAGTAGAATAAATGGATATTTAGAAGTTATAAGATCAAAGCGATGTTGAATTAATCATTAAAAAAGTGTGATTGAAATATCAAGTCAAAAATGATAGGATCAATCATTAATGAAACATATTGATGTTGAATTAATCATTAAAAAAGTATGAGTTAAATATCAAGTCAAAAATGATAGGATCAATCATTAATGAAACATAATTTGGGATTGTACCGAGGTATTCTATGATTTCTCTATAAATTGTATCCCAGAGAAAAAAATTCCAAAGTAGATGCATTGGACATGTTTGCTTCCTTGATGATTCCTCCATAAAAAATTGAGCAAGATCGATATATTTTTGAAATGATATGTCATCCCAGTGTGCCAGACAACACTGAACATTGTCAAGTTTTCAATAATGATGAATAAATTATTGCCTTCTTAGAGTAGAAAGATAATTTTAGTAATTTATTCTTTAATGGAAGTCCAACTACATATAGAGAATCCTCTATATCAATAGATAAAGGGGAACACAATTCATCAACACTAGATAAAAAATAAGAGAAACCCAAAGGTAATGTCATTCATTTAAAAGGAAGTAAGATACCAAAAGGTCTCATATCTTTAGAAAAATTGTTTGACAAACATGACAGGTACATTAAGCAAAAGATTCAAAGAAATCCTCAAGGATATCTTGAATATGAGAAAGCAAACATTAGAATTGAGGAAGAACCAAGGTATGTACACATCAAAAAATATTGTTCCAAATAAGAAAGTAGAAGATTCATTGTTCTCTTTAAAGTATATAAAGTTATAATCTCTTGGAGTTACATAGATATAAAATCCTTCAAACCAAAAATCATTTAGCACAACATTATATTGAATCCTAGTATCAATCCATTCAACAAAAAGTTGAGGCATTATAATCCTAAGATCGTTGGAACCATCTATAAAGAAATAAAAAAAATGTTAGACACTAGAATTATCTTTATAAATTGGAATTAAACCTAGGTAGCTAACATCATACCTATTCAGAATAAGAACAAAGAAGTTAGGATTTGTGTATATTTCCATAATCTTAATCAAACCTTGCTCAAGGATAATTATCCATTGTTAATCATGGATCAAATCATACAATCCATCATATGAGATGAAATGATTTCAATGATAGATGGATTTTATGGATATAATGAAGTTGAAGTAGCCACATAAAACCAATTCAAAACAACGTTTACTACCCCTTAGGGAACTTTCACCTACAAAATAATGCCTTTCAGCCTCATCAACAAGGGAGCAATGTTTCAAAGAATGATGGATTTGGCATTTAGTGACATGAAAAACAAAATCATAGTGATTTATCTACATGATCTCATAGTATTGTCAAAAAAGAGATAAGATCATTTCAAACACCTAAAAAAGGTTTTTTAAATATGTTATTCCCATGGCATTTCCTTGAATATGTAGAAGACCATTTTCATAGTAATGTAAATCAATCCCTTGAGTCATGTGGTATCTAAATAAGGTACTAATATTGACCCAAAAAGGGTGAAAGTTATTCAATATTTTTCCTTTCCAACTAATAAACTTGGTGCTCATTCATTATTTGGTAAAGTCAATTTCCTTAGAAGGTTTATTCTAGACTTTGCCAAAATCACTAGGCACATCATGCAAATTATGAGTGGAAAATATTCCTTTGGGTGGAGAAATGATGGGTAGAAATCATTCAATGAAACCAAAGAAGTGATCACTAAATCACCAATTTTGACATGTCCAAATTTCAATAAAGTCTCCATCATTTATTGTTACTCCTATGATTATACTCTATCATCTATCATAGTATAGTGAAATGATGAAGGAGTTGAGTCCCCTATTTCCTTCTTGATTTGTGGATTAAAATTTTAAGATTTCAAATATTATCTAGTATAAAAATATGTTTACACTATGGTCAAAGATATGAATCATTTTAGGTTCTATATTATAAACTCTCATATAATCATCATGGTTTCAAATTTAGTAGTAAAATCAATTCTCACTTAGCAAGAACTTGGTTCAAAGAGAGATGGATGGATCACCAAAGTACAAGAATATGATCTAAAGATCAAGACTACAAAATTGGTAAGAGGACAAGGCCTTTGCCAATTGATCATTGAAAGTGTTGATTCTCATATAAAAGAAAAGAAGAGATACCATTAGTTTTTAATCAACTCCTTCGAAGAATGGTATTCAAATATAGCATTTTTATTATCTTATGGAGAATTCCCAACCCATTTGAAGCCAAAGCAAAGAAGCACACTTAAACTAAAGGTATCTAGATGTGTAATTTGGGATAGTATGTTATATAAAAATCTTTAGATGGCACCTTTTTGAGATGCGTAAAGAAATAATAAAAAAATATCTTAGATGCTTTTCATGATAAAGCTTGTAGAATACATTATTCATCCTTAGTCACTACATTCAAAATTATAAAATATTATTATTATTAAACCACATTGTTTAAGGATACACATGAATGGGTTTAAAAATGTGAATCTTGTCAATATTTTGTTAGGAGACCAAAGCTCATTTATTTACCTCTCAAACTAGTAATCATTGAAGAAATCTTTCAATAATGGGGGTTGGACTTCATCAACAATATAACTAATCATTCTAGTGATAGACACACTCATGTTTTGGCTGCCACTAACTACTTCACAAAGTGGGTAGAGGTTATTCCAATAAGATCTACCACTTCTTAAGTTGTGTGTAACTTCATCAAAGAAAATATCCTAGCTAGATTTAATGTCCCACAAAAGATAGTGATGGATAATGATCCCTAGTTTTCATCTGAATAACTAATCAATTTATATTACACATATGACATCTCTCTAGCACATTCTTCAGAGTAATACCCTTAGATTAATGGTCAAGATGATTCCAACAACAAGAATATAATTACCATTATTCATAAGTTAGTCAATAAAAATAAAATGAATTAGCATAGGAAGTTGTATGATGCATTATGGGCTAATATGATTACTCCTAAAAGAGCAATTGGAATGTCTTATTTTAATTTGATATATGAGATGGATGCTACAATTCACATTTATATGGAATTAACAAATTTAAAACTAGTTCAAAGCTATTGAAGATGAACATTTAAAAAATGCAATAGATAAAAGAGTAATATACCAAGCAAAGATTGAATAAGAGAAAACAACAGTGGTCGATAGGATTTTAGTTCATCAAGAGAAGGTCAAAAAACTATTTGACTAGAAAACTTGACAACGTAATTTATAGATTGGTGACATGGTCTTACTTTTTGATTAAAAAAGAGATCCAAGAGGGAGTCATGGGAAATTTTACTCTTTATGCATGTGACCTTTAAAAATTAAACATTTATGTGGTGAAAACACTTAATTTATAGCATACAAAGATGGTACCCATCTCTCGTTACCATATAGAAAGAAATATTTAAATTTATATAAATAATAATGATAGGTTGTCCCCTACCATTTCCTTTTTGTTGTGTTATATGTGTTTCCCCTTCCTCCTATTAGTGTTCCACATGAATCCATATCCCCATAGATGAATTTTGGTCTACTAAAAGCCTAATTTTAAATCATTCATTTGTGTTTCTTCTAACGGCCACATCATTAGCCTAAGCCCACTATTGTTTGATAAATAGTCATACCTTTTAACCTACCATGAAAAACAAGTTTTAAAAGTTTGTAACAAAAAAATGAGAAAGTTTTAAGGAAGAAATATTCCAATTTCCTATGCATCCCCACTAGTAAAGGCCAACTTGCCATACTCTAAAGATGTTAAAATGCAAAGGCACACACCTTCATGTCTGCATACCAGATAAGGACATGATGAATAGACCCACCAACCCCTCTAGATGCAATGATGTGGGAACATAAAGGCAAGAGCCTTCATGCACATGTCTTAAAGGGATGTGTTGGCCATTATCATTATCTCTCTATATGGGATGATACAGGAACATGAAGGCTCGCACCTTCATGCCCTACAGTACATAATAAATGAGACCATCATTTACCATTAATATGCATGTGCATACACAAGAGTGTTACAACCAATTTATTTATTATAGATCAGATTTATTCTTCTCATTTTTAAATATAAAAGTGGTGTTTTTTATTTTCCCCTAACCTTATGATAGTGAAGCTCTACTAAAACTATCTCAGATAAATATTCTTTTAAAGCTCATCATTTATCCACTACCTTGCATTTTTTTAGCCCAATCAACATTTATTACCCCCCAATCTAATTGATATTATGGACCTCACTTAATAAATAGATTTTACAAACCTAAAATATAATAAAATGAAGTTGAAATACATGGGGTATGAGCTACTACTAGTCTTAGACTGTGACATTCCAAAGATCATTGACTCTTAGATTGGTCACATGGATTTGGAAGATTTTCATAAAAGATTAAATTTTAAAAGATCAAATCAGCTCATTAAACACTTGGCATAAAGTGGTTTACCTCGAGAAATGACATTTATAACTTTAACACAATGTTTAGATCTAGTATTTGTTTATACCAAATACTATAACTCACAGACAATAAATATCAAAACAAAATCTAGACAACTTGTACTGAAACTAGATGGAGTCTTAAAGAGCATGACATTGAGAGTTACCCTCCATGAAGAAATAATCAACATCAACATCAAATAGGGAGACACTCATTGGAATAAATACCCCATCAAATGCTTAACCACCATCAATAATTCTTGGTTGAAGCAAAAAAAGAGAGATGCGCTCAAAGGTTTATAAGACCTTATTCGAGGTAGATTTTAAATAAGATATTTTAGATATGTTTACTTTATTGAAATAAGTGGCAACAATGAAGACACTAGGTCTTTTCACCACTGGATGTTCCTCTCAATGCAAATCATTTACTAAGGAAAATAATTTATATAATGGGGTGAGTAAATCATCAAATCTTTTCACATTCAATTATTCCATATACAAACCTAAGAGCAATTCTTCATGACATCATACCTAATATATTCATTATATTCCCAAATGGTCTACCCTGGACTCTCCCAACAAGGAACCATCACACAAATGACTCAGGTATTCAAGTGATTCCCTTATCTCACATTGTATAAAATCAATAAACACTACACTTGAGTTAATGGCGCTTTCACAATGAGGGTGGTGTAATTGTTAGAAGAAGATTGGGGTATATAGGTTTCAATAAAAGAAACCAAATTACTCCACAAATATGGAAACTAATATATCCAATTCCAAAAAATTACATACATTAGGGTTGAAGATTATGAAGGGAATCCATTAAGACTTACAAGGTTGGATAGTGATAAGATCATTCTTATTGAGCTCTATAGGCAGATTTTAGACATTCATAAATGATGTATAGAAAAACATGTGCTCAGTGTTTCTTTCCCCATTACATTGGGTCATTTAATTTGTAAGTCTATAGTAAATTCTCATGACAAAATTTTCCATCTCTAAGTTTACTCTCTGAACCTATGCCAATAGAAAATCTACAAATACCAGAGGATATGTTAGGGTAAATTAGAACCTAGATTTATCCCCAAATCACATACAAGAGAAACTATGAAATGAATTAATCAAAGACTAAAAATAAACAAAAATATACACATAACATGAGACACCAAATTTAACATAGTTCACCCAAAATGGGCTACATCCACCAAACTTGTCTAGTTTATTATTTCAATAATACAAGAGAGAAAGAAATATCCTATAACAAAACTTGTTATCCCTCTCTTCTTCTTCCCCCTCCACTCTGTATTAATTTCCTTCTCTTGCCTCTCAACCATATCTCAATTACTTTTTAGGGTGAAAAAACACCTAAAAATAACCTCTACTGTCAGATCTGAAAACCTATAATCAATGGCCCAGATTGACTATGAAATTATAATTTTACAAGACAATTTTAATTAAAAAATTCTTCAAGGGTGCTACCCCCAAACCCCCATCAAGGCATGCAAACCTCAGACCTCACAAGGGGGGGTTCCCCCCCTTGTAACCCCCCATGTCATGAAGGATTCAAATAATGGAATCTAAACCCAACTGAAATAGCATTAGAATTTTAACCTCTGATCCTGGAAAATAATCAAGCTCCACACCCAACAGGATATGTGAAGCAAAATTTGGGTATAGGGTCTGTATATGAATATAAACCTCATCTTGAAGACTACTAGGCTGATTGTGTAGAATAATTTGAGGTAATTTGAAGAGATTGGATTCTTATGAACCTAGATCAAATAAAGGCATTTATAGATGAGTGAGTTCTTAAAGGGATGGTAGATGACAAATCAGATCTTCTTAATCTAGGATACACCAACATAATTATGAATTCACCCTTGCCAACTATTAATCAGTCAATTAGAGAACTAGCTAACTTAGAATGGAGAAAACAAAGAGTATGTACTCACTCAAAAAAATGGTTATATAACAAACTAGATAGAGTAATTATAGGTAGCTCAAATATAGGGAAATATTCAACTCCTCCAAAGCAAGTTACCCCATCATTTTTTAGGAGAAGCAATTTTAAGGTGGTTATTGAATCCTTGAGATCCTTTAGTTTGAGTGATGGTGGAGATGAATATCCTTATCCCAAGAAGCAATTATGAAATCAATGTGAAGAAAATCATTTTTAGGGAAAAAGAATCAATCCAATAAATCAGTGAGATCATAGTCTTCAACTAAAACCTTGGGTTATCCTAAGTTTCTCATCCTAAACACCACACAACAATACATAACCTCATCTTCAAAAATGGAACAAAAGAAAAAGGTTAAATAAGATAACCCACATTATCCATCTAGATCTCTACAAGTTCCTCCTCCTCCAAATCAACCTACCCCTTATGATAGCCCTCCCTATACTATCTATAAATGTCAACATTGGCAAAATAATAATGTAGACACCAAATGAAAAGACTCAAGAAAATTGAGATTCCCTGATTGATTTAAAACTTGTGAATTTAATATTTTTGTCTTTAATAACATATCTAACCTCTATTAGACTATGGAAAACTAATTCACCTATTGGTTTTATCCATTTGACCTCAAAAGACTCAAAGCCCTCTTTAAGGTAATTAGGGCTAAATGCCTCAAAAGGATCAAAACAAGTTATTATAAATAGGGATATAGTTCAATTTAAAATACTTTAACACAATGTTTTATAGGTGATTCAACTTTTACAACACCTTAAAAGGTTTACTATTAAACAATTTGATAAAAATAACTCCTTATAAGCCTATTAGGCCTAATGATGCTATAGTAGGTCAAAACCCAATATATATTGAACTTGAGCTTATATAAACCTAAGATAGGTATATTTAATTTAATCAAGTATGATCACATTTTTATACAAAGGTTTGGCTTTCCACTCCAAAGATTTCTTACAAAAACTCATAAAACTTTGTTTTAGTCTACTAGACCTAATTGCCCTCTAGTAGGTCAAAACACAAAATAACACTTAAAAAAGGAAAATGAATATTCAAATAAGTTTTCAAAGCCACACAAATTATTTTATAACCTTTACTTGATCTTAATAGACTCAAAATTGATGGTTTTGGTCAAATTCTCCTCCTTGCTATCTGAAATACATAGAAAGTAGGGTGTTTTTTACACACAAATGATCATAAAATTATTTTTATAGTGTTTACACATTATAAACCACTTTTATTAACTTATATACTAAATATTATAATTTTTCACCAATTTTCAAGAAATTTTAAGTGTTACAAATGAAGATATTCACATTTTATTGTGAACTAAGGTTTAATTATAGTCCTAGAGTCTGAGAGCTCTTAATTGATAGTTCATAAAACTTAATGAGTTTATAATAAAAAAATTATTTTATATTAATATAAACACATATACATTTTAAAATCCTTGTATTTACCCCATGAATAATTAAATATGTGTTTTGAGACAACTATGTTTGACTGAGGACAAAAACATAGGGTAAAATAGGGGTTTGATACTCCAATGACAAAAATTAACATCAAATCACATTAGAATAATTATAATTAAATTAATTTAAATGATAAAAATATATTATCATGTATTTTTATAAAAATCTTCTTGATTTATAATATAAAAAGATACAAACTATACATAGACCTCATAATACTATCATGGTAGACTCTATTTTTCTAAAATTGTAACATCTAAATGCTCAAAACTTTGTCATTTTATGTTTGAAATTGATATTTTATGCCTAATTATTATTATATTTTAGTATTATAAAATGATTAATATCTTCTCCATTCTTAGGAAGTCTCATTTTTACTGAATATTCTTCTCAACTACTCAGCCTTAAGATAGTAAAAGGCTTAATATGAGAGATTTAATAGTTACATTTTCTCTTTTTGACCTTGAAGATTAATATGAAACTTAATAAGGTATAAAATAATCCTACCTAAGTTTCACAGACATAATCAATCTAAGACAACTCAAAACAATTCACAAATAAATATAACTATTCCTATAATTACATATTAAATATTTGAAATTTCAAATTCTAAATTTTGGATGTAAAACACTCCAGATGACCTAAGAGACTTAAAACAAGTTTAAATTTATTGATAAAGGCTTATTTATACTACACATGCCTACTAAAAACCTTGACACTACTTATAATGAACTATTTATATGTTTTACAGGATGCTCCTATATCAATCCACCGAGGTACAAAAAAAAGTCACCTTTGATTTTCTTTCTCTTTCTATTCAATGCTTTTCTTTTTCATTGATTGATACCCTATAGGTTCCCATGGTGTACTATATTATTTTTGGTTGGTGTTCCTTTGTATATTCACCTTCAAGTTTACCATGTTTGGCCTTTGTTTACTCTCCTTCATCAAACTTGCACAAACAACAAACAAGTTAAGAAAATTAATTTGTTATTTTGGACTATGAAATCCCTTATCTTCAGATGAAAATATTGACTTCTCCTTTAAGGTATTAACTTGTATTTGTTTGACCACTTAATGCTTATTTTATGCTCCTATGCTTACTTCCTTCTTGATGAAATCATTTTCTTTCACCAATTATTTGGTGACTCCAATATCCTTATCATCATTAGTTATGAAATATTCTATGTTGTCCTTTGAGACAACTTCAGTTCTTCTTTGTACCTACTATTGATAAGATATTTTACTATCTTTATTGTCTTCCATGTAAATTTGTTTCAATAAATTGACCTTCTCAATGAATCCCTCAAGGTATTTCATGTTTCTTATAGAAGGCAAACTAGTGGTCAATCTAACAAATATCTTATCCATGTATTCTTTTGAAAAAATCTCTATTTTTGGAAACAAATTAGATTCTTCATGTGTGGTAATGGATACCTTGGCCTAATTATCTAGTACATCACTTACCTCATTCTCATCATATTGCAAAAACTCCTTAGGAATTTTAATCAACACCATGGAATGGTCTTTATTAACTGCATGCTTATCTTTCAATGGTAAGAGTGTATGTCTTACCACATTTTGTTCAAAAATATAAGTGTTATTCTCCCCATCATGCATATACTTATTTTCATAATACCATGGTCTACCTAGGAGAAAATGGAAAACATCTATAGGCATTATATCACACACCACTTGATTTTTGTAATTATCTACTTAAAATTCCAATTCACATTGTTCATTGACCAAAATGTGATGGCCTCTTTGCAACCATGAGACCTCGTAAGGATTAGGATGTGAAATTTTATTCAATCCTAGTTTAGACACCATCTCATAAGAAATAAGGTTATCAATACTACCACTATCAATGATAACTTTAAAAACTTTACCTTTAGCTTTGTAAGTTATTTTGAATAGTGCTTTCCTTTGAGTAGGTTTTGAAAGCTCCTTGTTTGGTTTGATTAGAATATTTTTCATGAGAAAGGATTCACCTTATTCAATGGTCTTCTACTTTCATGTTCTCCTCTTCCTCTAAGAGGTATACTTATTCCTCTTGCTCATTGAGAATGTCTCTTTGATATCTTGTCTTTTGATTTCAAGGAATATTGGTATGCCTCCTCAACTATATTAAGAGCAAAAAAATATATTTAATCTTGAATGATAAATTTCAAACCATTCACATACCTAGAAACCTTCTCCATGTCATCCTCAATATGAGTAGCTCTAATGGTCAATCTGTAAAACTCCTCAATGTACTCTATCACTGATTTGTTGGGGGATCAATCCAACAATAGATTACAATTGTGAAAGCAATAAACGTGGAATTAAATCAGATTGACAAGTAACTGAATGAGATAATAGCAAGAACAAGAGATATAAGAAAACACCCTGAAAACTTGTATTAACAAACTCTTTACAAAAGGAATACAATTGAAGAAAGCTTCTTTCTTCCACACCTCTCCTAGATGTATAGATCTCTCACTAGATCTCTATTCCTCAAGAGCTCTCTCTCTCTCAAGAACAATCAACTCCAACAAGCCTGGATTGATTCAATTCTGTAATTTTCTTCACACACAATGAATTACAATAATTCACCCAACTACAATAATCTACTACAAAGCTAAGAAGATCTAATTCTACATATAGAATTAGGAGACTCGAGCATGTACATCCAACAAGCAGTTTAAGCCACTTGAACAAAGGCTCTAAAAATAGTATTGCCAATAATAGAGATGCGAGCTTGAGACTTCAACTCAAACTTATCATGCAAACACTCGCTTTTGTCCATAGAAATAGCTTTCTGGACACGCAGGTAACCGACGTCGGTTCCTGCTACTCGCCTGTGACCATCATCGGCCGACTCTCTGCTGACGTCGGCATCTCTGCAACTGCTCTTGACCGACGTCGATCACTCCTGACTGACACCGATGTCTGTGTAGACCCGAACCTGATAATCTATGCTCCTTGGTGAAGTTTTTAACTCCACACCCTAACAATCTCCCACTTGGAGATAAACAGCTGCACCAGTACCTGTACAGCAACATCTTCTAGCTCCTCCATCTTCAACTCAATCATGAATACCAACATAAGTTGAATGAAGATTCAACTTCTCCTTTGTAACTGGCTTTGTTAACATATCAGCAGGATTCCTATCTATATGGATCTTCTCCAGCTTCAACTTACCATCTTCCAATACATGTCGTATGAAGTGATACCTTAGCTGTATGTGCTTTGTTCTTGAATGAAAGGCTGAATTCTTAGCCAAATGGATTGCACTCTGACTGTCACTATACAATCTGAAACTCTCATGCTCCCTACCAAGCTCATCCATGAACCGTGTCATTCATATCATCTCCTTGCTAGCTTCTGTGGCTGCAATATACTCTGCTTCTGTAGTTGACATGGCAACAACCTTCTGCAACTTAGATATCCAGCTAACCACCATTCCACCTACAGTAAAAACATAACCTGTAGTGCTCCTCCTGCCATCCAAATCACCTGCCATATCTGAATCTACATAACCATGTAGAGAAGTATCTGAACCTCCATAGCACAAGTGCCTACTGCTGGTTCCTCTCAGATATCTAAGGATCCACTGAACTGCTTTCCAATGTTCCTTACCTGGATTGGCCATATACTTACCACTCCCACTGCTTGGGCAATATCTGGTCTAGTACACACCATTGCATACATCAAACTCCCTACTGTGGAAGAATATGGAACCTTACTCATGTACTCTACCTCATCATATGAATTAGGACATTTTTCTTTACTCAACTTAAAATGTCCAGCCAAAGGTGTGCTTATCGGTTTAACATCCTGCATATTGAACCGTTTCAACACCTTATCCACATAATCTTCTTGAGATAATATCAACCTGTGATTTTTCCTGTCTCTCTTAATGCTCATGCCAAGGATTTTCTTTGGTGCTCCCAAATCTTTCATAGCAAACGTTTGAGCTAATTTCACCTTAAGCTCTGAGATATCCTGCATGTGAGATCCTGCAACCAACATATCATCTACATACAACAATAGAATAATATATCTACCATTATCAAATCTCTTGAAATACACACAATGGTCTGATTGACACCTACTGTAGCCATGCTCAGTCATAAACCTGTCAAATTTTAAGTACCATTGTCTAGGAGCTTGCTTGAGGCCATACAAGTTTTTCTTCAACCTGCACACAAACTTCTCCTTACCCTTGACCTCGAATCCTTCTGGCTATTCCATATAAATTTCTTCATCCAAATATCCATGAAGAAATGATGTCTTAACATCTAGCTGCTCAAGATGCAAATCCTCAAAAGCAACCAAAGACAATACAACCCTTATAGAAGTCATTTTAACAACAGGAGAAAAAATCTCACCAAAGTCGATACCTGGCTTTTGTGCAAATCCTTTCACCACCAATCTGGCCTTGTATCTCATCTATCCATTCTCGCCTTCCTTCAACCTGTAGGTCCATCTGTTCTTGAGTGTTCTCTTACCTGATGGCAATTCAACCAAATCCCATGTTTGGTTCTCTCTCAAGGACTCCAACTCCTCAACCATGCCACGCTCCCACTCACTCTTGGACTCCACCTATATTGCTTCTTCAAAACTCTTTGGTTCTCCACCATCAGTTAGTAATAAATAATATAAAGAAGGAGAATATCTAATTGGAGGCTTACTCACCCTTTCTGACCTCCTGATGGGTGTCTGAGACTCGTCTACAACACGTTGTCCACCCAAATTCTCTGACAGTGACCGACCTCGGTCACCTGTAGACCTGTTACTGGCCGACGTTAGTTCTGCCTGACCGACCTCGGTACCTGTACGGCCGACGTCGGTCTCTGTATGGCTGATGTCAGTTTCTATCCTGTCGACGCCGGTTCCTAACCTGTTGACGTCGGTCTCTGTGTTTTCCTGCAAGTGATTATTTCTTTTTCTCGTGAGCTCATCTTGGACTTTCACCTCATCCAATTCACCATTGCTCTGCTCAGATTGATTCAGCTTCCTTAGCTGATCACAATACATCACTCTTTCATTGAAAACAACATCACGGCTCCTGATTACCTTGTTAGTTTCTAGATTCCACAATCTATAACCAAAATCATCTGAGCCATAGCCAATAAACGTGCATCTCATAGACTTAGCATCAAGCTTCTTTCTATTTTCTTTATCTATATACACAAAGGCTTCACAACCAAAAACTTTGAGATATGAGAGATCAACCTTTTTACTTGTCCATGCCTCTTCTAGAATACCACCATCCAGAGCTGTAGAGGGTCCTCTATTAATCAGGTATACTACAGTGTCAACAGCTTGTGCCCAAAACTGTAAGGGCAAACCGGCATGAAATCTCATACATCTTGCACGCTCCATTATTTCCCTATTCATCCTTTCAGCAATACCATTCTACTAAGGTGTTCTTGGAACCATCCTTTGCCTATGGATTCCATGCATGTAACAATAATCTCTAAACTTATGACTACAGAACTCACCGCCATTGTCTGATCTCAGGCACTTTAATCTTTTACCTGTTTCATTCTCAACCATAGCTTTCCAAACTTTAAAAGTATCAAATACATCAAATTTTCTTCTAATACAATAGATCCATACCTTCCTTGTGGTATCATCTATGAAAGATACATAGTACTGTGATCCTCCAATGGAAGCAACCTGAGCTGGTCCCCACACGTCTGTGTGAACAAGCTCTAACTTGTGCCTCTTCTTAGTAGACCCAGTTTTGAGAAAACTAACCCTTTTCTATTTTCCAAATACATAGTGCTCACAAAACTCTAGATCTATGCCTTTTAAATCTGAAAGCATACCTTTGGACTTAAGAATTGACATCCCCTTCTCACTCATGTGGCCAAGCCTTGAGTGCCACAATTTAGCGTCCACATCTAAAGTAGATAATACAAAAGGAGATTTGTTAGTAACACAATTACACAAATAGAGAGTACCTTCTCTCTTACCTCTGGCCATAACAAGTGCACCCTTGGTCACCTTCCAAGATTCTGCTATGAGAGTTACTGTACAACCCTCATCCCCTAACTTTCTTGCATAAATCAAATTTCTCTTCAAGCTAGGAACATGCATCACATCTCTCAACACCCATGTGTTGTTATTCTGCATCTTCAGATGCACTTTACCTTTGCCAATTATTTTATAGGGCTCATCATCCCCTAGATACACTATTCCAAAATCTCCATGTATATAGTCACTGAAATATTCCCTGTTAGGAGTAGCATGAAAAGATGCACCAGAATTTAATACCCAAGATTCTATATTATTATGCAGAGAGAAAATTAAAGCATCCTGTGCAATACCTGTAATCTTGGCTTCTTCCTTTCCTTCATGCTGGTTGTCCTCCTTAGGTTTTGACCAATAATCTCTACTTATGTGCCCCATCTTTCCACAATTCCAGCATTGTGGCCTTCTGCCATTTCTAGATTTAGATCTGCCTTTCCCCTTTGACTTGGATCTTGATCTGCCTTTCTTACTCTTCTCTTTCTGCCTTCCCCTGCTCTCAAAACTTAAAGCATTCCCAGATGCCTCTTCTCTACTTTTCCTGCATATTTCCTCATTCAAGATAACACTAACAACATCCTCTACTTTCAAAATATTTGATGCAGATGCAGTATTACTTACTGCCATTACTAAGCCATGCCAGCTTTCAGGCAAAGAACATAATATTAAAAGAGCTTTTATCTCATCATCAAACACTATATTCACTGAACTTAATTGATTCACAATACCATTGAAATCATTCAGATGAGTAGAAATAGATCCACCTTCATTCATATGCAAATTAAATAACTGCTTCATAAGATATACCTTATTGGAAGCTGAGGGTTTTTCATACAAATTTGCTAACGTAGTCATCAACTCTACCGTGGACTTTGCCTGTGATAAATTAGATATCACAGTGGATGCTAGACTCAGTCTTATAGACCCCAGAGCCTTTCTGTCAAGAACTTCCCATTCTTCATCCTCCATGTCTTTGGGCTTCTTTGCAACCCCACCGAACGGTAAGTAGAGATCTTTCTGATATAGATAATCCTCTATCTACATTCTCCAGTGTTGGTAATTTTTGCCATTGAACTTTTCCATTCTCAATTTACTTTCATCTACCATTGCTTCTCCCACTCAAACATAAATCCCTGCAGAAACTCCTGTAAGAACCTGTAATCAATACACACTACACAGATTTGAACTACCTGTTAGTGAACCTGAACTTTGATACCAATTATCAAGCTCTGAACCTGTAACCAAGGCTCTGATACCACTTGTTGGGGGATCAATCCAACAATAGATTGCAATTGTGAAAGCAATAAACGCGGAATTAAATTAGATTGACAAGTAACTGAATGAGATAATAGCAAGAACAAGAGATACAAGAAAACACCCTAAAAACTTGTATTAACAAACTCTTTACAAAAGGAATACAATTGAAGAAAGCTTCTTTCTTCCACACCTCTCCTAGATGTATAGATCTCTCACTAGATCTCTATTCCTCAAGAGCTCTCTCTCTCAAGAAAAATCAACTCCAACAAGCCTGGATTGATTCAATTCTGTACTGTTCTTCACACACAATGAATTACAATAATTCACCCAACTACAATAATCTACTACAAAGCTAAGAATATCTAATTCTACATATAGAATTAGGAGACTTGAGCATGTACATCCAACAAGTAGTTAAGCCACTTGAACAAGGGCTCTAAAAATAGTATTGCCAATAATAGAGATGCGAGCTTGAGACTTCAACTCAAACTTATCATGCAAACACTCGCTTCTGTCCACGGAAATAGCTTTTTGGACACGCAGGTAACCGACGTCGGTTCCTGCTACTCGCCTGTGACTGTCGTCGACTGACTCTCTGCTGATGTCAGCGTCTCTGCAACTGCTCCTGACCGACGTCGGTCGCTCCTGACCGATGCCGGTGTCTGTGTAGACCCGAACCTGATAATCTATGCTCCTTGGTGAAGTTTTTAACTCCACACCCTAACATGATTTCTATTTATATTTTAGATTCTACAATTGCTTGAAGAGAATAGTTTGATAATATTTAGGAATGAACTTACTTTTCAACTTTGACATTATTCTATCCCAACTGGTTATTTTGACCTTTCCTTTCCTTCTCCTCTTTATTTTCACACCATCCTATCATAGGTAGGCATGGCCTTTCAATTTTATCATTGCAAATTTCACTTTATTTTTTTCTTCAACATTTTCATATTCAAATTATTTATCTAAGGAAATATATAATCAATTAAATCTTCAGCATTCAAATTTACATCATATATATATATATATATATATATATATATATATATATATATATATATATATATATATATATATATATATATATATATATATATATATATATATATCTACATTTGGTTTGGAGGTTGCTCCCACTATTGCTTTCACAAGCCTTTCTTCAAGTCTTTATAAATCTAGACCTAATGGTTCTTATTAAAATCCTTAATCTTCCCTATTACTAACATATCCAAGATACACTCATCTCTTTTATGTTTTTTTCATATCTTTCATCCTTCTAGTAAGATTTATAATCTCTTCCAAGAGAGATGCATTTGTAGCCTATCTTCTTGCACCTCCTCTTGATCTAACTTCCATTTATCAAAATATTTATTTATTTGACTTGAAAAACCTCAAAAACCCTTGATTGTGAACAATATTTTTACTTTGATACCAAATTTGACATCCCTTCCTAGACCATCCATAAACTTTCAACCTTGGCAAAATAATAATGTAGACACCAAATTAAGAGACTCATGAAATTAGAGATTTCATGAATAATTTAAAATTTGTGACATTATTATTTTCATCTTTATTATCATATACAAACTTTATTATACTATGTAAAACCAATTCACCTATTAGTTTTATACATTTGAACTTAAAAGACTCAAAGCCCTCTTTAAGCTAATTAGGCCTAAATGCCTCAAAAGGATCAAAAAAATAAATACTTGTAAAAATTGGTTGTATCTCAATTTAAAATACTTTATAATAGTGGTTTATATGTGATTCAACTTTTAAAAAACCTTAGAAGGTTTACTATCAAACAATTTAATCAAAAACTCCTTATAAGCCTACTAGGCCTAATGATGCTCTAGTAGGTCAAAACCTAATTTATATTTAACTTGAGGTTATAAACACCTCAGATAGGTATATTTAAGTGATTAAAATTATGATTTAATTCTTATATAAATTCTTGGCTTTCCACTCCATAGATTTCTTACAAAAACTCATAAAACTCTATTTTAGTCTACTAGACCTATTTGCCCACTAGTATGTCAAAATACAAAATAACACTTAAAAAAGGAAAAGGAATATTATATGAGGTATTACTATAAATAATAAGGATTTTTAAACCTTTAAGTGATCTTACTAGACTGAAAATTGATGTTTTTGGTTAAATTCTCCTCATCATCTAAAATACATAGAAAATAGAGTATTTTTTACACATAATCAATCATAAAAGTAGTTGTACAATGTATCAATGTGTAAAACCAATTCTATTACCTTATATACTCAATATTATAACTTTTCACTAATTTTTAGGCAATTTTAAGGGTTAAAAATGAAGATATTCACATTTTATTATGAACTAGGGTTTGTCTATAGTGCTAGAGCCCAAGAGCTCTTAATTGATAGTTCATAAAAATTAATGAGAATCAAAAAAATGATTTTATAGGAATATAAATTAATTATAATAAATTTTAAAATACTTTTATTTACCCCATTCATAATTAAATATGTGTTTTGAGTCGACTATGTTCGATTGAGGACATAAAACATAAGGGATAACATGGGTTTGATACTCCAATGACAAAAATGAACATCAAATCACATTATAATGCTTGTAATTAAATGAATTGAAATGATAAATATATATTATCATATATTTTGACAAAAATATTCTTAATTTATAATATAAAAAGATATAAACTATACATAGACCTCATAATATTGTCATGGCAAACTCTATTTTTTTGAGAGTGTAACCTCCACATGCTCAAAACATTGTCTTTTTATGATTGAGCTTGATATTGTACACATCCTTATTATTATTTTTTAGGCTTATAAAATTATTAATATGTTATCCAAGCTTATAAATTCCCATTTTGACTGAATATTGTTCTCAACTACTCAGCCTTAAGATAGTAAAAGGCATAATATGAGAGATTTGATAATTACATATGCTCTTTTTAACCTTGAAGATTACTATGACACTTAATAAGGTATAAAATACTCCTACCTATGTTTCAAACATCTAAGAAACCTAATACAACTTTAACTAATGCACAAATAAATATAATTATTCCTATAGTTACATATTAGATATTTCAAATTTCAAATTCTAAATTTTGGAGGGAAAACATTCCAAATGACCTAAAAGACTTAAAACAAGTTAAAAATCCATAATAAAGGCTTATTTATAATATACATGCCTCCTAAAACTATTGAAACTAATTATAATGACCTACTTATATGTTTTTTAGGATGCTCCTACATTACCTTCTCCATCAACTACTCAAGTGGTTACCTTTAAATATCTTTCATTTTAATGAATGCAGTTTATGCTTCTAAAAACAAAAAGGTTGGTTGAAGCTAAATTGTTAGATTTTGATGTTGTATCTAATCTCTTGAATAATCCTACACTAAAAAAATAAAATACCACCTCTAGGTTGGTATCAAATTCTTTAGGAGCATATTTTGTAGAGATTATTGAACCAAATATTGAGGACATTGGAGAAATGATGTTAGGAGATTATAATCTGAAAATAATATCACTTAGAGAAGCAACAAGAGAAGGTGATATTCATAATATTTGAGAAACCATTGAAAGGATCATTAATAGGTCCGAACAAGATGAGTTGACTAAAGAACAACTCAAAGGATATATCAAATAGGTAGCAATATATGTCAATTATTTGCTTCATCCAATAGAAACTCCTATATTACTACCAATTAATGATCTGACATAATTACCGAGAATAAAAAGGATGTTTTTGCCACAATCAATAAATATAATACATATGTCAAGGTTATCGAAGCATGGGTAGATGATTTCCTCATAAATGGAATGAAATCTATTGAATAAGTCATGGAAATATATGATCTCATCAATCAAGAATTATAGGATATCCATGTACAAATCAAATCCCATAGCTCCACCTTGAAGGTATGGGAAGAAGTGATCATAGACATGAAATAAATGACCATGTTGGAAGCCAAAGGAATGGTATAAGTTGGTTTACTTGAGAAATAAGATGATGACAAATATTGTAAATGGGTAGAATGTATATTTTATAAAATGGAAATCTTGAACAAAGGACATAGAAGATTTGAAGGGGAATAGAGATATGGGTAAAGAAAAAATAAAACTAATTTCCAATAATATGGATGAGATTCATTGACATTTATATAAAAAATATGGAACTATGGAACATATTGTGGATGAAATAAAAGTTAAATTCTAGAAGGTAGTCAAATAATATCTTGTAAATGAAGGCAAATTCAATAAAGCTTCAATGAAAACTCTAATCAAAAATCATATTTCACTAGAATAGTTAAACACCCAATTGGAAGATTTTTTTAAAGCAAAGTGTTCTTTGACATTCATTTCCAAAATATGGTTCACAGCAAAGTGTTCTTTGACATTCATTTCCAAAATATGGTTCACACATTGTATTCACATGGTGATTCCAAAAGTAATGAAACTCTTGAATTAGTCAAGAGATTTTGAAAATTTAAGGAAACACGTGATAAATATTAGGTTAAATAAGATTGAATAACAATCAACCAATCTACCAGTGTTTTTGACTTATAAAAATCTTATTGATGAAATTTGTGCTCTCTTTTTATTTTCTATTTTCATCTAAATTATATTTTAGGAAATTAATTTTTTTTTTACCATAAGATTGAAAATAATGAAAAGTATAATAAGACAAAAAATAGAATACGAAAGGTAATTTTATAGTGTGAAGGGACAACCCATTCCTTTTTTATAAATACAAGAAATGGAAATTGAAAAGGATTTTTTTGGTGTCCATGATTTGTGAAACTTGAAGAGGAAGAAGAATGAAACTTTGTGTGTAGTCTTTATCCAAGAATGAGGAGTCACTTGAACTTTGTGTCTAGTTATTTACTTAATGGGCATACATTTTTATTATGTCAATGTATCTCTCATTATTCCAAGCATAAATGGTGTCTAATATCTTAAAGTAAATTTCTATTTTTAGTTTTATCTATTATGTAAGTGGGTGAAATTTGCATTTATTCTCTCTCTCTCGTAGCTCTCTATTTTCTCTTTTATGTTTCCTTTATTTTTGGTTGGATTGAATTTATACCAATGCCATTTCATTTAACTTGTAAATGTTATACATAGTAGTGTTAGTTGTTATTGATTTCAATAAAGGGAACCTCTCTTCATAATAGAGGAGAGACTTTGGTATCTTTAACTATAGTGAAATCTTGATTTACCACCACATACCAAATATTTCACCAACACCAAGGTTCCATGATCTTATTAGAGATTGGTTCAGATATACATTTGTATAGACACACATATTGACTTAGATATTTAGATACATATCTTGAATCATATTTCTAGGGTTTCATGATATTTTTAGATATTAGTTCAAATACTTTGTTACATAAATCAGATATCAATTTTGGGGGTATGATGCAAGGTGCATATCCTCAAGCCTATATGGTTCCACTAGATTAAACTAATATAATAGCAAGTTCTACCATTTTCTATGTTCATATTACTAGATCACAGTTACATTTCCACTAGGATGTCACCAGGATTTCACAAGTTTGGGTTGCATAGCCATCTATAGGGGTTGATCCATAGTTTTTCACCAAGCCTAAATTATGCATGTCAAGCAACAATTTTGACCTCTAATTACAGATTAAATTCTTAGATTCAGTACCAGATACTAAAGTGGGGGAAAGCAAGTTTTATTTCTCTATAGTTATAGATTACATTCTTAGGTTCAGTATGACATACTAGATTGAGGATAAGAAGGTTTTATTTCTCAATAGTTATAATTTACACTCTTAGATTTAATCCAAATACTAGAGTGGGGCTGAGAAGGCCTTATTTATACATAGTTATAGATTATGGTCTTATATTTAGTTCACTACTCAAATTTAGTATAGAGGGAACCCACATTGTGGATTTCCTCTTCACATACATCATTCCAACTCTTATCCAATTCCCTAACTAAGAAATTGGATAGGTCTAGATCACATTCACATAGGTAAGTACATGTACACATTTTTCTTTTTCTTTTACTCTAGTACTTTAAATTAATTAAATTACTATAATAAAATGGGGGTAAATATATACACCTTAATTTGTCAAGCAACCACAAGTATTATGTCTTTTATTGTTCTTGCACAAGAATTTTTTAGTGATGGATGTGACTCTTGCTTATGTGGTCATGTTGGGTCCTTTGGTCTTTTTTATATCTGATTTTCCCTATTTATTGCACCCACAATGGTCCTATGTCATCCCACCTAGTCACAAGGCCTCCTAACCTATTATGCCCAATTTGTACTCAATTTTTTGACTTCAGGACATTATAGTCATAACTAGACACTATTTCCACAACGCTAGCATCCAAATTTGGTGCTAATGTCCAATGGTTATTTTATCACCATGTTTTAGGTCCTAACCCTTCCTTGAGCCTTTTCTTATGATTTATATCTCTTTTGCATCTTGTGGGCTAGTGAATAAGGATCTTACATTCAAAACAAAGTTCCTTGTATATAAAGATCCTCAAAAGAATTTTACATCTAGCACTTACTATCTTGGAAAATAATTACATAAAATTAGTCAATAATATAGCTCAACATACTACATACTACTCAAATATCACACCTGTATTTACATGATTGATCAAATAAGGGCCTAAATGAAAGTCATTCTATAATTTCATGTGCATTTATTATGCACATTCCCTAAGGGATAACTATATGTGATCTGATACCCCTATAATTAGGGTTAATTTAGGTAGTGGCTAAGATAATAGGGATTCTATTTTGTATGATCGTAATGTCCTACAACCCAATTTTACTTATTTTTACATTTGATCTTGTCATTGTTTCATGTATGCATGTGTTCATTAGGTTTTATAGAATAATAATAAAAAATAAGTCATAGACATTGAAGAAGGGTTTTGTTCACAAAATAATAGGCTTGACATACTTAGGCACAGTTGATCTCAGAAGTGTAGATAAGTCTCTGTACCAAAGACATTATTACCAAAAATAGACATTAATGCCACAATACTACTATCCAAGGTATGGTGCTATCATCTAGGAGGATTTTTGACACCTAGACTCTATTTATGACACTCAGACCTATTCTTATACTAATTTTTAGCTTCTAGATCCTTCATCTTAGGTAGTTTCTAGCTAATTACTTGTTTATATCATTCATTTCTATTTTTAGAAACATCAAATTAGATCAATTCTTTCATAGTTTAGTATATTTATTTATTACATATTCTATACCCTGATTTATTATACTCAACCTATTAACAACCTAAGATTTACACACCATAAATCGTAAAAATTTAAATCACCTTTCTATCACCTATATGTAGTCTCATACCTATATAGATTAATAAACATTCCAAGTAATTTAATCCCTTAGTACTTTCCAAAATTATCAATTACAATTGTTTAAATCATAATCTTCATTTTACATTTAGATTCATGTATCATTTCCATATTTTATAAAACTTAAATCATTCCTTAGTTTTATATTGTTAGATTCACATAAAAAAATTAATGTAAAACATCATCTCAAGTTAATTCGTATAACAACTAAAACATATAGTCCCATATTAATTAGATGGTATATAACCTTAACTTATCATGTTGTAGCCTTCACTAAATATAAATTTCACAATATTCTATTAAAATGTGAAAAATTAGAGTTTTGATATGGTATTGATACCTAAGATGACCTGCATGAGAAATTAATCATACGAGTTTAGGGTCTAAAATATACAGATATGAAGTATTGATGTGAAATATCAAGAGAAATTTCATTTACCAAAATAAGAAAAAAGATAAATTCAATGTACTATCAACTATTCAAGTCTCAATGTTGTATACATACATATAGCATATTACGTCTATTTTATAATGCAAGGGTCATGAGTGTTATCATGATTAAATGATCATGCAAACTATTAAAGAATGAATCATTTATATCAATCCTATAAGACACAATACATAAAACACATGCATATTAAGGATCTTTCATGATTTACATGATTCTATTTTTAGAACGTATCTTTCAATCATTCAAACTATTTTTTCTAATCCTTTCATTACATGCCACTACTAAAACAAATAAATATTATTATTGAATAAATTCCATTATGATCCAAGAAACCAAGAATGCATAGATGATATGGAAAAATTAAAACCTAATTCATTTCTAAAAATGTCACAAGAGTCACTAAACATGTTAAGATGCTAGCATACTACACTAATTGATAAGATATACTAAACACAAATCCCAACAAAAGGATACCCTTCATATTTTATCCTATTTAAGGTCAAATTTATATCCCATAATATTTAAGTTAAATCCTACTAGAATCTTGATTTAAGATTTTGAAAATATGTGTTTACATATAATGTTTTTCACTTTATCATTTACTAATGATTTAACTTGCACCTGATTATCAATGCATCAATATCCTTGAGTGCACACCTTAAAAGGTACACTAAGAATGAGGTGGGAAAGGATCATGGTGATTTGTGAGAGATGTTTCTATTTTATCCTATTTACACCACTACTACTATTACTTTGACCTCCTCTAAGTGTATAATCATCTATCTCTTCTACTTATTGCTTATCCATATTTGATAGCTTCTATATATCCTATTATATACACCTAGATGATACCATATTTTTTATGCCTTCACCCTTCCTCTATCAACCTGATAAAATTTTGAGAAAGTTTTCTAGCATTTGTATTGTATCAATCTAACAAATCTTATTGTGTTATTTAACATATCTCAACTATATTAGCTGATTTGGTATGTGACCTTAGAGTTTAAGATTGGTTTTAGGTATTGGATCAATATATATAGGGGTCATATTTCATTCATATCATATCATATAATAATCATTAACTATGTTATCTCTCACATTTATTCCCTAAGTACCATTTGGGAGAGTTAGTACCTTAGAACCTTATATTGAGGAGTCTTGTCTTGTGGGATAATTAAAGCTCAATAGTATTAGTCATGGGAGTTCCCAACCTAGGATATTTAGGTCTCCATCAAACCATTTGAGGTCTTCAACTTATAACATTCTATTTCAAAGCTCTACTTGAGCAAAGGGGGAGATTGAAAAATTGATGGTTCCACCATAGTGTGTGTGTGTATATACACACACACACACTATTTCCTTTATTTAATTATTAGATTGTATATTTATTTTTCTTTGTCGATGAATGTATGTGTATCCTTGTTTAGGATAGCTCTATACTGAATAATCTAGTGTGGTTATATAATTAAATATAATTTCCATTAATCATTTTAGGTTTCATAAACCCCAATTTGGTTGAGAATTGCACCTTACCCATTCAAAATAATTTTAATTAACCTTTAATTTAAATTATACCTTGTACAACCATTTAATTACTACAACTTACAACAACCATTTACCTTTATTAAGGTCTAGTGAGAACTACATCCTTGTGTCATAGGCTTAGGATTTTAAATCATTTCCTATTAATATATGCATTATAGGCAACCCTCTACTATATATATAAATTATATATATATATATATATATATATATATATATATATATATATATATATATATATATATATATATGTATATATATATATATATATATGTATGTATATATATATATATATATATATATATATATATATATATATATATATATATGTATATATATATATATGTATATATATGTATATATATGTGTGTGTGTATATATGTATATATATATGTGTTTGTATATATATATATATATACATATACATATATATATATATACATACACACATATATATACATATACATATATATATATATAATTCATTTAGTCCTATACATATATGTATATGTATATGTATATATGTGTGTGTGTACATATATATATATACATATACATTATATATACATATATATATATATATGTATATATGTATATATAATGTATATGTATATATGTATATATATATATATGTATGTATATATATATATATGTATATATGTATATGTATATATATATATATATATATATATATATATACATATACATTATATATACATATATACATATATATATATACATATATATATATATATATATACATATATATATATATATATATACATATATATACATATATATATATATATATATATATATATATATAATTCATTTAGTCCTTACATTATTTTACAAGTAGTAGAGGATTTATTTCATTGATCTTATTTGAGTACTAGTATGTTGAGAAAAAGAGGATAATTATAGGTCATCCTAACTTGTGCATATATTTTGGTGAACCTGACAGGAATCTTATCCCACATTTGGTTGTATAATTTTCAAACTTTTCCATTTTATTCTTAGCATTGTATTCACTTTGGATTCACCATTATTATAAATTTTGGTGAATCTGATGTAAATCTTATCCTTCCTTCAGTTGGATCAATTTTCATGTTTTCCTTTTTAACTTCTTAGCAAAATATTCCAACCCATTAGCCTAACTCTATCGACCAAACTAATACAATATTATACCTATTTAAAAATTATATCACCCAACACCCTACCATTTTTTGTTTTTATATACAATATCATACATCTTAATATAATTTTGTGTTTGCATAATTATATCAGCCAACCTGATATAGTTACATGTGCTTAAATTCACTTGACTAGTTTTGATTGTATCAACCAACCCGATACCATTATGTTTGTTTGTTTAAATTGAATGCATGTTGTAAAATTCACTTTCAATTTTTATTTTTATTTTCCCTAAAATTGGTGTTCTAATTTTTTTTATAAATGCATAGGAGTTATCATTCTCAGCCAAACAATGATCTATTTTACTGACACCATGGATGAGGGGTACGTCCCCAATACTTAGGCCATTAGAAAACACTATAGATGGACTTTAGTTTCCATGTACCTCATGGTACATCAAAATTTACTAGAGGTTCCATATTTTGAGCTATAGGAAGCCAAAAATTTGTTTGATTCTTTAGTGCATTGGTAAGTGGTTAACCTTAAGAAGTCACTCTCAACATACCTTAGAGACATAATAGTGTGTCCAGGGTTGGTGTAATCCTTTGTGGATAGTACCTTTATTTTCATATTCACCATATTATGACTAAGATTAGTATATCCAAGAGTCTAAAAATAAATAAAATCCTTTTCAATATAGCTCCATATCTTAATTTTCATAAATACGTTAAATTTCATCTTACTTATTTTATATATTATATCAACTAGCCCGATACCTTTATGTGTTGTGTTTGTGAACTACATTAGTGAGCTTAATATAGTTATATATGTTTTCAAGATACATCAAGTATCCTGATACAATTCTCTATGTCTCCCTAACTATATTGACCAACCTGATATAGTCCAAGTTTACCATCCTTATGTGAATTGTATCAACAAATCTGATATAGTTATTCCCTATCATCATACTACATCCACCAATCCCCCAATTTTAATTCCAAACTATATTAGCCAAGCCACACTATCTAATCTAGTTCAGATAATATTCTCTCTTCCACTATGGAGTACATATTTGAATAATCCAAAGAGAAAACCCACCAAGATTACATGGAACTAATATATGCTTGTAAAATACCTAAAACCTATATGCCTTTTAGCTTGAATCGAGAACAAGTGACAATAAATTTTCATGTGGATTTAACTTGATCTAAGAGCTATGCACCACTTATCAATCTTCAGATCATTAAATGAGATTACCCACCTCGATACATTAGAGAGGTAGAGGATGAATGTTGTTAGGTTGTGGAGCTAAAAGCTTCACTGATGCAAATAGGGGAGGAGATTTCTGAGTGTTACAGACACTAGCATCGGTCAGGCCAACTGACATCAGCAAGGTACAGACAAAAGAGCAACCGACATCGGTCATTGGTTGACTAACATTGGTCACCTCCAGGTAGATAGGGACTGACATCAGTCATCTGTGCAGTTTAGAACTACCAGTTCACAGATAGTTAGTTAACGAATCGGGTGTTTGCATGTTAAGGGCTAATTATAGTCTTGAGCTACGGATCTAATTATTATAGTTAGATGTCTAATTATTGTTTGCATGAGATCTATATAATAGACTCATGGGTTGTATTGTAATTTGTGCTAGTTGAGTTGAGCAAATTTAGCTCCTTCTGTGTGTGAAGAGAGCAAGGGTGTTCCTCCTAGTTTCACAGTAGTGCCAAGTATGGGTGCTAGTTTGGAAAATCAGAAGGGTTCTTCAGGTTTGTAGGATCTTGGTCGGTAGGTGTTGTAAGGACATGTTTAGAGATCTACATGGTGTGTGTGTTTGCAAGGTCAAAGGAGATCTGTAGGTGATAGCAGGATCAAAGGTGACAGTAACACATCAAAGAGTAAATAGAGGAAGGCAAGGTAGTTCCTTCCAAGCAAGTAAGATCAATTGATCTGTAGGTGTATGTGGGTACGAGATCTAGGTTTATAGGTGTGCAGAACCAGATTGATTTGTAGGTGTGTAAGATCAGGGAAGATAGCAACACAACAGGGAGCAAGATCAAGTGGGATCTACTTGGAGTACGGTGTGTACTCAATCATTGAGCATAGAGGAAGGCAAGGAAGATCCTTCCATAAGTAAGATCATTTGAGTTGTAGGTTATTTCAAGTTCATGGGAGATATACTTGGAGTGTGTTGTGTACTCAGTTGAGTATGTGTGTGTACTCGGTGTACTGGTAGTAGTGGATACTGACTAGTTGGAGGTGAACACCAACTCTGTGTTTGAGTTGTATGTTGGGACCATAAGAGAGAGAGTGAGCTCTTGAAGAGATTTATTGTTTATGCCCTAGAGGTGTGGGATCCCTAGAGGTGTGTAAGGAAGAAGAACTGTGGCAATCTTCTTTGTTGTATTTCCTTCTGGAAGAGTATTAATACAATTGGGTATTGTCTCTCATATTTTGTGTTATTTCTGAATTCTAGTTACTTGTTACTTCTGGTTAATTCCACATGTTTAGTTGCTTGGTAATCAATGGTGCTTCCTTGGGTTCCTAACAGTTGGTATCAGAGCTAAGGTTGCAAGGAGCAGGTTTGTGTTTGGTTACAGGTCACTCTTAAGGGTTTCTGATTGAGTGGGAGTATAGCAATGGCAAAAGAAAGTACACTAAGAATGGAGGAATTGAAAAGCATGAATGGTCAATTATGGTGTTATGGAAAGAAAGAGTAGGAAAAGAAAGATTGTTGGTTGGTAGAAGATCAACATGAAAGAATTGAAGAAGCAAATGTTGTAGGTGTTGTTGTACATGATGCTCTAGGATGTTCCTTGGATAAAGTAGAATCTTGTTTTATAGATTCTATTGCCTCTTTCCATGCAGCTTGAAATAGATTATTTTTCCATGTTAAGGTCTTTGGAGACTTTGGAAAGATTTATTTAGGGGCTGGTGTGCCTTGCCAAAGAATTGGCAAAGGGAAGTGAAGCTAAAATTGCAGGCGGCCAACACATGGGTGTTGAAGAAGGTCATGTAAGTCCCAGTCTTGAAGATGTGGCTAATTACTTCAAGAAAGTTGGGTGATGAGAGATGCACAAAAACTCTCACAATGGATACACTTGAATTAACATGTGGTAAGAAAGTAGGTACTCTTTATCTACTTGCTTGTATTACTGATTCTTCTTCTGTTGTGAAGACGTGGGTTTATAGGCTTGGTCACATGAGTAAGAAGGAGATGCATGTTCTTAAGAGGAAGTCAGATGTGTTTGATAGACTTAAGAACTAGAAAGCCTTGGTTTTTTTGGAGGAGATGATGGACAGAGATCAGCAGATGGGACTGAGTAACTCTGAGCAGGGTAGTTTGGACATGGGTATGATTCAAAGAAATCTCATGGGTAAAAAGTCATCATTCACAGGCGAACACAGTTACCGGCATTGGTCAAGGGGAACTGACATCAAACAGACAGGTGCCAATGTCGATCATGTGCAGAAAGGATCTGGTGATGTCAGGGAGGGTGGCTGTCAGTGTCGGTTAAGGAATTGATGTCGATGACCAGGTAAGACTGACGTCGGTCAAGAAACTGGCATCAGCAAAAAGGATAGTCAGATGAGAACTGACATTGGTCGGATGCAGATTGTGTGGTGACCGAGGTCAGTCACTGTAATAGATTTTGGGTAGACATCAAGCTGTCGAGGAGTCTCAAATGCCCATATGGAAGACTGAAAGTGGTAAATAAGCCTCAAATTTGTTGTTCCTCTTCTTTATACTTATTGCTCACTACAGAGCAGGAAGGATCTAGGAAACAGTGGGAACATGGCATGGATTAGGATGCAAAACCAAATGAGATATTTGGTAGGGTTACCAGTCAGGATAAAAGCACTGAAAGATGAATGGATTCCTTAGTTAAATAATAGAGAGAATGGATACATGAGATGGAAGGCTAGGTCATATGGTCTTGAGGAAGCTACAAGACAGTGGTACAGGGTTGATAGGTGGTACCAAGAGGATGACAAAGTAGGGCTTTAGTCAATTTTAGTATAACCATTGTGTTTGTCTTACCAGGTGGATGATGGTCACAACATTATCTTGTTATTGTATGTGGAAGATGAGTTTGGTGCAGGTTCAGACATACAAGGTTTTGCTGAGCTAAGGGTAAGGTTAGTTCAGTGGCATGTCATGAGGAATTTAGAGCAGCAAAATTCTTTGGCATGAGTGTGTTCTAGAGACATGGAGATCACAAGTTGATTTTGTCTCCAGATGATTGTGTGATACCGGTTAACACGCCGATGGTTGGACAGTTCACAGAATAGGGTCTTGATTCACATGATGAGGTTAAGTACATGCGTACTAGACCTGGGTTACCCATGCAATGGGAGCTTTCAAAAAGTTTGGAGTTGATCCAAGAAAGAAGCACTGGAGGGCAGTTCAATGGATTCTCAAGTATCTGAGAGGGACCAATAGCAGGTTAACATGCGATGCAGGGTCAAGTTCTTTTCTACATGTGTTTGTAGATGCAGATGTGGTGGGTTACTTGGATGACAGGAGGTTCACCACCGGTGTTGTGGTGGTTGGTCTTCAAGATTGAGCTTGAAGAGGGATACAAGCCATGAAATAGATTAGATGATGTATAGGTATAGGTACAGTGCAGATGCTTATCTCCAAGTGGGAGATTGTTAGGTTGTGGAGCTAAAATCTTCACTAATGTAAATAGGGGAGGAGGTTGCTGAGTGTCACAGACACCGGTGTCAGTTAGGCCAACCAACATCGGTAAGGTACAGACAGAAGAGCAACTGATGTTAGTCATTGGTCGACTGACGTCGGTCACCTCCAGGTAGACAGGGACCGACGTCGGTTCCCTGTGCGGTTCAGAACTGCTAGTTCATAGACAGTTAGTTAACAAACTGGGTGTTTGCATGTTAAGGGCTAATTATTGTCTCAAGCTATAGATCTAATTATTGTAATTAGATGTCTAATTATTGTTTGCATGAGATCTATATAATAGACTCATGGGCTGTATTGTAATTTGTGCTAGTTAAGTTGAGCCAAGTTAGCTCCTTCTGTGTGTGAAGAGAGCAAGGGTGTTCTTCCTAGTTCCATAGTAGTGCCAAGTGTGGGTCCTAGTTTGGAGAATCAGAAGGGTTCTTCAGGTGTGTAGGATCTTGGTCGGTAGGTGTTACAAGGCCATGTTTGGAGATCTACATGGTGTGTGTGTTTGCGAGGTCAAAGGAGATCTGCAGGTGACAGCAGGATCAAAGGTGACAACAACACATCAAAGAGAAAATAGAGGAAGGCAAGGTAGTTCCTTCCAAGCAAGTAAGATTGGTTGATCTGCAGGTGTATATGGGTGTGGGATCTAGGTTTGCAGGTGTGCAAAACTAGATTGATTTACAGGTGTGCAAGATCAGGGAGGACAACAACACAACAAGGAGTAAGATCAAGTGGGATCCACTTAGAGTACGGTGTGTACTCAGTCATTGAGCATAGAGGAAGTCAAGGAAGATCCTTTTATAAGTAAGATCATTTGAGTTGCAAGTTGTTGCAAGTTCATGGGAGATCTACTTGGAGTGCAGTGTGTACTCGGTTGAGTATGTGTGTGTGTACTGGCAGTAGTGGATACTGATTGGTTAGAGGTGAACACCAACTCTATGTTTGAGTTGTGTGTTGGGACCATAAGAGAGAGAGTGAGCTCTTGAAGAGATTTACTGTTTATGCCCTAGAGGTGTGGGAGCCCTAGAGGTGTGTAAGGAAGAACTGTGGCAATCTTCTTTGTTGTATTTCCTTCTAGAAGAGTATTAATACAATTGGGTATTGTCTCTCATATTCTGTGTTATTTCTGAATTCTAGTTACTTGTTACTTCTGGTTAATTTTGCATGTTTAGTTACTTGGTAATCAATGGTGCTTCCTTGGGTTCCTAATAGTTGGTATCAGAGCTAAGGTTGTAGGGAGCAGGTTTGTGTTTGGTTACAAGTCACTCTCAGGGGTTTCTAATTGAGTGGGAGTATAGCAACGGCAAAAGAAAGTACACTAAGAATGGAGGAATTGAAAAGCATGAATGGTCAATTACGGTGTTATGGAAAGAAAGAGTAGGAAAAGAAAGATTTTTGGCTAGTAGAATATCAACATGAAGGAACTAAAGAAGCAAATGTTGCAGGTGTTGTTGCACAGGATGCTCTAGGATGTTCCTTGGATAAAGTAGAATCTTGTTTTATAGATTTTGTTGCCTCTTTTCATGCAGCTCGAAATAGAGTATTTTTCCATGTTAAGGTCTTTGGAGACTTTGGAAAGATTTATTTAGGGGCTGGTGTGCCTTGCCAAAGAATTGGCAAAGGGGAAGTGAAGCTGAAATTGCAGGTGGCCAACACATGGGTGTTGAAGAAGGTCATGCAGGTCCCAGTCTTGAAGATGCAGCTAATTGCTTCAGGAAAGTTGGGCAATGAGAGATGCATAGAAACTCTCATAGCGGATACACTTGAATTAGCGTGTGGTAAGAAAGTAGGTACTCTTTATCTACTTGCTTGTATTACTGATTCTTCTTCTGTTGCAAAGACGTGGCTTTATAGGCTTGGTCACATGAGCAAGAAGGAGATGCATGTTCTTAAGAGGAAGTCAGATGTGTTTGACAGACTTAAGAATTGGAAAGCCTTGGTGTTTTTGAAGGAGATGATGGATAGAGATCAGTAGATGGGACTGAGTAACTCTGAGCAGGGCAGTTTAGACATGGGTATGATTCAAAGAAAGCTCACAGGTAAAAAGTCATCACTCACATGCAAACATAGTTATCGGCGTCAGTCAAGGGGAACCGACATCAAACAGACAGGTACCGATGTCGGTCATGTGCAGACTGAAGCTGGTGATGTCAGGCAGGGTGGCTGTTGGCTTCAGTCAGGGAATCGATGTTGGCGACTAGGTAAGACCGACATCGGTTAAGAAACTAGCATCAGCAGAAAGGATAGTCACATGGGAACTGACATTGGTCAGATGCAAATTATGTGGTGATCGAGGTCAGTCACTGTAATGGATTTTGGGCAGATAGCAAGCTATCAAGGAGTCTCAAATGCCCATATAGAGGACTGAAAGTGGTAAGTAAGCCTCAAATTCATTGTTCCTCTTCTTTATACTTGTTGCTCACTACAAAGCAGGAAGGATCTAGGAAACAGTGGGAACATGGCATGGATTAGGATGCAAAACCAAATTGGAGATTTGGAAGGGTTTCTAGCTAGGATAAAAGCACTAAAAGATGAATGGATTCCTTAGTTAAAGAATAGAGAGAATGGATACGTGAGATGGAAGGCTAGGTCATATGGTCTTGAGGAAGCTGCAGGATAGTGGTACAGGGTTGACAGGTGGTACCAGGTGAATGACAAAGTAGGGCTTTAGTCAATGTCATTATAACCATTATGTTTGTCTTACCAGGTGGATGATGGTCACAACATTATCCTATTACTGTATGTGGAGGATGAGCTTGGTGTAGGTTCAGACATACAGGGTTTTGCTGAGCTAAGGGTAAGGTTAGTTTAGTGGCATGTCATGAGGAATTTAGAGTAAAAAAATTCTTTGGCATGAGTGTGTTCTAGAGACATGGAGATCACAGGTTGATTTTGTCTCCAGATAATTGTGTGATATTGATTAGCACACTGATGGTTGGACAGTTCACAGAATAGGGTCCTGATTCACATGATGAGGTTAAGTACATGCATACTGGACCTGGGTTTCCCATGTAGTGGGAGCTGTTAGAAATTTTGGAGCCAATCTAGGAAAGAAGCACTGGAGGGTAGTTTAATGGATTCTCAAGTATCTGAGAGGGACCAATAGTAGGTTAACATGCGATGCAGGGTCAAGTTCTTTTCTACATGTGTTTGTAGATGTAGATGTGGTAGGTTACTTGGATGACAGGAGGTTCACCACAGGTGTTGTGGTGGTTGGTCTTCAAGATTGAGCTTGAAGAGGGATACAAACTAGGAAACAAATTAGATAGTGTATAGGTATAGGTACACTGCAGTTGTTTATCTCCAAGTGGGAGATTGTTAGGTTGTGGAGCTAAAAGCTTCACTGATGCAAACAGGGGAGGAGGTTGTTGAGTGTCACAGACACTAGCATCGGTTAAGCCAATTGACATCAGTAAGGTGCACATAGAAGAGCAACCAATTTCGATCATTGGTTGGCGAACGTCAGTCATCTCCAAGTAGATAGGGACCAATGTTAGTCACCTATGCGGTTCAAAACTGCTAGTTCATAGACAGTTAGTTAACGAACTGGGTGTTTGCATGTTAAGTGCTAATTATAGTCTCAAGCTACAGATCTAATTATTGTAATTAGATGTCTAATTATTGTTTGCATGAGATCTATATAATAGACTCATGCTCTGTATTATAATTTATGCTAGTTGAGTTTAGCAAAGTTAGCTCCTTCTATGTGTGAAGAGAGCAAGGGTGTTCCTCCTAGTTCCATAGTAGTGCCAAGTGTGGGTGCTGGTTTGAAGAATTAGAAGGGTTCTTCAGGTGTGTAGGATCTTGGTCAACAGGTGTTGCAAGGCCATGTTTGTAGATCTACATGGTGTGTGTGTTTGTGAGGTCAAAGGAGATCTGCAGGTGACAGCAGGATCAAAGGTGACAGTAACACATCAAAGAGCAAATAGAGGAAGGCAAGGTAGTTCCTTCCAGGCAAGTAAGATCGATTGATCTGTAGGTGTATGTGGGTGCAGGATCCAGGTTTGTAGGTGTGCAGAACCAAATTGATTTACAGGTGTGCAAGATCAGGGAGGATAGCAACATAACAGGGAGCAAGATCAGGTGGGATCTACTTGGAGTACGGTGTGTACTCAATCATTGAGCATAGAGGAAGGCAAGGAATATCCTTCCATAAGTAAGATCATTTGAGTTACAAGTTGTTGGAAGTTCATGGGAGATATACTTGGAGTGTGTTGTGTACTTGGCTGAGTATGTGTGTGTACTTGATGTACTGGTAGTAGTGGATACTGACTGGTTGGAGGTGAACACCAACTCTGTGTTTGAGTTGTGTGTTGGGAGTATAAGAGAGAGAGTGAGCTCTTGAAGAGATTTATTGTTTATGCCTAGAGGTGTGGGAGCCCTAGAGGTGTGTAAGGAAGAAGAACTGTGGCAATCTTCTTTGTTGTATTTCCTTCTGGAAGAGTATTAATACAATTGGGTATTGTCTCTCATATTCTGTGTTATTTTTGAATTCTAGTTACTTGTTACTTTTGGTTAATTCCGCATGTTTAGTTGCTTGGTAATCAATGGTGCTTCCTTGGGTTCCTAACAAATGTGATCTCGAGTAAACTAATGAAATGATATTATATCTTCATGAAAATCCCAGGAACAAGGGAAAGGTCCTTAAAATTATTTATTTCCTCATTACGAAACCCCATGTGGAAATCCTTCCTTCCACTACTCCTTATTTTTCTACTAGACTTGTGCTAATTCAATACATGAATTCCTCATTCCTGTCTTCATACACCATGCCAAGTATTGTTACTAACAGGATGTACCCTTTATTTAGTGAGTATACTCAAATCACCCATGTTAACACAAATGTTAATGTCACATATATAACATCCCAAAAAGCTACTCAAGCTTCCATATCTACTCAAAAATTTATTTATCCTCATAAAATCATGTTACAATCCATGAACCAAATGGCTAACTTTCAAGCCAATAGTAATGCCTAGATGATGTAAATGCAAAACCACCTTCAACAAATTTAGATGGGAACACCAATTAAGAATGACACCCCTTAGAGATGTTCATCGTAATCTCATTATCCAACCTCTACTTAACAATAAAATTATCAAACATCTTCAAAATGAACCATTGGCCCTTCAAATTACAAACATAAACATATGTAGAATCACTCTTTAGATCACCTATAATGGATCTATTGATCTTGATTTAAATTTGAAAGCCTTTTAAAATATATATAAAGATTGGATTAAGATCAACACATTTATGGCTATCAAACTATGACCCAAAACCCTCTCCAATGATGTTCTTGATTAGTACAACCAACTCAAGTTTAACTATATTTATAATTTAAAGGACTTAATTAATGCATTGGTATAAAAATTTCAAACTAAATATCTACCTAAAAATAGCTTAGTCCATTTCAATAATTACAATCAAGTGGATATTGATACTACCCAAACTTTCATGAATCATTGAAAAGCCTTAGCTAATAAATCCGAGCATAACACGTCATAATAAAACCTCTTCCATTAGTTTATCAATGCCCTTCATTATAAACTACAATAAATAGTCAATATTCTCTCTTCAAATCATTGAAATAAACCATTGATCAAGTTAAATGATAAGAATTTATCTTAAAATAATTAGAGCCTTCCCAACCTAAGTATATAACTCATGTGGTATGAATTATTAAAAAAATTGCCACTAATGATTGTATCTTAGACACATATAACTCCATGAGAAATATCAATGTTATTCTACTAGGAATATCTGATTAAGTGACCCTTTCCCAACCTATTAATGGAATTCCATTCCAACCTCATCCTTATTCACAATTCAACAAATATAAATTTCATCACCCTCTTTTTCTAGCTGAGATTAGTAAATGTCTTCCTAAACCCTCACCTAGACAATTCAATAATTCCCAACCTAGTTCTCATTAGTGTGATTTTCAAATTTGTTTTTGGTTCCATGAAAATTGGGGACACTCCCATGAGACTTATAAATCATTTAAAAACCTAAATTTTGAATTTCTACTTGGTTTTAACTTTGATCATGAAGATAAGATCTTACAATGATAACAAGATTATGATAAGGTAGCAAAATCCCATGAATCCAAAGTCAAACATGATTCACTTCCCAAAGCTAAGCTCACCTTACCATATACTCAAGTCCACTTCCTAATCACACTCCAAATCAAAAAAAAAATAATCAAAATCACTCTATCCATTAATAATGTTGAAACTATGATTAACTCACACTCATTTAATAATGTAGATAACCTAGTTAACATTAAAATCATGAAGCAAGTATTCTAATATATTGATCCTTACCCTCTTTAAAATCATGTTTCTTGTCCTAAATATTTAATATTTTAAAATAACCATTTGAATAAATTTATATACATTGAGAGTAAGTAAATTATAACATCCATAAATTCAAATAATCCAACTACATCAACCAACCTTATGTAGTTTTATTGATTTAAAATTATACTGAATAGCACATGGTAGTATTATATTTTTACAACTAAATCCTCCATCTCAATGCAACCTTTTTTTCCATAATTATCTTTCCCAATTATATTTACCAAATTGGTATAATCTTTTGCATCTAAATCATATTGAAATATATCATCCATTTTGATACAATGTGATACCTTTACCAATTATATTTCTAATACATTTTCCAAGCCAATAACACCATTTTAAACCTTAATTATGATGCTAATGTACCACCTAAGATGATTTAGTATAATTCTAATATTTATATGTAACCAATGGCATTGACCAACCTAATGTTTTTGGCTCAACTTGTCTCAACTATATAGTAGGGCAAATACTACATGATTTATTTCCCAATAATACTAGTCTAGATCCACTCTTTCCATAGTAAAACCACTTCAAAATTTCATATCTTTTTCTCAATACTATCTATCTCACCTCAGATTTGGAAAATGGGACCCCATAGAAGAACTTTCTAAGTTTCCCTCTCAAATTCCATTCCTTGAGATCATGAGGATTTATCTATGTCATTAGAACTGATTGATGAAACTTTTTTTACATGAACATTCCTCAACCACCACCTATGGGGAAAGAATATACCTTTCCCACATCCAAGGAGAGAATTTTAAAAAATGTGAAGAAATGTCCATTAGTTTTTACAAAATTAGAGATACATCTATTTTACTAAACTTTCCTATAACCTCCATGATCTAAATTATAATTCATGAGGATTATCCTATTTTGTTCATCAATATCTACGTTGGTGATATTTGAGTCAAGTGAGACTTGATTGATGAAGGTTAAGGTACTTGTGTTACTTCCTTAGAATTCATTAAAACTCTTCATACTCCTATAATCTTAAGTACTCCCAAACCATGCACCAAGGTCATGATAAAATATAAATGCCTCCACTCATATTCATTTTGATTCCTATTACAGTGCCACCCATTATAATCAGAGTTAAAGTTATGATTTTAACTTTTGATTATTGTACAACATCTTCCTTGGCCTCCCTTAGACTCATTGAATTAGGTAAGTGGCCTCTTTTGCATATCATTATGTCAAATTTACTCATAATGGTCTTATATATAATATTTAAGGTGTGATTTAACTTTTAAATGATTATGGAATGTAAACCCTAAGTTGTTAAAGGGTTTGAGTACAATAAATCATGTTAGAAATATGAAATAAATATAGCCATTAATTTTTCAGGAATTGACCTAATTTTATAGTTCTAAAAATAACAATGAATGACACAAATAAGTACTTATCTAGAAACTAACCAAGATAAATGATCTAGAGGCTAAAAACTAGAGTGGAAGCTAGTCTAAGTGTTATATATAGGATCTAGTGTTAGAAACCCTCTTAGATAGTAGTGTTTTACCTTAGAAAGTAGTACACTCCTCTAATGTCCCACTTTTCACACTATGTTCTTTTCACAAAAATTATATGATCTTTTAGGTGCACCTTTAGCTAAGTCTAATTTGCTTGTACCTATGTGGATGAGCCTTGATTCATTGTGTGTACATTATTTTTGAATGATTTAGGAGCAAACCCTAGACTTCATTTTTGTTATGGTATTTGAGTGGCACAAGTATAAAAAATTTGATGTTAACTAGGTAGGTTGGACATCCTCAATACCCTACTATGTTGAGAGTTTACTACATACCAATACTCCAAGGAGGGATCGAGCCTGATGTAGTTATCTCACCTAAGTGCATGGTGCAAGTGCATGTTAATGCTAGTATGAATGTCATCTTGAGTGATTTAAATGAGGATTGAGAGTATAAATATGTGTATTCTAGGATTGGGATGGCTATAGATGACTATATGCAGAAGTAGGGAAGAATAGGGATCAATAACTTTAATTGTACACAACTTATTCTAAGCTTGTTTCTATATTTTTCATTTGATTTCCATCTCATGGATAAAGGGATAAAATTCATGTATTTATATTGATCTGGTGCTTATGTAGAGTTTGAAATACGTCTAGGCTAACCCCAAGTGCCTTAGGAATTGAAAGATATCCATTGGGGTTGAAATTTGGTAAATGACATTAGCATTGTACCTTGGTCACTATCATGGGGTGATAGTGTCTAAAGTACATCACTTGTGTCTAGGTGGAAAAACCCAAGGCATTAGGGGCTTAGATCCTTAGGGAAGGGTTTGGGACTAATTTTGAGATGTATAGGGGTGTGTAATGCTCACAAATTTTTTTGATAAGTGTTGAAATAGGCCCTATGATATGTCTAGGGTTAAGCTAGGGATGGGTTATCTTAAGTAACACTCATTGAACTCAAGTGGTATTTTATATGAATACTAGGTGATACTAATCATTGGAATTTCAAATAATTCCAAACGCATAGTGTATTTAAAATACATACCCTTGAACCCATACATAGCATTCACTTTTGAGAATACCAAGGTTTTAACTATCTTATCAATTCTAATTAAGTTTATGGTGGTCACCCAGAGCTCATGGGAAACATCCTACCTAACCTATTATATTTTTATGATGACAAGCCCAATTAAATTATCCGTAAGATCAAAACACCATACCTTCCTTCTAGTATCATTTCTCATTTGCCTCCTTCATTACAATATCATTATTGTAAGAATATACTTGATGATATCCTTGGTTCTATGGTTATCCCTAATAAACCTTCTTCCCATGCTTCCTCTAGTGACATAGTGGTCAAATCTCTTAATATAAAGCTTAATAACCATACTATGATGATGGTTATTTCATTTATGACTCATACTTATCTAGCTATGACCAAGCTAAATATGTGTAAGTCCTTCATTATTATCAATTTATTTATTGCTCCTATGAGAAAACTATTTTGTCTTATAACATAAATTTAATTTTCAGCATTTTACATCTTTCTAATTCAACTAAC
Organism: Torreya grandis; assembly: GCA_037957365.1. Classification (NCBI taxonomy): domain Eukaryota; kingdom Viridiplantae; phylum Streptophyta; class Pinopsida; order Cupressales; family Taxaceae; genus Torreya; species Torreya grandis. Next base: position 1,412,217 of record JARHVA010000738.1, on the reverse strand, counting down.
ATTATTCCTCTTATTTATGTTTTTAGGTCCAAGATGGAGTGTATTATATCTTCTACCAGGCATACCACACTTGTTACTTATAAGCCTATTTGAATCATGATGTAGGATAAATTTATCATTAGACCATACTAGTTCACCATGTTTTCCAATCTTTATATATCTCACTTTCTTCCAAGATGTTAGCCATATTGGTATGACCTGCATTAAGGTTGATTCCTAAAAAATCAAAAACACATTTGTTTTCCTTCCATAAAGTCTATAGTCATTCACAACATGAGTGTAGAGCACACCAAATATATTTAAATAAAAACCAAGTTCCTATATCTACCACTCTATGCTTTGAAAAAGATAAATTATTTGAAAATTTTCTAGATAGGCCCTAGAATAATTCTCCAGCTAATTCAAATGTGGTACCACACCTACCCACCCAAGAAGGTGAACTAGAATACAAGTTTCAAAATGTATGAGGTTATTTAACCAAACATTTTAAAAGCATACTAGAGTTTTTATCACAAAAAAAATTATAAGGCCTAGCTCATACCACAAATAGTTAACCCCATCGGTCTACTAGTTATTAGCATGCTTTCTGCTTCTATGTAATGAAAACACATTATTCTAACCAATGTCAAGCTCTTAGATAATACTTAAAGTACCTTCATCCCAAAACAACTTATCTCTCTAGTATCTAGGAGATGTCACCACCAAAGATAAATCTAAATTATATCCCCAAACTTGGGGAGGTCTATTAAATTTGACATCAATATATTCCACATCATACATACAAATGTCAACTCTCTGGTAGCATTTTTGATATTTTTTGAAGACTTCACCTAAAGCTTATTATTAATGCTCACATGGTCCACTTAGGATAGAGAAGCATCATACACTACAACCAAATCCATCTAGTAGATTAGAGGATGTATGTGACATGATGCCTTAGGTTCTTCACATTGAATTTTTTACTAGGAGGCCCCACACCATCCTTCTTATATTATTCCTATTTTTTCCATAGAGCTTGTAAATTGGGTAGTCTTTACATGAATCTTAGAGAGAGTATAAGAGACTATGATAAGATATAGATATTAACTAAAACATGAACTATAAGATGTTATATATGATATATGTTGAGATATTTCACAACATTTGTGATTAAATAATTGATCTATATCCTATTTTTCACAATGTCATATGAGTGGATTTCATTTTATATTTATTTATAGAATATGTAATTATTCTTGCATATATCTTTCTTATATTATGTTATTTTTATTTTTTAACACTTTACTTTTGTAGTATGTATATCTTATTTTTTTCATTTTATAATTACTTTACAACCAGCCTTTGTTTCTCTTATGGATATTGAGTATAGCCTTTGGGTTGTTTATATCACATTTTCATCAATTTTCATTAGTCTCCTTGATATTATTTATTCCTTTTTTCTATTCCCCCTCTTTGGGATGAATTTTAAAATAATTTTTTGTGTTATAATTCACGTAGGTTAGTACAACTTCCCTACATGCCCTAGTGACATGACTATCATATTTTCTTAACACAACCTATTAAATTTAAAATCACTATTTTCCCTCATTTTGGTCATCTATAAGCATATATATCATTGTATCATGACTCTTTTTCATATGGATGGTCCTCTACAATCCCCATTTATACCTTTTCCTTTCACTTGAGGTGCACATGGGTTGGTTTTGAGGTTTCACACTTCCACGAAGGGAAAGTCCAGCAGTTTTTAGCCACCATAGTCTTTAGGTTCTCCTCTCTAGTTTCTAGACATAAACTCTCTTTTGATAGCTATTTATTTCACCCATATATGGTATTTACAAATCCGTGAGGAAGAATAGAAAAATAATAAAATAATAATAATCACAATACAATCAAAAAGAAATTATAAATCTTAAAGTTTAGATCACACCAAACGACATGATCTTTTTATAACACATCTCCTATTCTATTCAAATATAAACCTTAATATTTTTACTCATGATAGAACTGAGGTATATTTGAGTATGTTAAGCCTATAGAAATGGGTAGGAGATCTTATAGGATTGTATCATTATATATTATTACATTTTAGTGCCACTTGTTTTCTCACACAAGTAAAAAATATTCACATTAGGTCAATGTATTCATAAGGTGTCTTGATAAGTGGGGTAAATGTTGTGAGAAGGTATAATTATTTTAAATTTCATGCATATATCCTTCATGGGTTGGTCTATGTACTTCACTTGTTATCCCAAGTTTGTGCTTGTTAAAAGGAATTTCGTAGGTCATTGATGTCGATAGCTCTTATTCTTTCCCACTTGTTTAAAGTGTTTCATCTTTGATAAGGGTTCTTACATCACCTATGTGGTGTCTTACATTCTTTCATACACATCATATCTTTCCTGATACCCTGTTGATGTATATCAATTTTATCTAATCATTTCTCCTCTTCGACTTTATATTTTTCTTTTCACCTATATAATGCCATTTAGATTTTCAATTTGTGAGTTTCATTGTAATAACTTTGGGAATCAACCATGCCTTTTTTTTAAATCTCAATTTCATACCTCTCCATCTCTATCTTTTTAGTCATGTCATTAGATAGTTGTGTTTTATTTTATCATGTTATATAACAAGCATTGATTTTGAGTTTTCACTCATTATAGTCTTTTTATTCTTTTCCCAAATGACATATCTTTCTAATCATTTTATATCTTTCTCTATGTTTGATTTTATTTTATTTTAATTTTATCAAATTTTGGATACAATCATTTTTATTCTTTATATTTGATTTAAGTTGGTTTTACTTGTTTTACGTGAAATAATATCATTTTTAATACATATCCTTGTTTGATCATATTTTGTATTTTATTACACTAGATATTTTTATTAACAATGTTATGCATACTATTTCATATGACTTAGTGTGTTTTACATTCAATTTTGAGTTTTGATTATCATTTTTAGATTCTATTATTTTTGGTCAATACATCTTGGTACATCATACATATAGATAAAAATATTAAAACTAAATACATAGTAGGTTTTAGGTCTGTGGTCCATTTTGACCACCCTTAGGTGGGTTTGATGCCACACTCACCATGGAGGATCTATATTTTTCACTATACATAATTCATTTTAGTGTTTCCATATGTGACTATAATCCCTAAACCTATCCCTATAGTTGATCCACTAATGCATGTAGTCTTGATACATGTCCAATTGTATTCATGTGGGTAATTATTTTAGTGGCAAACTCTTAACATGTTACTAGCTTTCCCACTCCCATCACTGTCATTATAAAAACATGAGTAACAACCTACTCTCATTTTTGAAGATCCATGACAACCTCTCTTACAAGTGAAACCAAACATCATGTGATCTGGTCATTAGTGCCACATGATTAGGCATTCCTGTGGTGTCTTGTTGAGGAATCACAAAGTCTAAATTATCATGGTGGGTATCCTTCACCTAATTCCTCCACCATGTCTCCTCCTTTTTTATTACATATTAAAAATGTAAACCAAATCAACATCACATTTCATGTGTATATCAAAAATTTAGTATATCTATTATTATTACCTAACATGTATATCTCTACATCTAGGAAATAAAAGTGATATCATAACATCAAACACATTTAATTATTGATAGTGTTTCCACCACCATGGTTTCCCAAGAAACAAATTTTATTATGAATTCCTATTGGTGAGAATCCTATGAACCCCTCTTTATGAGACCACTACAATTTGATGATCTAATGTACACACTCATTTTTTTAAGGTCCAGTTGTCTTTTAGATCTACCTGATGGTCTTTTTTTGTCTTTGATGTGAGCACCACTTTTCTACCTTCTCCCTCTCCATGTACTACTTATTCCCACCTCTATCATTATATCACCACCATAAGCTAGTGATGTATCATAATGAGCATCCAAATTTTTACTCCTCATCTTCCCACTCCCCATGTCCCCATTGCACATCTTAAACACTATCTTAAGATTAATAATAAAGATGCTAGATGAGTAATACAATACTACCTTGGGATGTAGTTTTAGGGGTGTATCTCTACCCACCGCATGTAGTGAATAGTAATGTGACTCTAACCCCTAGTCTGTACTATGGTTGGACATGATAGACATGATTTGATTATACCACTAAATAATATACATATGATTTAATCTCTTCATATTATCTCATGTGCAGGAATGTGTAGGACTACTCAGACAACATGGTCTTGATCCCAACTTATCACTCATGGGAGGATATCATATCTAACATGAGGTAGTCATGTAGGCATATACATCAATAACATATTTAGTATATAACTAGAAAATAATATGATTAGGACCATATTTTGGTGTCCTCCACCTAGAATACTATAAAAATTATGTATTATTTGCACCCATATCACTAATATCATATAAAAAAGAGTGTGATGCTTTAAAATAGAGCAATACAAATATAAGTTATAATCTCATGGCCCATAAAAATTATGACACACCACACATTGGTCATAATTTTGATTAAGTCCTTATGAATATCTATAATTCCCAACACATACACCTCAAATAATTGTATTATAAACTTACACTCATCATACCTTTCAAATCATATAAACTACTAGGCTAGCCCTCGTCTCTCATCCTCTATGTCTAGGGTGTTGCACACCATAGGTGTGATCCTGATGGGTAACCCCAATATTGCAAGTACATCTTTTAGGGTGATACCCACCTCAATGGTATCCCAATTCACTACCTATCTAAATATATTTATGAGTCATTCCCATTTCCCTAAAAAATGGTGATCAACTATGATATGAGAAACACTCAACATATATACATAATATCATCTAGGTCTAGATTCACAAGCTGAGCACAATTGACTACTGATAATATCTCTAGAATATACAAAAATAAAATCACATCAATGTTATATCATAATATCTATCACCATTATAAAATTTCAAATAATAAAAGATAATCAAATTTGATCCAAAAATACAAAATTAATGCAAAAAATAAAATTTAACATTTTTTTATCATCTTTATATTGCATCATCTAGGTACCTAACTATACTATCCATGTTTATATTTATATTTCTCCATCCATACACTACAATATCAACCAAGACAAGCTTTCAATTACATTGGCCATACCCTATGATATCAATCAAGGAGAGCTTTCAAATACATCGGCCAAACCTTATAATATCAACTAATAGTTCAATATACTATATTGGCCATACCTTAAAATATCAACCATTTATTCATCCCAATGCATCACTCATACCATATGACATCAACCAAGTGTTAAAATACATTGTCCATGTTTATATATCAATGCCACCAACCACAACCTATGGTATCAATCCACTGGCTAATATTTTAATACATTAGCCATACCATATGGTATCATACACTAATTCATCTAACTACTTTGGCCATACCTTATAGTTTCAGTCATAAATTTATCTAGCTACATCATCCATACCCTATGGTATTAGCTAGAAATGTTTCATCTGATTTTTTTTATCCACTAATAATTCCTCATCCTAATTATAGCTTTATTCTAATGCTTGATGGGGAAAATTCTATTACACATATTTGCCCAAATGTTTAAATTTCTAAATCTAGTTCATTTTATTCTAAAAAATGAAAAAATAGAAAATAAATACAAAACATATTTTTACTACTTTGGTTGTAGTTTAAATATGTCCTCACACATGTCCACCTCAACATCCATGAGTCACAATCTCTCAAATCATTAAATCTAGATAATCAGAATTGTGTCTTTCCAAACATTGAAAACATGTGAATGAATAGATTTCACCTATTTAATTAAAAAAAATCAAATGTTATAGCATTCAGCTATTTACCATGAGATTCCATTTTTTCCCATGTTGTTTTCCATAGGTCCTTTTCATGAACTAAAAATAAGCCTTAGAGTCTTGGTGAAATATAATTTTTTTGGGTCTTAACATAATTATTTTATAAAAATTTAGAATTTTATCTTATTTTTTATGGCTACCTCTCATTATCATCAATGGGCACCTTCCATCACTTATGATATATATAATCTTATCTATAATCAACAAGGTAACTAGAGGTATGTATTTTCATTTTATTTAATTTCATTTAGTTTCAATTCTTTTAGCATTTCATTATAGTCATTCTATTTTAGTTTTGTTATGCTTATTTTCTAAAGCACCATCCCATGTTACACTATTGTGACACATTACAAGTTTCAGTTTTCCATTTTATCATTTACTAACACTTTATCTTGCATTAGCTTATCGATGCATAAATCTCCCTGAGTGCATGCCTTAAATGGTACACTAGAAATGAGGATAGAAGGCTCTTGGTACTTTACAATATATGTTTCTATTATATCCTAATTAAACCATTTATACTCTCACTTTTACCTCCTTTTAGTGTATAGTCATCTATCTCTTATGTTTATTTCCTCCCTATATTTGTTAGCTTCCCTATATCCTATAGTATTAACCCAATCAATACCATTAGTTTTGTGACTTCACCCTTTTTATTGTATTAGCCAACTTGATATAATTCTAAGTGTCTTCTATAACATTTGTATTGTATCATCCTAGTTGATACTATTTTGTGTCATTGACATTTTCCAACTTTATATTTTAGGTCGATATTGTCAGCTTAGAGTTTAGGGTTAGTTTTGGGTATTGCATTAGCATATATAGGGATCATATTTCATTCATACCATATCATATATTACTCATTCATTCTACTTTAACTCGCATTTCTTCCCTATGTACCATTTGGGAGTGTTATTAGATTATAACCTTATCTTGAGGGGTATTGTCTTGTGATGTCACTAAAACTCAATAGAAGTCATAGGGAGTTCCTAGTTGAGGATATCTAGGTGGCAGGTCTTCATCTAACCATTTTAGGTCTTAAACCTATAACATTATCTTGTAAATATCCACTTGAGCCAAAGGGGATATTGTGAGAGGATCCTTCTGCAATAAGTCAATAAAAATGCACAAAATAACATAATTATAAAATGAGCAGAAGCACTGAATGGATTATATTGATCATAATCCACTTCAAGGGGGAAATCTCCTTTGAGCAAGCTCAATACAAATAATTCATGGATGCCTTAATTGGCCTCAACACTTAATTATATACGAAGTCTAATCTAAGCAACTACTACTTCCTCATGTATTTGGGATTAAAAAAATTCTTATGGAAAGAATTAAAAAACATATGTGTCTATAGCAACTATTACACTAAAAAAATAAAGAGAAGGGGTAACATTAGTTTATAACATCCCTTCCCTCATAGAAAAATCTATATCCTCAAATATTCAGATGTGGGAATTGGTGTTGAATCTAAAGTAGTGGTTCTTATGTTGCATCCTCTAGTTTTATTCTGTGCCATTAAATTAAAACCTTTGTGATGAAATGAGAATGAATTTGGCATGCACATCTATCTAGGATTGCCTATGGCTTGAGAAGGATGGATCCTTCATTATCAAGTTTTGGTAAAATAATCTGCACTCTAATGTTTGAGCCAAGAACTTTCTTTAGACAAGAGACATGAAATACTAGGTGAATTTGAGAAGATGGGAACTCTAACTTATAATAAAATAACCCAATATTTTGGAAAACGTTATAGGGTCCATAGAACTTGGGATCTAACTTATAACACCCTTTGAGTTTTAGAGAGGATTGCTTATATGGCTATAGGTAAATAAAAACCATATCACTTACTTGAAAAGTGCACTCAAAATGGTGTTGATCAGCCTATCATTTCATTTGATTTTATGCCATATGAAGATTATCCTATAAGGTACTAAGGATCTAATTTCAAGTTTGGAGAATTATGTCATTCGCTTAAACTGATGAACTACTAGGGTTATACAGAAGGAGCACTAGTGGTGTTTGACCACAGGCTATTTCATATGGAGTCATTTTCATTGAAGTGTGGTAGGAGGTATTGTACCACCATTTGGAAAGGGGATCCACTTTGCCAACTAATATTATCATTCTAAGCTGAAGTAATAAAAGAAAGTCTCCAAGCATTTGTTGACAATTTTAGTCTGCCCATTTGTTTGGGGATGATACACAAAAATCATCTTTAGTTGAGTGCTCATATAATGAAATAGTTATGTTTAAAAATAGTTAGAGAAGTTTACATCATGATCTAAGACAATGAATGAAGGAATGCCATGAATATAAAAAATTTGGTCCAAGAAAATTTGTGTGACTATGGAGGTAGTATAGGGATGGTTGAAGGCACAAAAATGACTATATTTGGAGAGGTGATCAACCACAACAAAGATCACTATTTTCCATCCATATTTAGGGAATACCTCAATGAAATACATATAAATATTACTTAAAATATTGGTAGGGATGGGAAAGGGTTCAAGCAACCTAGGGATGAGTGTTGTTTCACCCTTGTTGTATTAGCAGGTATCACATTCAACCATCATATATTGAATTGTGTTTTTCATTCCCTTCCAAAAGAAGTTACATCATGCTTACTCATAAGTTTTGAGAAAACCTAAGTGCCTTGTAGATGGAGAAGCATGGAGTTCATAAAATACATTATGTTGAATATATATGCTCTGGGGAAGCACCAAATGACCATTGTAACACAAAAAAGTACCATCCCAAGAATAATGTGGTACAAAAAAAGGGTTAGTGGCCAACTATTGAATGATTTGAGATAATGAGGAGTCAATGACATACCCTTATTGTATAGTGTCTAACCAATTTGGAATAGTCATAGAAATAGATGAAAGGGAGGCTTGGTTCACAAATGTGAGAGATAGAACATCAGCCATAATATTGTCCTTACCCTTCTTGTAAGTGATCTCATAGTCATAAACCACGAGTTTATTGACCCATTTTTGTTGTGATGGGATGGAGACCCATTGTTTGAGGAAATATTTCAGATTCTAGTGATCAATTTTGATACAAAAATGATTCTCCAATAGGTATGGCTGCCACTTCTGTATTACATACAAAATAGCCATCATTTCCTTCTCATAAATAGAGAGTACTAAATTATTAATAGAAAGGGATTTGATAGTGAATGTAATAGGGTGTCCTTTTTGGAAGAGAATAACACCAAGTCTATTGCTACAAGCATCTCTCTCAATAGTGAAGGTCTTGGAAAAATCTGGCATAACTAGAATAGGTGTAGTATACATAGTTTATTTTAACTCTTCAAATGCACATTTAACAGCTCATGTCCATGTAAAAGCATATTTTTTCAACATAGCTTTTAGTGGAGTTAAAATCTTCTCATAATCCTTGACAAACTTATGATAGTACCCAGTCAGCCCCAAAAAATCATGGAGGCTTTTGAGTGTCTAAGGATGAGGCCAATTTATCATGGAAACTAGTTTTTTAGGATCCACCGAAACTCCTTAAGCTGAAATAATATGCCCAAGATACTCTAATTCATCCTATAAAAAAGCACATTTGGACTATTTTACATAAAAATGATGGTCAGAGAGAAGTTGTAGTGCAAAATTAATATTCTTAGACCATGTTTTACTATAGATGAGGATATAATCAAAGAAGACCATAATGAATTTCCATAGGTAGGGCTAGAATATTTTATTCATCAATCCCTAGAATGTTGAAGGAGTATTAGTGAGGCCAAAGGGCATGACCAAAAATTCATAGTGGCCATCATGCATGTGAAAATCTATCTTAAGGATATCATCCTCATATATCTAGATCTGGTGATATCCAGAGTGGAGATCTAACTTGGAGAAAAAATGAGTGCCATGAAGCTCATCAATAATAGGGATTGGGAACTTATCCTTGATTGTGATGTGATTAACTGCATAAAATTCAATGTAGAGGCACCATGACCCATATTTTTTCTAAAAAAGGAGAACTGGGAAAGAATATGGGTTGATACTGGGGTAAATAACATCTTGCTTTAGTAAGTCTCAAATGAGCATCTTGATCTCAGTCTTTTGATAAAATGGGTTGTGGTAGGGATAGATGTTGGGAGGAATGCTTCTAATAAGGAGCTAAAAATGGTGGTCCTCTGGTTGTGAAGGTGGCAATCCCACAGGTTTGGCAAAGACACTTACATACCTATGCAGAATGGTTTGTCGATCAAAAGTAGTGGAGACCATTGATGGTTGCATTTGAATGGAATGGAGCTAAGTAATGATGTCATGTGAATTATTTTTAAGAATATTTTCCATGTGATGTGAAATTATGATGCTAAGAGACCCTATTTATAAGCCTTTCAATGTGTGTTTTTGCCTATTGTCTAAAAATTGCATCCAAAGTTTATCAAAATCCCATAAGATGGGTCCAAGTGTGCATAACCATTGGGCTCCCAAATCAACATCACATCCACAAAAAAGTAAGGTAAACTTGTCAGAGCACAAGTTATAATCTCCAATAGAGATACACACATTATGATACTTCCCTTTATAAGGTAATATGCCCCCCTTGGCAATCATGACTTCAAAGTTGGAGCAAGGATAGAAAAAACAATCAGCCTGTTTGGCAATTTAAGGGTCAATGAAGTTATGAATGTTACTAGAATCAATGAGAATTATGAGAGGTAATTTATTGAAGTAACCCATAACTCACATGGTTTGTGGGGTGGTAACTCTTGCTAAGGCACGAGAGAGATCTCTAGTTGGTCCTCCTAAGAAGCAAGTTCCATAATTGAATGATCTTCTTCCAAATCATATATTATATCCTAAACATCTTCCCAATATTTAGTTTTGGGTGGAGAGTCCACATCCAATAGGTAAATATTTTTTTCAACACATCAAAGTCCCTAAGTGAATTTATCATCATAGTTATAACATAATCCCTTATTCTCTATGAGCTTACATCTCTAGTTCAGTTAAATGCCTGATAAGAGTGGTTTTAGGGGCTAGCATTGTTTGAGATCATTATGGAGTTATATTTTTGAATGGAGTAAAATTAGATTTGAATCATTATTGAGTTACAATCTTGTCCTCTACCAACTTAACCAACCCTAAGGCTTCCATTATCATGTCAGGTCAAAACATTTTGACCTCAGATCAAATTGCATCCTTCAATCTATTGATAAAGCAACTCTTAGAGAATTCATCAGACAATCCCTCTATGTGATTGGTCAGCTTCTCAAATTCTATTTGATATTCTCTCATAGTTCTTATTTGGTGAAGTTTAGTGAGTGGTCTAGTGAAGTCATTAAAAGCACTAGGGCCAAACGGTTGCAAAATGAGGGTGCAAAAATTGATCCATATGGGATCATCATAAGCCTTGGTATACCAACATTACCATTGAAGCGCTCCATGTTCCAATTGAAAAGACACACATGTGACCTTATTGGCATCAAAATTATTATGTAGACTAAAATATTATTTTTCTTGATAGATCCATCCAATCAAATCTACACCATTAAATCGAGGAAAATTAATCTTTGGCCCACGAGAAGTGATGGAAAAAGAAAAAGCAGTATTCGAAGAGGACTCTAGATGTCATTTGTTGTTCATGGTGGTATGTTGAAGACTGAGGCCAAGAATTTTTTCATCAAGATCTTTGATGTGGATCTTAAGGGCAAAAATTTCATCCTTCATATTTTTTTCTCCTGTTTGGGTTACTACCATGACCAAAATAAAAAAATTTCTTGGTAATGGGTAGGAAAACTAGAGTTAAGACATGTTTAGTAAGGGATTTTTTTAATTTAGGTAAAATTAGAAGGGGTAAATGTACCTTTACTTATTTTTTTGTAGTGGGAGTAAAATTGATGAAGGGGAGGACAATTTCAAGAGTGAAAATGGAAAAATTGGAAAATTTATCAAAGAGGATCAAAAGAGTAGAAAGGTAAGAGGAACACTATGGAAATTTTTTGAGGTAAATGGAAAAAAATAGAAGTTATGGCAAAACCCAAAAAATAGGTAAATTGAGATTTTTGGGAATTAGGAGTGGAATCATGATATGGGACCTCAAGGAAGAAAATATGAGGAATGGAATTTTAGGTTTTTGAATAAAATTTGAGGATCAACAGGGTGACAGATGGAGGGATATGGTAAAAAAATGAAAAAATATTGACTTTTTTCTATTACTATGTTATATAAGACACATATAATGGAAATATGTTGAAACAAGTCTATAGATCTGATATGATGATTTTCTGATACTCTACGGTAATATGCTAAAAATGGTATGACAAGGCTTCTAATACTCTATTGAAGATATGATATGGCAATTTTCTAATAATCTATTGGTAATATGCTAAAACTGGTATGATAAGTCTGAAGATCTAATATGTCAAGTTTTATGATACTCCATGGTAATATTCTAAAACTGATAGAAATGGGACCCAAGTTTCAATGGTTGCCTAAGGGTTTAAAGATATTACTCTGGCCATCAATGCCATCTAAGTGAGTACTAATCTTAAAAAACATTTTGGTCATAGATTTATCTCTCAATGATAGCTCTTGGTTTTCCTCATGGATGGGAACTACTCAATCAAGAAGGGACCATTGACCATTTTGCTGGTAGGTCCTCTCAATAGGCCAGTTACTTTGGGGCTCATGTGGTACTCCTCACAATGAGTTTTAGGTCCTTCACCCAAGCACTTCCCACAGTTATGTGGTTAGGTTTTTAACCTGATCCAAAATAGATTATTGTGTTATAGAAAAATACTTAAATAAATTATGCAGTAGAACAGAGTTATTTTTGAAAAATTATTTAAAGGAATTATACTAAAGATATTAGGTTGTGGAGCTAAAAGCTTCACTATATGCAGACATGGAGAGGTTGCTAAGTGTCACAGTCACTGGTGTCGGTTAGGGGTGGATAGGAAGCTATCGACATCAGTCAGAGATCGGCTGACGTTGGTCATCTCTAGAGAGACAGCGACTGACATCGGTCACCTGTGCAGTTCCAAAACTGTTAGTTCATGAACAGTTTGTTAATGAACCAATTGTTTGCATGTAAAAGGATAATTTTAGTCTTGAGTTGTGTGTCTAATTATTTTAATTAGGTGTCTAATTATTGTTTGCATGGGATCTATATAATAGACTCATGGGGCTGTATTGTAAGTAAGGCAAGGAAGAGATCCTTTCAATTGTAAGATCTAGGTTTGCAGTTGTGCAAAACCAGGTTGATCTGTAGGTTGTGCATGATCATGTTAGATCTACATGGTAAGTAATATCATTTGATTTGTAGGTTGTTACAAGTTCATGGGAGATCTACTTGAAGTAACTTGAGTAATTATGTACTGGCAGTATTGTTACTGACTGGTTGGAGGTGAACAACAAATCTGTGCTTGAGTTGATTGTTATGACCGTAATTGAGAGAGTGAACTCTTGATCGAGAATTACTGTGAGCCCTAGAGGTGTGGGAAGCCTCATAGGTGTGAGAAGAGTGTGTCATCTTCTTGATTGTATTTTCTTTCTGGATGAGTTGAATACAATATTGTATTGTCTCTCAAATTCTGTGTTGTTTCTGATTTCTTGTTACTTGTTACTTCTAGTTAAATTATGTGTTTAGTTGCTTATATAAGGTAATCAATTATGCTCCTAATCCTGACAAAGTGGTATCATAGCTAGGGTTGTAGGAGCAAGTTTACTAACACCTTGGTTTCAGAGTGTGTTAAGTGTTTGTTGATTACAGGTCACTCTCAGGGGTTTCTGATTGAGTGGGAGTATAGCAATGGCAAAAGAAAGTAAGCTTAGAATGGAGAAGTTTAACGGCAAGAATTATCAATTATGGAGGATGGAGATAGAAGATTATCTGTATCAGAAAGATTTATACTTACCATTAGGTGGGGTTGCATGCAAACCCACAGATATGAAAGATGAAGAATGGAAGGTTCTTGATCGGAACGCTCTGGGATTTATAAGGTTGAGCCTTGCATCGTCTGTGATTTCCAACTTATCACAGGAAAAGACAATGGTAGAGTTGATGAAATCTTTGGAAAATTTATATGAAAAACCCTCAGCTTCGAATAAGGTATTTCTTATGAAGCAGTTATTTAATTTGCAAATGTTGGAAGGTGGATATGTACACAGTCATCTTAGTGACTTCCATGGTTTGGTAAACCAGTTAGTTTTAGTCAATATTGTTTTTGATGATGAAATTAAGGCTCTCTTAATCTTGTGCTCATTACCTAAAAGTTGGGATAGTTTGATAATGGCAGTTAGTAATACTACATCTACTTCAAATATCTTAAAAGTGGATGATGTTGTTAGTGTAGTCTTGAATGAAGAAATTCGCAGGAAAAGCACAAGTGAATCATCAGGGAATGATTTGAGTGTTGAAAGTAGGGGAATGCAAAGAAATAAGATCGAGTAAGGGAGATCAAGGTCAAAGATAGGCAGGAGATCCAAATCTAGGTATGGCAAGATTATCTGTTGGAATTGTGGAAAGGCAAGGCACAGAAAGAAAGATTGCAGGTCGGTAGAAGATCAACATGAAAGAAATGAAGAAGCAAATGTTGCAGATGTTGTTGCACAAGATGCTCTGGTATGTTCCTTGGATAAAGTGGAATCTTGGGTTTTATATTCTGGTGCCTCTTTCCATACATCCCCAAATAGGGAATTTTTTCATGATTATGTCCAGGGAGAATTTGGAGAAATTTATTTAGGGGATGGAAAGCCTTGTCAAATGGTTGGCAAAGGGAAAGTGTAGCTGAAATTGAAGATGAGAAACACATGGGTGTTGAAGGAGGTCATGCATGTCCCAGTCTTGAAGCAGAATTTGATTTCTGTTGGAAATTTGGGTGATGAGGGATGCACAGTAACTCTCACAGTGGACTCTTGGAAAGTTACCAAGGGTGCACTTGTTTTAGCAAGAGGTAAGAAAGTAGGTACTCTTTATCTATCTATTTGTATTACTAATTCTCCTTCTGGTTTATCTACTTCAGTTGTAGATTCGAAGATGTGGCTTCATAGGCTTGGTCACATGAATAAGAAGGGGATGCATGTTCTTGAGTCAAAGGGTAAGAGTTCAGATCCAGAAAGCACAGATTGAGATTTCTGTAAGCAACAAAAGAAAGTGAGGTTTCTTGAAACTCATGCTATAAGAAAGGATCGGGTCTATGGCATAAAGAAGAAATCTGATGTTTTTGACAAGAACAGGAAAGCCTTGGTGTTCAAGGAGGAGATGACAGACAGAGATCAGTCACAGGGGCTGAAGAATTTTGAGCAGGGTAGTTTAAATAAGGGAATGATTCAAATTAAGCTCACAGGTAAAAATTCATCACTCACAAGTAAACACAGGTACCAACACCAGTCAGGGGGAACTGACATCAAACAGACAAGTGTCGACGTCAGTCATGTGTAGACTAGAGTTGGTGGTGTCGGGCAGGGTGGCTATCGACGTCAGTCAAAGAACTGATGTTGGAGACCAGTGGACACCAACATCATTCAGGGAACCGATGTCGACAGTTAGGACAGTCGCATGGAACTGACATCGATCAGATGCAGACTAAGGGGTGAGCAATGATGATCACTATTAGAATAGATTTTGGGCAGACAGCAAGCTGTCAAGGAGTCTCAAACACCCATGAGGAGGACTGCAAGCTAAGTAAGCCTCAAATTCATTGTTCCCCTTCTTTTGATTACTTGTTGCTCACTGATGGTCAAGAACCAAGAAGTTTTAAAGAAGCAGAGCAGGTAGAATCCAAGAAACAGTGGGAGCATGGCATGAATTCTTTGGAAGAGAACCAAACAAGAGTTTTGGTAGAGTTGCCAGCCAGAGAGAAAGCACTAAAAGATGAACAGATTCCCAGGTCAAAGAAGAGAGAGAATGGACACGTGAGATGGAAGGCCAGGGTATATGGTCTTGAGCAAGCTGCAGGACAATGGAGGTTTAACCATTGTGATTTCTTTACCAAGTTGGATACTATTAGCTACATTATCTTATTACTGTATGTGGTGTGTATGCTTGTTGTAGGGTCACACATGCAGGAAGTTACTGAGCTAAAGGTAAAGTTAGTTCAGTGGTATGTCATGAAGAATTTGGGAGCAGCGAAATTCTTTGGCATGAGTTTTCCTAGAGATAGGGAAGATCACAGGTTGATGTTGTCTCAGGATGATTGTGTGAATAAGGTAGTGGCATGGTTCAAGATGCAGGATGCAGAACCAGTTTGTACACCTATGGATGGATAGTTCACATAATGGTGTCCCAATTCACATGATGAGGTTAAGTACATATGTACTAGACCTAAGTTTGCCCAAGCAGTGGGTGTTGTCAGCAAGTTTGGGGTCAATCCGGGAAAGAAGCACTAGAAAGTTGTTCAGTGGATTCTCAGGGATCTGAGAGGGACCAGTAGTAGGTATACATGTGATGCAGGGTCAAGCACTTCTCTACATGGGTATGTAGAATCGGATATGGCAGGGGACTTGGATGACAGGTGTAGCACCATAGGTTGTGTGGTGGTTGGTCTTCAAGATTGAGCTTGAAGAGGGATACAAGCCAATAAACAAATTAGATGATGTATAGGTATAGGTACAGTTGCAGCTGTTTATCTCCAAGTGGGAGATTATTAGGTTGTGGAGCTAAAAACTTCACTATATGCAGACATGGAGAGGTTGCTGAGTGTCACAGTCACCGGCGTCAGTCAGGCCAACCAACGTCGATCAAGGGTGGACAAGAAGCTGCTGACATCAGTTAAAGATCGGCCAACGTCGGTCATCTCTAGGCAGACAGTGACCGACATCGGTTGCCTGTGCAGTTCCAGAACTGTTAGTTCATGAATAGTTTGTTAACGAACCGATTGTTTGCATGTAAAAGGATAATTTTAGTCTTGAGGTACATGTCTAATTATTTTAATTAGGTGTCTAATTATTGTTTGCATGGGATCTATATAATAGACTCATGGGGCTGTATTGTAAGTAAGGCAAGGAAGAGATCCTTCCAATTTTAAGATCTAGGTTTGCAGTTGTGCAAAACCAGGTTACATGATCATGTTAGATCTACATGGTAAGTAATATCATTTGATTTATAGGTTGTTTCAAGTTCATGGGAGATCTACTTGAAGTACTTTGAGTACTTGTGTACTGGCAGTATTGTTACTGACTGGTTGGAGGTGAACAACAACTCTGTGTTTGAGTTGATTGTTGTGACTGTAATTGAGAGAGTGAACTCTTGATCGAGAATTATTGTGAGCCCTAGAGGTGTGGGAAGCCTCATAGGTGTGAGAAGAGTCTGGCATCTTCTTGATTGTAGTTTCTTTCTGGATGAGTTGAATACAATATTGTATTGTCTCTCAAATTTTGTGTTGTTTCTGATTTCTTGTTACTTGTTACTTCTGGTTAAATTTTGTGTTTAGTTGCTTATACAAGGTAATCAATTGTGCTCCTAATCCTGACAAAAGAATAGAGTGAAGACTTTTTGAAGGAAAAAAATTGGCCCTGAAAAGTGCTTTAATACCAAATGAGAGGATCCTCATGCAACAAGTCAATAAAAATGCATGAAATAACATAATTATAAAATGAGCAGAAGCATTGAATGGATTATATTGATCACAGGCCACTTTGAGGGAGAAACTTCTTTTGATCAAGCTCAATACAAATAATTCATGGATGCCTTTGTTGGCCTCAACACTTACTTATATACTAAATCTAATCTAAGCAACTACTACTTCCCATGCATGTGGGATAAAACAAAATGTTCATGGGATGACTGACAAAGCATATGCATCTATAGCAATTATTCAACTAACAAAATAAAGATAAGGGGTAGAACAGGTTTATAATATATTGAAGCATTGATGGGTCCACCCCAAGATAAGTATTATTATCTTTACACTCTTTCTTTTATTTAAATATTATTATTATTTTTTTTAAATTTTATGGATGAATGTATGTGCAGCCTTATTTAGGATATCTCTATATCTAATAAGTTGGTGTATTTATAGGATTGTTTAGGCTTTTCATAATTTACTTTAGGTTTCATATACCCCCATTTGGTTAACCATTGCATCTTACCTATTTAAAATCATTTAAATCCATCTTTTAGTTTAGTTTATTCCTTGTACAATTATTTGATTTACTATCATATACCTTTGTTGAACTCTAGTGAGAGTTACATCTCTATTTCATAGGATTAGGCTTTGGAACCCTTTCCTATTGACATTTATATTTTATGTAACCCTTTGCTATATTATTTAAATTCATTTGGTCATTACCCAATCATCCAAGTATGATAAGCTCTATTTGATTGATCTTATCTAAAGCCTAATCTCTTGAGATAAATAAGATAATTGTAGATCATCCTAGCCCATACATGTAATATGTGGTATCAAAACAAACATTAATTCCATTGCTAAACATTAAAACTATTTAAACTATTTAAATTTTTTTTTTAAAAATATAATTACATTAAAAAACTATTCTAATTTCATTTGTAAAACATGTTACTATAATAATAAAAACCCCTAGATAAAATACACTCTTTTATTTTCCATTTGATATTTTCAAAGAACTTATCAATAGATAAAACAAGGGCTTTGTGCTTTCATGTAAAGTTAGTTTTTAAATAAAATTTTCACTATCTTAAAAACTACATCCACACATGGTTAACATTGGCTAGAAATGTCTTTTCTTTAAAAATATAATAAATTTAAGATAATAAGATTCATTTATTTCAACTTTCATAATAAAAACTACCATATAATAAGATTATAGATACATAAATTTCAATGTAAATCATCAAAATATGTAATGTTAAAACACTTCAATAAATATTTACTCAAATAATACCATCTCTAAATGAAATGCTCTCAATTAAAAATGATTGTTACCAAGATCTATGGTAAATAAGTAAACTTAAACCAAAATAAAAATGAAAAAGAGATTATAAAAATAAAATCACTTTTTATAAATTCATGTATCCCTATTTAGGGCCATCAAACATTTAACAAAACATATATGTGCATATACATATTTATGAATATGTTGGTGCATCTGCATACAAATGTATATAAACATATTAAAATAAATAACACCCTTATAAAACATAACTCATACCCATTTCCTTTTTCCACATTAATATCTTAAAGAAAGAGATAAATGATCGATGCTTATAAAAGTTAGTCTAGGGAAGGAAATAACATGCCTTAAATAAGAATTGCCAATTTGGAAGTTGAATAAAAGGTTTACATGAGAATTGATTTGAGTTTCATGTACTCATTCTTCTTCTCTTATTTAACTACAATTATTTGTGTCCCCTTTTCCATCATGCTAGAGAATTTTTTTTAGGTTTTTTTTCAACAAAAATTAAAAATGAAAAATTCCATAACTTCTTAACATGATTTTAAGGGTTTTTCATTCCTCCATTCTCTCAAGATTAAGTCTTTTTATTTCCAAAAATAATAAAAACCACTAATTTTGAAAGTGATAATAAGGTGTCTGAAGTTTTCATAATTATTTATGTACCATAATTTCACATAGTTTCCATTCCTCTCATTATTATATCCATGATGTAGTTAATAATTAATAATGAAATATATAATCATCATTATTCCCTTTTATATTGTTCATTTTCAAACATTTAATCAATTTCTTATATGTCTATGTAAATATCGCACTCACAATTATTTACAACCTTTATGACTAAATTTGAATTTACACATAATCAAGTTAATACCTAAACATAAGGGCTTAGAATGACATTGCACCCTTTTGAAATTGATATATCAAGATGGGGTTATACCTCTACTAATGATATCTTTACCTCTAACAAAAATCACTACTCTCCATTAACAAATCTAAATTAGAGATCCATTGTTATGTAGTTAAGGTTATCACCATCATAATACAAAGATTTAATTAATTTTTTTATCATTATTATTGGTATTGGTTAACAAACAAAAATAACCACTATCTTAATCAATTAGAATACAAATGTTAGTCATTAAATTAAAGAAACTATGTCCTAAATTATGGTATAATTGATAATCAAGACCAAGGACACTCTTTGAGATGCAAAACTTAGATTTGTGACATATTTTTCTAATCTATTCAATGGTTTCAAATTTATTCATGACTCCATCATCTTTGACTTTGAGTATGAAAATCTATTTTGAAAATCAAATAGATTTCAAATTAATAATCTTCACAACAAAATGTGATAATTTTTAATAATTTTTTACAACACATAGAAATCATTGATTAAAAAAAATGTATTAAGAGAGACAATTGATATCAATATCAATTACTTGTAATAAAGACATACATTAAAAATAACAGAGTTCTTGATCCCTTATTCACATAACTTCATATCAATATCAATTACTTGTAATAAAGACATACATTAAACATGATAAAGTTTTTGATCCCTTATTCACATAACTTTATAGATAATTTAATATAATTGAATGGATACCTGTTGTGACCAATTTTTGTGTTGGTTATACATCATAATATATGAAGCAACATCACTACATATAAAAAAAGTTGAATATGAAGGGAATGCATATCAAAAGTTTTTTGTTAAAAAAAATTATATGGAATTGATTGTTTTATCCACAAGTTTTTTTTTGATGAAAAAGAATTTAAATTTATTTTTTCTATTCTACCATAATAGTGTGTCCCATATTTTATCATAAAGAGTACATATACATAACATTCACCCCTCAAAATAAATTGAGTTTAGTTAGTTAAAATTAAAATAAAAATGTGTGTTTTAGTTTATATATATACAAAACACATAGACATTCACATTGTTCTAAAATAATTTAAAATTATAGAGTATATTTAACATATATTTTATAGTTAATTTTTGGAATATTATTTGACCACTTAGTGGGACACCGTATTATTCTTTGATGAATGTAGAATGATCAACTTAATCCCAACTAGTACTGTAAAGTCCATGTCTCCAAATCTCACAACCTAAAATATTTTTGGAGACATTAATCTAAGAAGATATGTAATTTTAATTTGACATCCTAAAATCAAGTGTATTGAGTACATCATACCTCTCAAAGAGCATATTGAATAGAGGTCCTTTGAAAGGTACAACAAGGTAAGTATAGGATGAATGTAGAATGATCAACTTAATCCCAACTAGTACTGTAAAGTCCATGTCTCCAAATCTCACAACCTAAAATATTTTTGGAGACATTAATCTAAGAAGATATGTAATTTTAATTTGACATCCTAAAATCAAGTGTATTGAGTACATCATACCTCTCAAAGAGCATATTGAATAGAGGTCCTTTGAAAGGTACAACAAGGTAAGTATAGGATAAAATCACTTCTAATAAACTTATTCTGTAAATGAGATTAATTTTGAGTACCTTTTATTTGGTCATGTTAAATGTTATGATATTTGTTTACTTGTGTTCACTTGTAAAGCCTAAGTATCTAAAATAAGCTTAGAATTACAAGATATGACATGACATCACATGTTATTCTTTAACTTGTAATGATATTATCTAATTCCTTTATGTAGAGACTAAACAAAGTAGAATAGAGTGGATAAACCTACTTAACATTAATGGTGCTAATAATATCATTTGAAAAACTATTAGTCCATTTTCAGCCTTAGTCAACCAAGTTCTCATAAAATGTCATGACAAGAACAACCAAATCTTTTAAAATGTGTAGATCTCGAAGCCACTAGTTTATAAGTTTGGAAACACTATCAAATGCCTTATGAAAACTAATGATATAATAGTAACACTTAAATTTACATTTGTGTTCTTTTACTTCTTCAATTATGCTTTTACTTCTTCAATTATAACTCTAAACATCAAGATATAATCTATGGTTCAATAGTTATGTGAAAATTGATTTTCTTTTATAAGTTTAAAATTGAATTTTAATAATTATTTATTAATTTAATCTTATTATTTTTTTTTAATATTTTAAATAAAATTGGTTGTGATATTTTTTAATCTTGAGTTTGGTGTTTAAGAGTTGCTCCCTTTTTTAAAAAAAAAATCTTATAAATAAAAGTAGTTGTGATATATTTGAAATTAGAAACTCAAAATTTGATTTTAACTAAATATATTAAAAATAACCAAAATTTAAAGAGGTGTGATATAAAATAAGAAAATAATATTAATGCCTAGAAAAATATAAGATAAGAAGTTTTATTTTTATATATAAATTTAAAAAATAAAATAATACATGAGATTAATCACCACTCATAATTTAGTTAAAATCAAATTTTGAGTTTCAAAAAGGTGTGATATAAATTAAGAAAATAATATTAATGCCTAAAAAACTATAAGATAAAAAAACTCTATTTTTAAATATAAATTTGAAAAATAAAATAATATATAAGATTAATCACCACTTATAATCTATCTTGAGTATAATGCTTAAACATTATTTTATTTCATGTTTTGCACCTTATCCAATTCCACATATGGTGAGTTAATTCATCACAAAAACTAAAAAGAATTTTAATAATTATGTATTAATTTATTACTTGAAAAAAATCTTTTAAGTAAAAATGATTGTAATATATTTTAAATTAAAAATTCAAATTTTAACTTTAATTAAATACATTAAAAATAACAAAGAGTAAAGTGGTGGTGATATAACTTATAAGATAAGAAAAGAATATTAACTCCTAGAAAAATATAAGACAAAGAGTTCTATTTTTATAATACAATTTTGAAAAATAAAATAATACATGAGATTAACCACCACTCTAATCTGTAAGTACAATTTTAAAATGTTATTTCCTTTAATCTATAAGTGATTGTAATATATTTTAAACTAGAAGTTCAAAACTTAATTTTAATTACATGTATTAAAAAATAACAAGTAGATAGGTGGTGGTGATATAACCTATAAGTTAAGAAAAAAATAACAAAAAAATAAGTGGTGGTGATATAATTTATAAAATAAGAAAAAAATAACAAAGAGATAAATGGTGGTGATATAATTTATAAAACAAAGAAAAAAATATTACTTCTTAAAAAATATATATATAAGATAAAAAAATTCTATTTTCATAATATAAATTTCAAAAATAAAATAATACATGAGATTAATGACCACTTTACAAATATTTTTTAAGCATTGTTTCTTTTAATTTATAAGCTCCATGCTTAATATTTCCAAAAAAAAACATTGAAAAAATACAATTAAAAAAAATAACAAAAAAAGATAAAAATAATATCCATAAACTTAAAAATTAATTAACATTCCCCCTCAAAAAATATAAAATAAAATAAAATGACAAATTTATTGAAAACAAACATATCTTTTAATGTGGAACTCTTAATGTTATATATTAATTAGTGATATTCATGTCACTTGCAATTAAAAAAATATAATTATAATATTTTATAAAATTATAATAATTATGATAAAAAATATTAAAATTTAATAAAAATATATATATTTATAATATTTTATAAAATTACAAAATGATGATAATAAATATTGGAATTTTCAACATTTAAATGGAACTCTTAAAATGAAAAAATAAAAGAAAAAAAATAATGATTTGTGAATTTTATAAAACTATAACAAACACACATATATATAATAAAATAAAATTATTACAATATATATTGGAATTTTCAGCGTATAAATAGAATCAGTAAACTCTGAATTGGAAGAAAGAAAGATTGGTATGAGCTGTAAACTGAAAAGAAGGCGTGAATTATTTAAGAAACAAGCTGTTAAGGCCAAGTAAGAAAAGAGTTGAAGGTGGTAGTGGAAAAAGTAATGGAATGGTGGAATGTATTTATTTGAATGAAAGAAAAAAGGCAGAAAACAGAAGAGTTGCAGGTGAAATTAAAGGGACCCTCCACTCTCAACAATCCAAACGGACATCAACATTCTGTACAAGAATCAACACTTGGCATAATGCCCACCAAAACACATTAAGGAATTGCCCGTAAAAATAGGTGCTGACTCCTAAAAACCAGGAATTAAAATGATCGGATCCAATGTTTCTAGCTAAGCTAACTTAGAGGAAAATTAGAAAGTAGCCATACAAAGAGAGAATGATAACCGAACATAGAAAATCATTTTTAAATACCTACGATTACTCCACTTCTTGCGATATTACAGGATCTCGTTCTTTTTTTCTTTTACTCTGATTTGAGTTTTTTAGTTTCTTTATTTTTTGATTTTGTTTTAAAACACCCACACCCTCCCTCCTTGATTCCTTTATTAATTCATTCCTCTGGTTCGTTTCCTGAGCAATTAGTGAGTTAAATCCCCATCCATTATCTTTGGCTATCTTCCGGATTTTTCTTGTACGGTATCATAAATGCTCTCTCAAGGGCAAGCAGGATTCCCCTCTAATCTTCAGTACAATTATTTCACTTCATGGCAGCAGATGTTTGAGCCTCTGGAAGAAGAAAGGGATAAAGAAGACCCACTTGAGATTTTTGGGTGGCTTAGAGACGAGCCCATCATTGATCTGAGTCATATGGAGCTCGCTAACAATGTCAATGGTTATGTTGGTCCTGATCAGGGATTATTATCTCCTGGGGGTACTTCTAACACTGATGCCCAACACCCTGGAGCTTCCACTGGCAAGAATAAAATGCCTCTACCATGTTCTGATTCAAATTCAGGTAGCTTAAGAGAAAAAAGGAAAAAGGAAAAAACGTCCTAGAAGAGAAAACTGCCTCTACCCTCTTCTGATTTCGCGTAGCTTCAAAATATTCTTGTTTTTGGAAATGTCTCTATTAGAATTTACCAATTTAGGTGTTTCAAAAAAGTACATCATTGCTTTAATAAATGTCAGTGTCTGAGTGGTGAGTAGCTGAAATCTAAATATTGTTTTTTTTTTAGTTTTTTTGGACCTTTGTGGGTTCGCTTGTTATATTGCAGGTGAAAAGAAAAACTGTACTCATATTATTTTTTAATTAGTGCTGTAGAAGAATATAATGGAATAAGCATAAGAATATATGTCTTTTCTGTTGTATGTTCCTGAAAATCAGTTTTTATGGCAGTTTCTGTATATATTGAAACGAAAGCTGTTTTTTGGAGCTTTACTCAGAAAGTCAGATGGAATTTAAGCTCAGTGCAAGAGTTTCTTTTTCAATATGAAGAGATCACAATATACAGAGTCAGGATCCTCCTGCTAATATAGAAGATTTTACACTTAAAATTGCCCTAAAAAATTGCTTACTACACTTGCTTTTCTAGAAAAGCTTGAAAGATTTTAGAGTTTAAATTGTAATTTCATATTTGTTTACATCTCTTGGGCTCTCGGCTTTTCTAGAAAAGCTTGGAAATAGGCAAACTGAAACCATACACATATACAAAGAAATTTATTACAGTACCAGTTTGCAATATTATGAAAGGTTAGGGTTTTTTTTTTAAAGTGAGATTACAAAAGATTTTTTTTAAAAAAAAAATCAAACAGCTTGAACTATCCATATATACTAGAAATTTATGACAGTATCAATTTACAGTATTATGAAAGGTTAAGGTTTTTTACAGTGAGATTGAAAAAATAATCTTCTTTTTTAAAGCAAACATAACTTGTGCACCTGCCTGATGGGCTGTATACTCTATTACACTAAGAATATGATCTTTCTAAAATATGACTGTTTCTAAATAAGGACCAAGAAACTCATAAAATAAATAGTAACTGCACAAAAGACTATAGAGATAGCTTAGGCCAAGGTTACAACGAACTGTTAATGTATCAGTCAGTAATTTATCTTTGTGGGAGTCTATGTATAAATTGTATGTAATATTTTTAAAGCATAAGCTGTCACTGATGATGGATCTATCATCTATAGACTAAAAAACAACAGTTTACCCAATGACCCGCATATGATGTTCCTTTACATTCTTGTTTCTTCCTCCCGAAGTTTAAGGTTTTGTTTACATTGTTGTCTTGTTTTTTCTTTTTCTAAGATTAGAAAAATCAGTGGTTGTTTAAGTTAATTTTTTTCCACGCGTTTTAGTTCCTATGGGATGAGGAATAAGATAAACAGAATGAAGTGATGCTATTTTTTACCACTTTGAAAAAGCCCACATAGATGCAACTCCTTCCATCTGTCTAGCAAATAACAATTATTTGCCCTAACTGAAGCCAACTGGTTGAAAAAGTCTTATCAAGGCCAGTTAGTGTTGTAGTTTTCGTACGAGAAATGATTCTTTGTATTGAATGTAATCTACACAGGTTTCGGTTATGGAAGCCAGCTGAATACGCCGACGGTTATGGGACAGCACAACACGAACAAGGATAACAATAGCAGGAACAACAACAGCAGCATTAATATAGGTCACTTGTGGGAAAAAGCTATAGAGATGGAAAGAGAACTATCTTTGAACAATGCAAGGGATGCCTCTATTGGAACTAATATTACAAGCACAACAATGAAAAAAATCAAGCCAGATAAGTCTATATACCAGCCCACCATATATCCTTGTAGGCCTAATATTGATACCAGCTGTGTTAGCATGGAAAACAATCTTTATAATTACAACTGGAATTGGAATTGGAATGACAAAAGCACCTTCAATCCTTGTGTCTCAAATACCCAGTTGGCTCCAGCTAGAGATAATCCACTTTTCATGGAGGTCAAGACAGAGGATCAGAATAATGTTACAGATGTGAAAGGTTCAAAGAATCCCAGTTTCGGATTTGCTAACTTGGCTGAACATGTTAAGACTGTTCGTAAGAGAAGGAATACGACAAGGCCTCGAAGATTCAGTGGTGCCAGTTCTAGTACAGGGTTGTTTGAACGCCTAGTTCATGGTCGTGAAACTACGGAGACTACCTCTCCATTTGTAATAGCACAAAACTCCCTGGAAAGTGCTTCTGTTCCTATGAATGGCTATTCTACTGCTGGATCTCCTCTCAAGCTGCAGGGAGGTATTGATACTTCTGGTACTGATAACTTACACTTAAAAGAGAAGGTCGGTGATTCTTTCATTACTCTTCCAAGATTTTGCATGTATCTTGATTGATTTGGACATTTAGGAAACATGTTTACAATGCTTTTGGGTAGATTAATGTGTTAGCATCTTTTTCTCTCTATTAGTTTATTAGAAATGTTAGAAATGTTTCTGTACAGTAGCCACAACATTAGGACGTAAGTCCTGAGGCTTGTGTGTTAGCATCTTCCTTCCAAGCACCGAAATGGTTAAAATGGGTAGGTTAATGTGTTAACATCTTCTTATCTTCTTCTCTCTATTAATTTACTAGAAATGTTTCTGTACATTAACCACAATAGTATTTAAGTCTCGAAGTTTGTGTGTTAGCATCTTCCTCTCCTCAAGTAACGAATTCGGTTTGGTTACAAGTGCTTTGCTTATGTGATTATTGACAATGTCCCAAAAATCATAAAGATTTTCCAAACAAAGTGGAAATGTTCTCAAAATTAAAACCATTTCCCAAGCAAGCGATCATTGACAGTGTCCCAAAAATCATAAAGTCTTTCCAAACAAAGTGGAAGTGTTCTCAAAATTAGAACCTTTTCCCAAGAAAAAAAACATCCTCCTCCTCTTCAATATTTTTTTTAGGTGTATTTGTATAGATACATTAGGATGCAAGTGTGTAAGCTTATGTGTTAGTATCTTTCTCTTTTAAATGATTTGTACTAACATTGCTTAAGTGCTAATATGATCTTTGATAGTACTTTTCCAAAAATTAGACTCTTTCCAAACAAGTGGAAGTGTTCTCGATCTGGAAATATTTTTCCAAACAAAATTAAAATTCTTCTTTTCTCTAGAGTTGCTTCTGTAGATTAGCCACATGAGGACGCTAATAAGTCTCAAGGTTTATGAATTAGCATCTTCCTCCCTCAAGTAGATAAATTGTTTAGGAGTGATTATGTACTTTGTACTAAAATATTTTAGGTGCTTATGTGATCAATGACAGTGTTCAAAAAATTAGAAATTAATTCCAATAGCATTTTCCTCCCTCAAGTGTTTTAAGTGCTTATGTGATCAATGACAGTGTTCCAAAAATTAGAAATTTATTCCAATAGCATCTTCCTCCCTCAACTAGATAAATTGTTTAGGAGTGATTATGTACTTTTTACTAAAATTTTTTTAGTGCTTATGTGATCAATGCCAGTGTTCCAAAAATTAAAAATTAATTCCAATCACAATGTAACTGTTCCCAAGACTAGAATTTCTTCCTAAACAAAATTGTGTATCCCACTGGTTGAGGATTTTATTTGAGTGTTCTATGCAACTATAATTACATAAATGAAATGGAGGACTTCAAAAAACTTTAGGGTATATCGAAATAGTTGGGTTGGGAGTGCTTTAAATTCATGAATTCATTTTAAAATTATGTTTTGACCGTTTCATTCCTATACACAGTGTTTATGTCTATGTCTTGCATGGTAGGAGTATGATAACTAAATGATAGGTTTGTGATCAACTTGTAAATAGCATGGTTAGAACAATCAAATCATCGTATAATTTTAAATTGATCTTTGTATGTTGGTATTTAGATTGGTAAAAGTTAGCGATTAGAGCTTATCAATCTTGTTGGTATAATTTCCAATGCAGATTTTTTCTGATATATTATCAAGACAAAAGTTTTCTATGATTCTTAAAAAAAGATTTGTAGTCTTCTTTAAACATATGCAAACACCTCAATACATTAGCATTAGAAAGAGACATTTTTCTCGTAAATTCTTCTTGTGGAGCTGCTGAATTATCCTATTTATTAAATATTTTAATGATTTATTTCAGGAATTTAAATTCAAGAATTTGAAGTTTCTTCTCCAAAAGGAGTTAAAAGCAAGTGATGTAGGAGCTCTTGGGAGAACAGTTCTTCCAAAGGTTAGTATCAAACCTCAACTCTTAATTGTAATGTGTAGTTGATTATTTATTATTCCTACAAAAGAATGTTTTCTAAGATGACCTTCGTCTATTTCTATAACCCCAAACAGCTAAAGTGATTTCCCCTGCCTTTTTTTTAAGACAAATCTGTATGTTATTTCATTGAATTAGATAAAACATTACAAAAGTCTTTTTTTTCTTTTCCAATACATTTTAATATATTAAGCAAGAATCAATATATATGTATGTGTGAGAGAGATTATATAGGAATGAGTATTACATCACGTTTACGCATTCTCTCGTTCAAACCACTTTATTTTCGCTAGAGTCTTATCGGAGTGAGAGAGACCCCTAGCATGCAAGTTTCCAACCATTAACTTTTAACTGGCAAACACTCAGCTGACACCACTCATACTACTGGCCATGGCCAAAACATCTATATCATTATCCGGTGTTAAATAAGAAAAAGAACTTATAAATAAATTATAGTCTATTTCTCTATTTTCATGAAAATGTAAGAATATGAGGGAAAAATGGGTATGTAATTTTGGCATATTAGGATAATAGTATCTCTGTTTTGTCATAAGATTGTTTAAATCACATAATTTTAATTTTTGCAGAAAGAATCGGAAGCAAATCTTCCAACTCTAACTGCAAGAGAGGGAATACAAATGTATATGGAGGACATGCATTTACCCAGAATGTGGAACTTCAAATACAGGTTAATTACTAATCAATTGCTTCGAGTTAGATATTTTTTCCGAATATTATCATTTTCATTCAATAAATTTGTTTTGTTTGTAGATATTGGCCAAACAACAAGAGCAGGATGTATGTTATGGAAAGTACTGGTAAGTAAATTCATTTATTATATAGCTTACAACTCTCTGTTTATTTTTGAGATTTTAATTTAAATATGAGAACATTTCTTCTTGTAGGAGAATTTGTGAGAACACATAGTCTTCAAGTTGGGGATTTTGTCATGTTCTACAAGGATGAAATAAATGACAATTATGTGAGTAAATATCTTATATGTAGTAAGTAGTCTCCATTTATTTCATTGCTAGCTTCAGCAAATCTCTTAATTTTCGTGGTATATGCTTCTACTTATAATTATAATTGAACAAAGAGCATATTAATTTGTATCTGTTTTATTTTTTACATGCAGATAATAAGAGCAAGGAAGGCTGAAAGTCAATTAACATCTGGAACCTCAATAGAAAAGAGTGGTCTTTATGGATCTTCTAATTTGTTGGACGATGGGAGCATCCATCAATCAGGGAGTGAGAAAGACAATGAGGTGAGTAGTAAATCACCTTATGCAACTGCAAACAGCCTCTCTCTTGGGGATACCAAAATGGCACTTATAGAAGATATATTCTCAAATGAGTTGAATATACATTTTTCAAATGACGATGTAGAATCACCTGAATTGGAATCTATTCCTGGTTTTGGCTCAGACGAGTTCCCATCTCTGGAATTTTTTTAGGTGATGGGATACTTTAGTGTGTTCAAAACAGCAACCGGATGTTTTGATCTTAGTCACTTTTATTTTTGTAAATATTAATTCCTACAAGAGGAATGCACTATGGTTATTATGTTGCTAATATTATGTCACTTTATTATGGATGATGTAATGTAATCCATGAAATTATCAAGAAAAAAATTGTACACGGCCGGTGTCATTTTATTGAATTTTTTTATATATACAATATGTATATATAAATTTTTTCCCAGATTTTTAAGTTAATTTTCATATAATATTATTATTTCATTTGATTAAAAAAATAATTATATTATATTTTTTTATTTAATGATAGACATATTTAAGAAATATTTATTTTTTATTTTATATATTATACTTTAATTAAGAGTGTTTTAATATATAAAACTTAGTTTTTATATTATGATAGGGTGTTTTATTTTAAATTTTACAACAATATAATGTTACATATTTTTACTTTGAAATCTAAATTTTTTTAGATTCTTAAATTTTAAATATGAATGTTTATTTTCAATTTTTATTATAATTTTGAAATGTTTTCATTTCTTTATTTCATATTATATGTTTTTAGTTTTCATGTTTTGACTTTTTATATTTTGATCCTTTATGTTTTATGATAGAATATTTAGATTTAGATTGTGAAATATTTTACATCCTTCAATACCATATATCATGTATTCACTTTAAAAATATTTAAATATTTTGATTGAAATTTTTACTTCAATTATTAAATTTATTGTATTTATTTAGAGTTGTGAATGTTCATATAAATATTTTAACTTTATAGTAGGATTTTTTAATACCATAATATCTTATGTTAGAATGGTATAATTTT
The DNA here is from genome assembly GCA_037957365.1 of Torreya grandis. Taxonomy (NCBI): domain Eukaryota; kingdom Viridiplantae; phylum Streptophyta; class Pinopsida; order Cupressales; family Taxaceae; genus Torreya; species Torreya grandis. The sequence goes on along the minus strand of JARHVA010000738.1, from coordinate 1,381,176 downwards.
TTTTTAGATTTATTTTTATATTAAAATATATATTATTTTAGAAATAAATTTAATCTTTTTAAATAGAACTATTTTCTTATTATATTTTATAATTATTCTTTTTAAAATATAAAAATGTTTTGGTTTGTGTTATGATCTATAAATATTCCTCAATTTTATTTATATAATTTTATTAATAAATATTATATTTTCTTTAAATAAAATTTAAGATATAAAAACCTATAATATTGTTTTGATTTGTATTATAGTCTATAAATATTATTTACTTTTATTTATATAATTTTATCAATAAATATGATTTTTTATTTAAATTAAATTTTATGTCCAATTAAATGTAAAAAAGTTATTAATATTAAAATTATTTATGTTGTGTAAAGTATAATTGTAATAATTATTTTATTAAGAGTCTTTTACTTTATATTTAGAATGTCTAAATCTCTTCAATATAATGATATATTTTTAATTTATATTTTTAAATTTTGAAAATTTGAAAATAAAACATTTTAATTTTCATAAATTGAAATATAAAATATTTTTCATATTTTTATATTAATATTATGTAATAGATATTTTGACTTTATTTTTATTTTATTTTTTGAATACATATTTTATTGAAAGAAAGAATATATTTTATATGTATTTGTAAGATACTATTTTAACCTTTAAAAAATAAGTTTTTTTGCAATAAATGAAATTATTTCCTAAGTTCGATTTATTGAAAACCAAAAAATATCAAAAATAAATTACATAAGCAAAAATGAATAAAGGTTCTTGCTTTAAACTTTAAAAAATGAAACTAAAAAAAAAGAATATGAAGAGACATGTATAAATATATATTATAAACTTAGATGTTATCGTTGTATGACAAAAATAAACTCATATAAATGTAGATAATTTAATTTAAAAAACTTTAATATCTAAGAAGATAAAAAAAACCATATATTATATTATCAACACAGATTTTAAGACAAATTTCTATAAAATAATTATATGTTTCTCACTGAAAATGAACACAACTTTTTGTTTTCTCTTCCTTTTTTAAAAAAAAAAACCACTACAAATGTCTAGTTTGTAATGATATTGGATTTATTGCTCCACTCGATCCTTATTTTTTTTCATCGGCTTTGATCACTTTGTCAATATATTTCAACTCATCCAATAGTAACCTCTCCACCCAAGCCTCTATTGTCATACCATAACTGTTCTATCTACTTATGGTAGAAATTTATTCTCTACTAATTCTCAGTATTTGGAGTGGAACAGTCGGCAGAGATATTGGATAAGATTATGAGCGTCACCCTCACGAGTGGGAATTATGAGGGGAATCTTATTTAAATCATTGTCATTGATTGTAATCTATTCCATGTTATTTTTTGTGATAGGCTCTGCAATCTCTATAAATATGACACCACATGGGTTAGAGATCGGCCTATATGTATTTTTTTCCTTCTTTGGAGGACAAGTTTTCAGGCGGTCTGCCACTGCATCAAATTTTGACAATGCTTTCTCAATTTTTTTCCCTTCCAAACAATGTCTATACCCGATTTAAAGAGGCATCATTGAAGCTTAATACTTGCATTCTTGAATCCAAAGAGGTTGCAGGAGGAGTAGGTTTTTGGGATAGGATGAGGAGGAAGCGGCACTTGATGAGAACGAATAATTTATTGAGAAATACCTTGAGTTTTGATGAAAATAGTAGACTGATATAGTCCCTCACTAGAAGCAATGTATTAATGCTTAGTGGCAGTAATTAGGACTGAGCCCTCACTTGTCTAAGCAAGATCATTTAGATCGTTTGCAGTGGGAATTTTATATAGGTCAATAGGTCTTTTAACCTACAATTTTACTACTATGGAGCATCACTTCCACAATTATTTTTCTAGGAAGTTTTCCTTGATCCAAATATTCTCCATCACCTCCACTTCCTGTAGCAGCTCTTGTGCAAGAAGTCGGGCTAGGAACACCAGTGTTGGCCACTACTGATTTTTGTATGTGGATTTTTTGTGAGTACCTGAGGAATTTGGCCTCGTAGAACCACTTGCATCTATAAACAGTTCTAATTTATCGTTAACTTAGTCCATTGATTTGTTGAGTATGGTTTGATTTTGGAATGTCAAGTCAATAACTTCCTTGGATGACCAGTTCATTGGGAAAAATGTGTTCACATGAAATTTTACCTATATAGAGGTTCCAACAATTGGCTTCCATCATACGCCATATATTTAGGGACCTAGGTCTCAAAATGCTTTCATTTGTTATAGGCTCATCCTAGCCCAATATGTTCTTACTTCAAGTTTATCAACACAATGTTCCCATTAGTCCTCAAGTTTAGTACATATGTGTAACTAAAACCTATGATAAGATGGTAGGGTGCCCTAATGGTATGAGGATATATCGGGAAATGGATTATTTTCCTTGATGTTATGATCATCTATTATGTTTAAGCAAGTGTAATTACAAAGCATGAATGAGGGAAAATAATTACTCTCACATGTATTTTTATACTTCTTTGATGAACATTAGAAAATCAAATAAAAAAATTATATCAATAAGATCATTTCATTCATTTATTCTTGGATAGTATTTTGAAGGAGCACCCCTCAGATTTTTCAACTATGATATAGTGACGTTGGAAAATACGATGGAGTAAATTTTCCAACCATGATATAATGAAGTTGGAGAACACGATGGAGTAGTTCCCATATTATGTGATAAGATTTTCTCTTGATTCAAAGATTCTTTTTCCATAGTCCTTATCAATAACATAGAATAATAACATTAATAAAATGACATTTACACAAAGTTCTTATTACTTTATTCAAAGATGAGTTTTAGATAATATTATTGTATTTTAGTTAGGTGACCAAATTTTTCATGTGAATTGATGCTAGGAAACATTTTTGAAGCTGCCATCAAATACACCAAATATAAAGTCATATCGGAAGTCCAAAGGGCATTTCTAGTGCACATAATGCTCATAGTAAAGAACATCTAGGGATAAAATGCTATTGTACCCTATTTAAGAGAGTAATCATATAGGACATTTCCTCCTTTAAATCCAATCTAGAAAAATTTATTCATCATATTTAACATGTCCTTATTTTTATTTTTAAGTCATAAGCATTGATGACCAAGAGATGTTTCTAGGGCTTTTTATCCCAATGGGCTTATCCAACCTTCTCTTTCATCTTCGCATATGCATCTTGTGGTGGGATTTTGAAGGTAATGTCAATATATTCACCATTAAATGTGACCATCAACATATCATTTGTATATTGGCTTGCCCTTATATCCATATTATGGTGTTTCACATAAGAAATGCTAAACTGGAAAATCCAAAATCATGTGACTTCCCATTTTATGATAGAAGCACAACAACATTAGAAGCCACATTTGCATTAATTAATGGAAATTAATATACCAATAAAGTATAATCACAACAAAGTATCATAATATGATTAAAAGAAGAGAATAATATTTTATTGCATTATGAGCCACTCTTAGGGGCAACCTACAAAATCTTGTAGTAAGAACATAAATCACAATATCTTGATCAAATAATAACCTTCTCCCCCCCTCCCCCACCCCACACACACACACATACCCTAATTATGTTAATAACACACCATAGGATGACCTTATTACCGATATGAAGCTAAAAAAATGATCATATTAATTAACTAAAGGTTGTTCTAGCCACAAGTTGATCACACATATCCAAATATATTTTATAGGTTAAGGGTGTAACATACCTCTCTCCTTTACAAAATATTGTCACAAACAATAAATTTTTTTGGATGATTTTGCACAAATACTTCATCCTCTAATGTTGTATATTCATTGGATAGATTATTCCACTTGATCAGATACTTAGTTAAACTCATTATTAACCTCTTAGTGCATGTCTAAAGTATTTACTCATGTTCTAAAATGATTATTACCTCCTCCTCAAGCTCTAGTAATGTTTTTTAAGTGGAAAATTTTTATCCAATAACCTTCTTCAAGAAGCAAACATGGAAAATGAGATGTATTTTTTCTACCAAGGCAAACTGATTTATATGTTACACTATCAATATACTACAAGACTTGATAAGGGCTATAATACATGATTGAAATATTGTCATCCTTACTTCATTGTTTCAAGGGAAATTGCTTGTATGGTTGTAATCATATAAAAACCCAATATATAACTTCAAAATTCCTTTCAATGTAGTTTTATCTAGCTTGATACTTTATGCAGTTATGAACCATTTACAAGCTCTATTTGAAACTAGAGAGTACCTCCTATTAGATTTAAATGTGTTCATCGACTACAAACCATCAACGATGATGTGATGTATGGTGGATGGTACCAATATAGTGTCAATAATATAGTGATTTTAATTGAGGTACATAAAGAAGTGATATATCACCATTTTATGAGTGGAACCCACTAAACCCATCTCTCTTTTTAATTAGAAGCAAAGAAACAAAGATAATCCTCCAAGAACTTGTTTATCACCTCATTTTTTCCAATCAGACGATAATATGATATATGAGCTAAATTTTCACGTAAACATGAGAATACATTATCCAAACATTAATAGTAAATATAAGACCACAATAACTTTCTATAATATTTGGTGTCCCATGTAGCTTTTGAACCATATCCATAAAATATATTTCTATTATAATTTCTACAAATAGATTTGACAAGGAAATAAAATGGGCTTAATTTTTTATTATATCCACAACCACCATGATTACATTTTCCCCTTCATATTATAAAATATTATGACAAAATCCATGAAAACCTCCTCCCATCTCATGTTAGGAATAAATAGAGATTGCATAAAAATTGGGGTCCTAATTGTCTCGCCTTTCTTTTCTAACACCCATGCATCTAGCCACAATTTTTTTCACATCCCCTTTCATCCCTTCCCAAAATAAATCCTATTTTATTCTATGATAAGTCTTCAAAAATACAAAATACCCACCCATTAGAGAAGTGTAGAGATCTAAAAGATCCTTATTATTAAGGGTTGAGTTCGCATAGGTAAAACCTATCCTTGAACCTAAAGTATACCCTTTCCAACTTTTATTATTATGCTTAGATATTTTTGGATCATTTGAATGATAATTTTTGTATGTGTGTCATTCTTACATGTGAATTAGACACTAAATTTTCATTCCCTTTCTTGTAAATGATCTTGAATTCATAACACAACATCTTTGTGTCCCATTTCTATTGTTCTTAAGATGATAACTATTGCTCCAAGAATTATTATAGATTATCATAACGTGTCTTCACCTTGAAGTATCTTCCCATTAGATATGGTCTTTATTGTTTGGTCACATGAAGGATATCCATCATTTCCTTCTCGTAAATGGGTTTAAATATATTATTACCTATGAGTTGGTGAATCTCAAATGTAATGAGATTACCCTCTTGCATGAGTACTACACCCATATTATATATTTAGGAATCACATTTAAAAATGAATGTTTTGTAAAAATATGGGTTAGCTAGAACTAGAATGGTGCACATGGCATCTTTTAACTTCTCAAATGGCATGGTTTTTTCCTAATTCTAATGGAAATATTCCTTTAATAATTTTAGTGGTTTTGTTATTCTTCCATAATTATTTACAAATCTATAATAGTATCACATAAGCCATGATAAGCCTCATAGTTTATTGAGAGCTATAAATATTTTCCATTAAACCATGGACCTTATCTTGTGAGGTTCAAATTTGATTTCTTAATGAGAGATGATGTGGTCCAAGTATTATAAATTATTAAATCCAAAATCATACTTGGAATGCTTAGCATAAAGATTGCGTTCAATTATTTCCAAGATCTGATTCATATGATATAAGTTCTCCTCCCATGGTTTTTTTTTAGATTAGTATATTATCAAATAAAACCAAGAATTTTTTTGTATAAATAGAATAAGGATGAAATTAATAAAATTCCTCCAAGATGAATTACATCATACAACATACAAACTACGTGGAGAAAACAAAGGAAAAAATAGAGGCTGGGAGCCTCTACTTTTACCTCCTTCCATTTTTTCTTGTCTTGACAGACCTTCTGCTATATTTTCCTTGAGAAATGTATTTTTGATTGTTCATAAGAAAAAAATGAGATTTTACAACTCTCAAATTTTCACTAGGCAATTTACTCTCCTCAATAACAAGATCGATCCTCTTTCGCTCCACAGGCTCTATCCCAAGCTTCCTACATCGCAAGATTTGATACCATATTAGAATCAACTAAGATATTAAGAAATTATATTAACTAGTGTACATAAACAATATAGATAAGCCTATTATATAGGTATAAAATAAACACTTGAGAAACAAGCAGGTGGGCAAAACCATAAACATCGAGCAACATAAAATAGCTAAATCTGTCAAACCAACTAACCTATATACCCAAGTGGTTAAAACTACACTAACAAAGTGCATAGATAATATACCTTAGTCATTAACTTGAGGTATTTACAATAATACACTAACAAATATCTTCATGAATTAGGCTTAATGCATTGGAGAGGGATTAATGACTCCATTTCATATTTGTTTTCTACATGGGTTGGTGAATGAAATGGTAGCAACATTCATAAGACCTCATTGATTACTCTCCTCTCCCTTCTCATCTCTTTTTATTATATATAGGACTGAAAATGACTTGTTCATCATCTCTCCCCTTAGGCATGAAAAAACTCTATTATTTTATAGACTTGTAATACTAGCTTGATGCCTTAAATCTAATAAAAATTGATGTTTTCCTCTCTTAAATTGTTAATATTCTTGAGCATTAGGTAAATTTTAACTATTTGGATGTCTCTTTCCCTTATGTTGTTTTCCTATCATTTTTACACCTTCATTTGTAGTTTGTATATTGTGTATACCCCCACCTTCATACAAATCAATTATGCAAGTGTTGAGAAAGTTTAAGGTTATGTAGGATTTGTGTGATTTACCATAAATATTCAGGGTTTTTTTGTTGTTCCAATCAAGTGGAGGAGATCCCTAAACTTTGGTGCATCACCTTTTGTAATTTTAGTTCATATTCTTCCCTTTTCCATAACCAAATTTTGTAGTTTTAGCTTTATATAGGTCTTCTTTAGAGTGTTCTAGGCTTTCAACTGATCTTAAATCAGGTGCACATAGTTTAGGAAGGAATTTGACCTTCTTTATAGGTTCATCCCAAGGATCCAAGGTCTCACACCTTCGATATGATCCCATTGTTACAATTAGATCAAATAATTAAATGAACGGGTGTGATATCCAAGTGAAAATAATAGGTTCCTGATTTAATATTATCAAAAAAAGTATAAGAGTATCACATTTTAACTTGTGATCCTAAATTTTAATCATGTATTGGTATCTATATCTTAAAGACTTTGTATAATTTCAATATCTATGCTAGATGTCTGAATGAAACCAAAGAGAGTATTCCCTTTTTTATTGGTAATGATAAAATATTAAATTGATGTGTTGATGGTGGAAGCTCATGTAATATTCAAGTTCAATGATGTTTTTTTTTAATTTGACATTGATCTCTTTGAATTTTTTCTCTATTTATCTCCATTTCTAAATTTTCTCACAAAAAAAAATCTACTCCTTTGTGCCCATCTGAATCCTTTTTTAAAAAAATTAGAATATGTGTGCATAATTCCATAAACAAGGTCATTCATATTATGACTTTGATCTATTATTTTTTTAGATAAGATTTGGGGTTCCACCTCCTCTCTATCTTGAGTGGATCAATATTGATTTAGCCAATACTCTAGCTCCTTGGGATTTTTAGATTCTATATATTCTATAAATATATTAATTACTAACCTTAAAAACTATCTCTAGATTTTCCAAGTTGGGATATGCAATAAATTGTTGAGATCTGACCATTGAATAAGTTGGTTTTTACATAAAACTTAGTAATCAATACATATTTTGATGTAAGTAAACTTCTTCTAGGTCTACCCAAATAGGTTTTATAGGTATGTCTTGCTATCAAGAAGATTATAACCTTATTTTAGATTAACCTTAAACTCTATAAAGACTCTAAATTCATACTCTTAAAACTTTATAAGGTTTCTTTCACTGTCATTTATTCATTTTTGTATGAATCCTTACCAAGAAATTAGAACACATCTCTCATTCTTACTAGGTTCTCTTATCTTTAGGCTTGACTGTCTATAGGGTTTTCATACTATATTTGAGTAGGTATTAACTATATATCATTCATTGATGACCTTAAAATGATTTTATAAGACTTTCTCATTAACTAAAACATGTTCTTGAATTCCTTTTAGGGTAATCTAAAATCAAGAAGCAATCTTCAACCTTCACATATTCATAGTTATATGTTTCAACACAATCTATTTTTTAACTTCAAAACCAACCAATTTTTCCTTTTTTATACTTAATAATATATTTATCCAAGATTTAAAAGTTTTATTAACTCTTAAAGATAACATTCATATGTTATTCAGACCGTAACCTTCACATATATAGGTGTTTTTTTATTGAAACACATAAACAAAGTTTTAGATCTTAAAACAAAGGTATTAATATTTTAATTTGATCATATATTATCCTAAATGAATAAAAATTATATTATATATTATTTAACACTTCACCAAGATAATTTCCTATACCTCCTCAAAGTTTCATGAACTTTCATTCACTCATTTATAAGATATTCAAGTTTTGGCTTCCTTAAACCCTAGGCCTTATCTTGCAGAAAAACATAGTCACGTATATATTTACTTGTAGGGTTATTAAATACATAAAACATATTTAATAACTTAAAAAATATCCTATTTCATCTACCTACCAAGTTTCACCTTTATTGGTTTAGTCAATTTTGAGATATGTAAATTTTAGTGTTGTTTATAGGTGCTTTAAACCTTGTTTCAAGATAGTAGACCTTTGATATTTTGGAATATATCACTCACGAGACACCCAAAAATATTTAAATTAATTTTAAAAATTAATAAACATTCCATTCTAACATTATAAAAAATTTCAAACCATTCTCATGGTTTGTTTTATATATATAGTTGTTTTTCTCCACTAAAACCCTCAACTAAGTCTACACCTATAGGTTTGCAAAATACAGTCCTATATATATATATATATATATATATATATATATATATATATATATATATATATATATAGGACTCAAAAATAATTTAAACCAATTTTATTTTTTAAATTAAATCCTATATTATTTTTATACAAATTTTTAAGTCATTTCAATAGGTAGTTCACAAGTTATAGCATTTTTTCTACATGAAACCCTGTCCTAGGATTTAAGACCAAATTGCAAACCTCAGAGCACTAAAATTGCTGAATCTTGAGTTTTAATTATGGTGAAAGGATGGTTACACTTGTAATATGATATGTAAAACATTATATTACTCTTTTTTAAAACTTTACCCCTTTATCAATCTCAGACAAGGATTAAAACTATGTTTTCTTTGACTATGAAATATTTGTCTTGACTATTCATAAAACATTGAGTAAACTTTCAATGTGAATACAAATTACAAAGCCTAATTTAATTTTTTTTATCTTATGGAACTAATAAAAAAATACTCTATATCATTCAGTCACAATTATCCATTAATCAATCTTAAAATGTCATAAAAACAAAGTTTTCCAGACTGTCATATGCAAAACTTCATATCCAATCTTGTAACTTGCAACAAAAAATAAACCACACACAATTATGACTCATATGGAAATCAAATGCATATTATTAATTGATTATAATGTTATATATTGAGATATAACAAAAAAAAAAATCATTTATACTTCAAAACTTACAATCCCATGTAGACTGTCACAAACTTCATACACAATCCTAGATACCTATAACCACTTCTCTACTCTTCACACATAACAATCATACTAATTAAATTTTTCTTTTTTATTTATTGGGATTATTTTACTTATATTGAAGCCTCATCTAATATCTAAATTTGGTCTCTTATTTTACATAGACCAAATATCTCTCGACAACTTAAGACTTATCTTAAAACATGCTTATTCTGGCCTTTTAACTTCATTGACATAACCTAATTGGTTTTAAGAAAAGTGGGGGATAATTTTAATGGAAAAACAAAATTAAAACATGTAAATAAACCCTAAGTATCCCTTGGTAAAGGATACTAATCAGTCAAGAGACATGAAAATCCCTTAAAACATCTAACACTAATTCAAATTTTTGAATTTCCCATTTTTGTGGGAAAATGGAAAACTAAATATTTTGAGAAAATTATAGAGTTTTGAAAACTAAAATTAACATGGACACACCCCTTTGAACTCTTAAACCTTTCAAATCCCCTTTGACCTCTTAAACCTTTCAAATCCATTTTGACCTCTTAAACCTTTCAAATCCACTATTTGGCATATTTACATGATTACAATTGATTACATCATGATTTTCTTCCATCATACTCCTAGATGGGAAAATTTGAGCTCCAGCTCAAATGAAACTTTGATTTATTTTTCCTTTTATTATAGTTTTGTTGTACTTGCAAACTTCCTCTTTCCTCTATTGTACTCTTATATTATTGATTGTATTTTTCTTTCATATTATTCTTTATAGCATTATCCTTAAAAATGAGGATGTTTTCTCTTACAACTTGTATATTTTTTACTTGAACTCTTTCAAGGGATTCTTTCTCTATGATTTTTATCTCCTTAGCTAATGAACCTAAACATACACAACTTAACAAAGTATTCCATATAAAATATGGAGACCTTTGGGTCTCATCAAGTGTCTCTTCCAATCACACTTGTACTTCCAATTTGAAATATGATTTATCAACTATTTTATCTTCTTTTTATTATTTACTTTTTATCCTTCCAAGCACTAGTTCAGGTGTATCTTCATCATACTCCACTACTTACTTATTTAAGGCATGTTCTAATGCTTCTATTTCATCTCTAACTGCTCTACACTCGCATAGACAAATAAGTCATTAAATTACAAATCATGTGTCCTTTTCATGGATACTTATTCCTTAAAATACTCTTTCATGATCAATCCTTCATTGAGGCTTATCAATTGATCTTCCTTTTCTACATCATCTTGGACTTCATTATTCCTTTAAAAAAATTGTTCATGTCTTTCATTTGTCTTTATTATTTTATGATCATCATGTAGTCTGAATTTTACCTCATTCATATTATACACCTGCTCTTCATCTTGTACTTTTTCACCTTCATCTTGATTGGATCTATTATCATCCTCTTAGCTAATGATTAATGTTTTCTCTTGATTTTCATGTTGTACTTTTTCAACCAACTATTTTTAGTTCATTGTCGACTTGTCCTCTTTATTCTCTTTCATGTTTTAGACCTCAAATTGGGCCTCTTCTTTATTCACTTGCACACCTATAATCACACATTTAGATTTATTTTTAGAATTAAAATATTGAGGCTTAATTTCCTCTTCATTTTCCTTATTGAGTTGATTTTATACCACCCTTAGATTCTTTTTCCAACTTCTGATTCCTTGCTACCTCTTTATTCTTTTTGTAATTTTCATAATTGGTGACTTGAACACCTTCTTAAATATTATGAAGAATCATTATCATTATTGTATAATTTATTCCAATCCTTATATTAAACCTAATATAGGTTTATTCATATCATCTACCCCTCTCTAAATATTCACTTCTTCTCTTAACTCATTCATTTTCCTCATTTGCTTCTTCTCTCTTGCCAGTCCTTCTATTTGTCTTGTACTTATCTTATTACTCTTTTTCCTCACCCAAATATTCTCTTTGATCTTTTAACACTTCACACTTCTAATTTTGTTTCACCTTGGATTTTCTCCTTGACCCTCAATGTGCTCTTTTTCCTTACTTTATTAAGCCTCAATGGGCTATAGGGATACAAATTTCACTCTCTTAGAGTTAAAAGAACCCATTCCAACTTCTATTTTCTCAAATAACCCTAAAACTATTTCACACTTCCCAAGATATTTTGATAAGCTCTAATACCATTATAATGTAATTAGACTTCTTATAAGTCTACCCAACTTGGTCTTCTAGGTCTATCTTGCTATTAAGAGGCTTATAACCTTCTTTTATCTTAACCTTAAACTTTATCAAGACTCTAAATTTATACTCTTGATACTCTACTAGGGTTATTTAACTTATATTGGTTCATTTTTGTATGAATCCTTACGAAGAAATCAGAACACATTTCTCATTCTTACTAGGTTCTCTTGTCTTTAGGCTTGACTATCTATAGGGTTTGCATACTATCTTTGAGTAGTTATTGACTATATATCATTCACTCGTGAATTTAAAATGATTCTATAAAACTTTCTCATTAACTAAAACATGTTTTTGAATTCCTTTCAAGGTCATTTGAAATCAAGAAGTAATCTTCAACCTTCACATAATCATGTTTATATGTTAAAACACAATCTGATTATTAACTTAGAAACCAACTAATTTTTCCTCCTTTAGACTTAATAACAGAGTTATTCAATGTTTTCATGGTTTATTAACTCCTAAAGATAACATTCATCCATTATTAAAACATTAACCTTCACATATATAGGTTCTTTTTTATTAAAACACATAAACATAGTTTTAAATCTTAAAAGATAGGTTTGTAGATTGTAATTTGATTATATAATCTCCTAAAAGACTCAAAATGCTCTAATATATTATTTAACACTTCACCAATGTCACTTCCTATCCCTCCTCAAATTTTAAGGAACTTTAATTCACTCATTTAGAATATATTCAAGGTTTGGCTTCTTGAAACCCTAGGCCTTGTCTTGTAGATAAACATAGTCATATTTATCTTTCCTCCTTTTGGGGTCATCTAAAATCAAGAAGTAATCTTCAACCTTCACATATTTATGGTTATATGTTAAAACACAATCTGATTTTTGACTTAGAAACCAACTACTTTTTCCTCTTTTAAACTTAGTAACAGATTTATTCAATGATTCCATGGTTTTTTAAATCTTATAGATAAAATATATCCATTATTCAGACCTCAACCTTTGAATATGTAAGTTATTTTTTATTGAAACACATAAATAGAGTTTTAAATCTTTAAACATAGGTCTATAGACTATAATTTAGTGATATATTCTCCTAAATGAATCAAAATTCTCTATTATCTTATTTAACACTTCACCAACATCATTTCATATCCCTCCTTAAAGTTTCATGAACTTTCATCCACTCATATAGAAGATATTCAAGTTTCAACTTGCTTAAACCCTAGGCCTTGTCTTATAGATAAACATGGTCATGTATATATTTTGTGTTAGGGTTATTAAAGACATAAGACCTCTTAAATCACTTTTAAAATATCCGCTTTCATATACCTAACATGTTTCACCTTAATTGGTTTAGTCATTTTTGAGATATGTAAGTTTTAGTGTCATCCATATATGCTTTAAAACTTGTTTCAAGATAGCAGGTATGATATTTTAGAATATATGACTCATAAGACACCCCTAAATATTTAATTATCTTTTAAAAATTCATAAAAATTCTATTCCAATATTTTAAAAAGTTTCAAACCATTCACGTGGTTCATTTTCTCCACTAAAACTCTCAACTAGGTCTAAATCCAAAGGTCTGTAAAATATAGTCCTTTATATATTTATTTATAGGATTTAAAAATAATTTAATCCACTTTTATTTTTTAAATTATATATTCTAGTAATTTTATACTAAATTTGGAATCATTTGTATAGGTAGTTCACAAGTTATAGCACTTTTTCTAGGTGAAACCATGTCCTAGGGTTTAAGGATAAATTACAGATCCAGGAGCACTAAAATTGATGGATAATGAGTTTTAATGATGTTAAAATGATTATTACACTTTTAATAGGATATATACAACATTATATTACTCTATTTTACACCTTTACCCCTTTATCAATCTCAGAAGAGGATAAAACTATGTTTTTTTACTATGTAATCTCTATCTTGACTGTGCATAAAATAACGAGAAAACTTTCAATGTGAGAATGAAAATTAAAAAGCCTAATTTAGAATTTTCAAGATCTTAGACTCATAACACCTTCAAATATCTCATTCATTCATGTTTATCCCTTTATCAATCTTAAAAGGTTATAAAAACAAAGTTTCCTTGACTGTGATATGCAAAACTCTATATCCAATCTTGTAACTTGAAATAAAGACTAAACCACACACAAATTGATTCATATAAACATTTTAAAAAAAATTAATGGATTATAAATTCATATATAAAGATATTAAATATTCTTTATTTCATTTATACTTCAAAACTTACATATAGTCCCCTGTAGACTATAATAGATTGTATACAAAGTTCTAGAGACTTGTAACCACTTCTCTACTCTCCACACATAACAAACATACTACTTAAAATTTTATTGTTTATTTTATAGGATCCTTTTTACTTGTATCAAAGTCTCATATAATATCTAATATTTGTCTCTTCTTTTTCTATAAACTAAAGATCTCTCAACAACTTAAGACTTATCTCAAAACATGTTTATTTTGGCCTTTCACCTTTGTTGACATAACTTGATTAGTTTTTAAGACAAGTGGGGGATAATCTGAATGAATAAAAAAAATTAAAACATGTAAATATACCATAAGTACCATTTTTAAAGGATCCTAATTGCTCAAAAGACATGAAAAAGCCTTAAAACACCTAACACTAATTCAAAATTTTGAATTTCTCATTTTATCGAGAAAATAAAAAACTACAGATTTTGAGAAAAGTATGGGGTTTTGAGAACTCAAAATAACATGGACACACCCATATTACCTCTTAAACCTTTCAAATCCACAATGTTTACATATTTACATGATTACAATTGATTTCATCATGATGCTCATGTATCATATTCATATTGGTTAGTAAGATTTCAAATAAGTTAGTTTTTTCCACTATTGTGTAGTGTTGGGAATTAATTAATTTACTTATTTATATTATAAAATATATAAATCTTAAATATGTCTATATTTTATGAATATAACTGAGATATATGACACAAATATTTCATAAATTATATATTATTTCATGTATCTATAAACACCTAAGTTTGGTACAAGGATCATTTGTTTCATTACATTTAGTCACACCATGTATATCCGGCATATTACCTTTAATTATCAGTTTATTGGTGAATTATTGTCTTATTTTATATCATCCTATTTTTTTTTCCCATGTTATTTTCATTCTTCTAATTTCTCTAGTCTACCTATTTGTTGGCTTTGGGAATCCCCTCCTTACTTTTCTTTTTTCTCATTATTTTGACCTTATCCCTGGTTATGGTTGGTTTTGTCACTATTTAAGCTTGGGTTTTTTGTTATTCCATCTAGGTTAGGTTTTTTCCACACATGATTCTATCACTTTTATATTTTATGGGTTCCTAGACCCTTTAGGATTTTATTTTGTATGCCTAGGCTTGATTTTCCCAATTCTTACCCATTTTGAGTGTTAAAATGTGTACTATTGTGGATTAACTCAAACGAAGAAAAGGATATATATACAAGGTTAATAATTGGACTTGACACAAATGAATAATTTAAAAATTCATCACATCTATCCAAGTTTAGTTTAAGTATAATCTAGGAGGACATAATTCTGCTCATAAGGATTAATTTTAAGTTTTCAAAGAATCTGATATCAAATGAAGGTCAAAATGAATTATTTATATTTTTATATTCACTTAGGGAAGTTTATATTAAATCGATACCTCATATATTTATCTAAAACTTTCATGAACTACAAGTGGTTTGATTCCATGCATATACAATTTGTATCTTGAAACTTCACTTTGGTGGTTTCCCAAACTAACTACTTCTTTTTTCTCTATTTTGGATTGAGATATTAATGTGAAGCTAGGTAAAATATTAATAAAATATACTTTCCTTATTGTGCCCAAAAAATAGTTAATAAAAAAGTATATGAACATCCAAAAAAATCCATTTCACTAATGATAGAAATGTTTTTTTTGTGGAACCATACGCATGATAGACTCGGTAGCATAGAGATAGACTCATAAAGCTTAATTTTTATGAGTGTATGGATTCCAAATATTAACTCAAACCTTGCATGTGTCTTCTCAAAAATAGTTTCAAGATCCCATATTTGAAGAGATGCATCTCTACAATCTACACAATCATTTCCTAGATTCATATTTATATAAAAAATCATTAACGATCATTCCTTAATATCTTGTACTTAATTTTCATTTCCTATTTTTGTTTAAATAATCATTTTACATGTTTACATTATCCCATCCATATTTATATATTTTATTTGTAGATTTTCATGAATATATACTTATATCTATTATTGAAATAAAATTTACAACTTGGTTCTAAGAGATAGTTATGTGGTTTGACATGACGTTAGTTAGAGATAATGTAGCATAGAGGTTAGTATTAAGAGATAGTACTTAGTTAACATGTGAATTTATTATATTTTTAAGTAAGTAGATTCATACACATACATAATGCACAATACACAATGTATTTCCTACTCTAACTCTCTTTATTCATATATTAAATAATAAAACATTAATTACCTTATGTATATCTCTTCACTAAATACATATGCACTCTCTTATGCTATTATATTATATGTTATCTCTATATTTTGTTCATATATTCTCTCTATTATAATGTTGCACTATAAATACCAATAATAAACCTAAACAATAAAATGGTCATGTATTTATGAGACATGCATATTCTTTAGATAATGTTTATGTTTTATCATAGGGTACCAAACCTTACTGCATTGTTTAGGTTGGTATAAACCTCTATCCATTTGGCAAAGAGAATATTTATATAGTTTTGGTCAAGTTAGATTATTTTTGGTGAGTTATCATTACTATATTTTGTTGAAGAATCCTGCCAACATTTTTACATCTTTTACAACTTTGTCTCATCCTCGAGACAACTCTAATAATTATAACAAGATAAATTCAAAATAATTCACTTTTTTCAATATGAAAAACTTGAAACAATTTAAGGGTGACATAATAAAAAAAAATAGAAACATATACATATGGCATAAGAAACCAAAGTGCCCTTACTCAATTTCCCTGATTGGATTTATAGGAGAGTGTTACCTATTATTCCAAAAGTTTGGGACCTATTCTCATTTGATCACCCCTACTTGGGTAGATATTTTTCATACTTTTATACCATTATCTTTGAAAAAAAATTCCATTTAAATAATATAGTGTTAGTGTCCAAGAACTTATATTATATTGCAATGTTACCTATAACCACTTTGGCCACATCTCCTAGAGATGGTGAAACCTAAAAATTATTACAATAATCCTCAAGATATATTATTATAGCTTCATCTTTTCCACATGATTACTTAATAGTGTTACATTTTCATCCATTTCCTAAAACATAAAGATTCTTTGAGCTTGTTTTGTCTTATTTCAATTTGTAGAGTGATCCTTTTCTTCTTCTCCAATTTTGAAGGAACTTTATTGGAATCATAGTTGGTGGAGGATTACGAGTTTTATATCCAAAATTTTCAACTCAATATTTTTCTCCTAGGTCCATAGGGGCTAGCTAACATAGTATGAAAAGTATGTTGCTACATTCTCGATGGTTTTATTTAATTTCTCATTTTTCTCCTTATATTCCATTTTTAATGTTTGATTTTCCCCTAGGATAGGTTCTAATAGTTATGCCTCATATTCCTCATATTTTGTCTTTATGATGTTTAGGTATTCTATGAATCCAGCATGGTAGATGAAAATTTACAGTACTTCTTCTAATTGTTGCTCAATTGGCCATGTTGAGTCTGGGTTGTATTGAGGTATAACATTAGTTAAGGTTGTGAGTGACTTATTTATCCCTTATAATTTCACACACCTCACCATACATTCCACCCTTGGACTTCGAATTAAAAAATATTTTTTTCTTTATCTATTTGTGTCAAATTCTATAAAGACATTATAATCTATCCACGATGCATAGGCTATAATAGGTTGAATTGTACCATAAAGATAGAATTCATTTGTTTATGTTTTTCCATCTTAATGTTGATGTTTCTAAGGGTATCAATTTGGGTTTTTGATGTAGATATAATATCCAATATATATCCACCAAACAACTATGTACCATCCCATAAACTCCCTTTTTGTGTCTCCAAAGCTCATAAATGTAGCTTTTACTTCTTTTTATTTTCTCTCTTTTTCTTCTATCTTTTTTTTAATTTTCTCTCTTTCAATATTTTCTTGATTCGTTGTTTCTTGTGTCTCATTATTTTTTCCATCTTCTTTTCTCTTTATATTTTATTATGGCTATATTTT
The DNA here is from genome assembly GCA_037957365.1 of Torreya grandis. Lineage (NCBI taxonomy): Eukaryota > Viridiplantae > Streptophyta > Pinopsida > Cupressales > Taxaceae > Torreya > Torreya grandis. The sequence continues at coordinate 1,362,849 of JARHVA010000738.1, read as the reverse complement.
ATTTTCTTCCTCATAATTTTCCTTTTCTTCTCTCTTTTTATTTTTTCCTCCTATCTTTTATTTTCTTCCTCTTTGTTTTCCTCCTCTTACCTATTTATATTTCTTCCTCCTAGATTTTCTTTTCTTCCTCTTGTTTTTCTAATTCTCATTTTCTTTTGATTTATTCTTTTATTTTTATCTTGTCCCTCTCTACTTCTTTTCCCATGCAATAGTTAAATTTTTATGTCACCAAGGATTTCATCTTTTTCAATAACCTTTTTTGGCAAGCATGTATGATCCAGATGGATTCTAGAGCATTGAAGCCTAATGCCTAAATCTCGAGGGCATAAACCTAGTATAACGACTACACCTGAAACTCATCCAAAAATATGGGTCTCACCTACACAACACTTACCAATGGAGTTGAATGACTCAACTGAATGGCTCTTCTAAATGACCCAGTTGAATGGTAGAACTGAATGGCTCTTCTAAATGATAGATCTGAACAACTCGACCAAATGGTAGAGTTGAGTGGCTCCACCAAATGATAGAGCTATTTGGCTCTACCATTAAATTAAGCCATTCAACGCTAACAATGGTCAATTTGGACATCTCTACCCTTGGTAGATCCAAATGGATTAGCCAGATAGCTCATCCAGTGGTAGACTCTGATGGCTCTATCAATGGGAGAGCTGAGTGGCTATGCCTGTGATAGGGTTGAATGGCTACCCGTAGTAGAGTTGAACATGATAGTGCCATTTGAATTTGTTGTAGTCAGAGCCATTTCACTCTACCATTAGTACAGCCCTTCAGCTCTATCAAGGGTAGATGCTAGAGTCATTCATCTCTCCCTAAAGAAGAAGAGCCCTATATCAAAAATAATCGAGCTACACTAAAGAAGAGATATTGGCAATTTGAAGAACATTTTAGACATACCAATTCACCAAAGCTATAAATCATATTCACCTAAATGAATCTAAGGGGGTTTGGGATATGGCCTCTTAAAATGAACCATGTTCTTAACATTGTTGACTTTGTTGGATTATTTATTCATCATTAAGGGACATTATTGTTCCCCTTTAAAAAAATGCAGTGTTTCTTCTTGGTATATTTTCCACTCTAATTTTATCTTTCCTTATATTCTCCTTGGTTCTTGTGATTGATTGATGTATAATGAGCTAAATTTTCCCTATTATGTCATCTAAAGTAAATGGAATTATCTACATAGTCCATTATTTCTTTTATGGTTATGTTTTTCCATTTAACGTCTACTCCATTGTATATTTTATCAAGTTTAGGCACACATCATTTCTTTGTTCATTCTTCTATGAGTGTTTCCACATTAGGTACCCATTCTATGATAGTGTCTTTTCCACCAATTTTTTATTATTTATGTTCTTATCCTCTTGATGATATTGTCTCTAAATAAGAGACCAATGTTTCCTTATTTATTCATGATTTTTTTCTTTGTGATTTTTTTATTTTTCCCCTATCTCATTTTTTAGGGTCAATGGCTTCTCATCCTCTTTCTACCACTCATTTGTATAAAAAAATCCCGCACATCGGCCATGGATGAAGTAGTATAAATATTTGGTTGTTATGCGACTTGTATTTTTCATTTTTTTGGTATTAATTGTGGCTTATCTCTTCTCAATTGTTTTCTTTGGCCTAAAATAATAGCATGGGGATTTTTTTCAATCATTTATTCTTATGCAAGGGTTTTCCATATATTATGATATTTGACTACAACTAAAATAGTTTCCCCCCTCCTTTTTTTTTTGGTGTTAAGTTATTCCTAGTTTATGTTTTTTTTAACTGCATTGATCTAAATGGTATTATTCCTATTGGGAAGGGTTCTACTAGTATTAGATTTTTTGGTGTATCTTGAAATTATGATATAATTCAGATTTTTATGGTGATAGGTCAAATTAATATAGGGTATTGGGAGATATGTCTTAAATTCATAATTAATTAATTGATTATGCTACTCTTGGGTTTAGAAGTAAGCCCATAGATCCTATTATCATAATTTATACTTGTTAATTTGTTACTTCATATGGTAGCGGAGGGAGTGTGGTGAAAATTTTCACAAAGGGGTATATATAGATGTTAAAATATATAGTATGAATAATTTTTTTGTGAACTATTTTTGTGTTATCCTTGGGGAGATTCTTGATCTCCCAGCTACCATTCCTTTGATCATATTTTCCCACTCTAAATTTTTTAAGATATCCCCTTCCCCCTGTTAGCTTGCATTTAAAAAATATTTAATTTTCTTTCCTACACTTTTAGTTGGAGTCCCATTGTATTGGTCATTGGTGACCTGCTACAGTATTTGTTAAATACATAGCTAAGATGATTATAAGGGATCCATACTTGAATTAATGAGTACCTTGATATATAATCTATATATTCTACATATATTGTTCACAAAGGGAGATAGGAAGGTCATATTTCATGTTTAGCATGACCATATCCCATCCGATCTAGACACTTTTAGCTATGGAAAAATACATTTAGTTTTTATAATACACTTCCATGTAATGGAATTCATCATATACCAAACTATAGGGTTTGTATGCATTAAATGGAGAGGTTCATCTGATTGGGATATGTTCTATTAGGTGTAGCTATGAGATTTATATTCATTGATTTCTTTTTGTAATATTAATTTTTGTTGTGCCTTTGGTTAATAATTCCTTTCATTGTCTGGATGACCACTAGTATGGTCTATTCAAGTACATGATGTCTTCATGTACTCACCTTAATAATAGTTTGATCATGATTTCATAGATTATTAGGAATTAAAATCCATTATAGAGATATAAACACATCCTTTTGATGATTTTTAATTTCTTCATGTATTCCATATCTTGATTTTGAGGGTTTTCCTCTAACATTGCCAAAAAATATCTCTAGAGCATGGTGATCAATCTTCCCAAGATTTGAATGAATTTACTTTTGAGGGTCCTATTATTGAGATACCAAAGTAAGAATACTCAATAATTCTCCTTGAACATTTGAAGGCTCTATTTTTTAAGAATGTTTATTGTATATTAATATTTTTATTTACTCAACTATAACCACTTATGGTAACTCCATTATTATTCTATTAATATGGGGTTCTTTAGTCTAGAAAATAATTTAGAGTGTTGTTATCATAGAGGTATTTTTGTGTTTTCCTTGAGGGTGAACCACTGATTTATAACTTCCCAATTTTTTATGTTGAATCCATGGGTTAAATAATTATTTTTACCCACATTATATGTTTTTGTCCATTCTTACTTAATGTTTTTTCATTTTGAGTTTAGTTATTGTGTTTATCTTTATCTTCATGGAATCCCTTGCATTTGATCCTTTATTTTTCAACCATATATTTTAATTTTCCCTCTAACTACCTATTTATTCTCAATTTATTTGACACCATGATAAACTAATCTATGAATTTTATCCCATATAAAAACCAAACATATATTCACTCTTATTTAAGAAGAGCGTCATTTTATTAGTTTTAACCCTCCCTCTTTTTTAATCCACCATTTACAAGTTATCAATATTAGAGGTAACACTACTCTCTATTTATACTTTGTGTGTGTGTGTGTGTGTGTCTTCAGAGTCATTTTATTTATTATTTTCATATTTTATAAAAAAAATATTGTTGCCTACTTTTTTTATTTTTAAAATAAAATGTTGTGTTTTTACATTATTTATTCAAAATTATATTTCTACTTTTATATAACCCCACAATATTTTATTTTAGTTTTAGTTTTTTTATTTGCATTGATATACAATGTATGATTTTAAGTGTGTGCCATTTACATATCATTTTCTTAAAATTTATGAAAGCATTTGTAATCTTATGGCTCAATAATTCAAAATTTACTCAATAATATATGGTATTATCCATATTATTTTCATTTTGATTCGATTTTTGTATTTATTATCACATATCAATACTTTGTCATTTATCTATAACTCCATTTTATTAATATTTTTGTAATGCCAATATTTTTTTTTGTTTCCTCTTGTGATTAATTATACAATGTTATGAATACTCTTTCATATAATTTTTATAATTCTAAGAATATTTATTTTAAAGAGTCTTTTTCATTCACCCTCAATGTCACCACCAATCTTAAGATCAATTAGCATATATTTGATAGGAACAACTATTTCCAATATGTATACTAGTTAATAGGGACAATACTTGTTAATACTTTTATAAGTTATGAGATAAGCCCATAATACAATAAGTATTTTATTGTCTTGATCTACTACCCCTTCATTACATACATAACATACATATATATATATATATATACACACATACATATTCTAATGCCTCCATTTTATCATTTACTTGTGGATGATATATAGTATTTCAATTATGTTGTATAAAAAAGGGCTTCAGTAACTCAACAAGTATGTGATTTATAAAATGTTTCCTTTGATCACTTGTAATACTAAGTGGTCATCTAAATCTTGTAATGATATTATCATATAATTCTTTTGCAATAGTTTCTTTTGTATAAACTTTAATAGGTATGACCTCTTCCCACTACTTAGGTACTTTGTCCTTGTTATTATAAATAGAGTGTTACTTCTCCATGCTATTGGTTTTATTGGCCTAATGAATTCAACTTCCCAATTATTGAATGTGGCTAGCACTAATATTGATCAAAGTGGAATTAAGTCTCATGTGTTGGTTTTTTGTATCATTTTTAAAATGTCACAACTCCATGTATGTTTGAAAATCTAAATGTCCCATGCTTTCCCCCATAGGCCTACTAATAATATTTTATTTGTAGTTCCTTTTCATAAATTACGCCCTCCTACTAATCCATAATGTGCCTCCCTAATGATGTCTTCTCTTTCATTCAGTATGGATACTTTTCATAAAACCTCATATTTTCTATTTTTTTAATAGGGATCGCTATATAAATTTGAATGTTAAATCTTGTATTAATAATATATTGCACCCAATTTTTTCATATCCATCAATAAATTCCCTTATTGATATGAATTTTATAATATATTCCATATCTTTTGGAATTGCCTCAATGAGGAATAGATGAGCTCCAAGGAACTCATCCTAAATTGTACCAACATCTTATACAATATTAATCCTTGATAATTAATATGATTCATTATTTAACCAACCTAGTTTCACCATAGTTTTAAATTATTATTTTTGGAAGAACATTAGCCAATGACATATCCTCCACTATGTCACTAGTCTATTTATTAAGGATTTACATGGTTTATGATTTTTGAATAATATGAAGGTGTATTTAACAAATAATGTCAAAAAAATTTACATTGCATACAAAATTTATAATTTCTTTCTCTTTGTAAATGAATAGTTTTTCTCACCCTTTGCCACTTTATGAATTACAAATGAGATAAGTTGATCGATTTGATCACACGGTTGTGATATCAATATTCCTATCTTTGTTCATGAAGTGTAAACATGGAATTAAAATTTTAATGTCCAATCTATAAATACTAATATAGATGCATCAGATATCTTATTTTTCAGTGCATTGCATACTTTTTGGCATTGTAGCATCCATTAAATTTCTTTGTTATTATTTTCTTTACTAACTCTTATATGGTAACATTGACTTTTAAAATATTCCTAATGAATTTTTTGTGACAAATAATATTATCCAAATATTTTTCTTACCTCTTTCTTTGTATTATGGGGTGGTAAGTTTAAAATGATTATTGTGTTTAATGGATCTACCATGAGTCCCTCCCTACAAATTATATATTATTAATATGATACAAATGGGATCACAAAGACACACTTATTTAATTTCAACAAATATTTAATTGTATAAAATGTGAAAACATAAACTATAGTTCCTAGACATGATACTCTAATAACCCACACACCATCCAATCATCTAAATAAACCATCAAAAATTCATGAATAAATTCTCTAAATACATTTACTATAATCTAGATAAATATTGTTGGCACATTTTTGAGCTAAAATGACAATACTATTGACATGGAAGACCCCAATTCTATTGAAAACATGTTTTTTGGGTGTTATTTTGTGCTATCTTGACTAGTGATAGCCAAAAAATACATCTATAAATGAATATATTTTTATACCTACTACACTTTCTAGAATTTATTTGATGAAGGATGTTGGAAATGGATCATATATACAAATATTTCTTAATTCCATGTAATCAACACAAATATGAATTTTACTTATTTTATTATTTTGAATTACCATAGTACTTATCCATTATGAGTCTTCAACAATTTTGATGATACCACTAGCTAACATTTTATCTAGTTCAATCTTCACTTTTGCCTTTACATTGGTGTTGATCTGGTAAGGTATTTTATAAATGGTTTAATGTCTTATTTAATTTTTATTTTATTAATTACTACTTATTATTTAATTAATTCTAGTTTTATAAAGGTACGTATAAATAAATCTTCAAATTCTTTTAATAATTTAATCATTTTTTTTTTGGCTTCAATCCAATGGTTTCCTATCTTTTCTATTTTTGGATTTAATTATTTATCTATATATTATTAATTTTTTAAGGATTTGTTAAAAAAAATTCCTCCATGGTTTAGATTAATTTTATTTCTTATATTTGATTTCTATTTTTATATTATTTGGTTTATCATCTTCATCATTAGATTCTTGCTTATTTCATTTTCTGTAATATGTTTTTTCTCCAAACACTATTTGGTTGTTCTTATATTACACAATTTTTCCACCTGTTTTGTGATAATTCCAATTTCCTCTGAATCATTTATATGTCACATTATGGTACTTTCCATTGTATTTTTTTTGAAATGATTTTTGGCAGTATTTTCTAGTTCAAGTAGAAATGTTTTAATTCTCTATAGTGCAATACATACCTTTGTAAATGGGTCCCAAAATTTGAATTCCAAACAAAACTTATTTTTAAATTTAATGAAATTACTATTTTACATCCACATCTCTTGATGCATATACCATGTGCTTGGATATGTATCTAGAGTCTAGTAAAACAATTGTGCCCATTATTTTTTATTGGTTTCACCTTTTTCATTTCAAAAAATTTCTTAATTTTAGAAATGTATTTTAGGAATATGCATCCCTATATATTGTGTTATTTATTTTAAATATAATTATTTATAAATAAATATTATTTTTAGTAAAATACTAAATGATTTTTAGTTTAAAATCTAGAATTTATGAGCTTTTTAGTATCTTATGGTTGTGATTATAAGTTTATCATATATACCCTTCATTTATATATATTCTAAGGGAAATAACCTTGTCATATCTTCTAAATATTCTTCCACATTCCCTATTTTGCTTAATTTTGGTAATTTAACATGTGAATCTCCTCTTTCAATGTGATATACTTTACATATCCATTGAATTAGATTTGTTTCTTTGGTGATATTATATATCTATGATTTAAATTTCATCATGCACCAAATTTTTATCACCCTTATCTTTGGCTCTCCATATAGCCATGCTCTAATGTCTATTTCGTATTAATTTTCTATTTATTTAGTTTCTAATGTTTCTTCTCCTTATTCATTAAGTTCATAATTATCATTAGGGTTTTTTGTGTTTATTATTATGTATACTCTTGATAATTTGTCAAAATGTTTTTCTATATCATCAGACCACAGTTCGTATGACCATGTGGTTACTATTATCACTGAATTTTACACCCTTGAAGAGGTATTTCAAGCCTAATCTAATTGATTGAAACAATGGGATTACCCCTAGACCTTTGGGTTGTCTAGAGTGGGGGTAAACCTCTAAATTAAAGGGATAACTCCCTTGGTATATCTATTTAATCTTATCACCTATGCTACTAACTTGTTGGGCTGAAAATGGATCGATAAACATGAAAGAAACCTAACCTAATGATTTGATGCACCAAGTTTAACTCCACAATGATACCATGAACTTTCACTATGAGAGGTGATTCACAAAATTAATCTCAATATCCAAGGTTTCTCCAACATAATTATTTCAACATGAAGGTAAAATACAATGCAATTATCAAGGTGGATGAATAACAGGTCTAATTATAGACACTAATACTCTTATTTACACTTTAATACATAAAATAACACTAAATACACTTCATGTGATATGTTAGAGAGTAAAATAATTGCACAAAACATGAAAGAGTAAGGTAAACACAAGGAGAGATGATCATCACTTGTCATTCAACTATGAACTAATTCACACACTTAAACATGAAGTGAATAACTCAAAACCGGCTTGAAATTTTTATTCAAAGTAAAAATCATTAAGCAAACTAGTAGGGCTTCACCATACCAGATGTGGATTCTTTACAAAGCCAAAACTGGCTGCTTATATAGAGAAATATGAAGAGGAAGAGAGGGGTGTAGAAGAAGAAGATTGAAAAGTGTATTAATGAGTTACAAAAATAAATAAAGTTATGAAATATTAATAAATATAATTCCAAATCCATGTGTCTCACTCCTAAATATGCTTCAACCCTCCATGTGGCATATGAGTTAGAACTTGGCTTGACACCCTGACTAACTTCTTGAAAACTACCCTTATTTACATAACAAGAGTGAAAAATATAATTTTAAATCATGAATTTATAATTAAATGATCTCATAATACTTATTTTACACCTACCATGCATCAATAAACTCCTTTGATTTGGAATTCCATCATTCATATGCATAGGTGTCTTGAAACTCTTCATTTCTTATGCCTAACTTGGTCTAAGTGGCCCAAAACTCAAGTTCATATTATTCAAGTCACTCTTTCTCCATGGATGGTATTGAAATATCTTATAAGACCTGAATAAAAAAAAATTGTTCTTGGAACAACTCCCAAGACTCCAATTTTCCCCTCAAGCCCTCATTAGGCCTATTTTCCTTGTGATTCTAAAAACCTATAACCCTCCTTGTGTAGGAAAATTTATGCATGGTTATGATTTAAAAATTCATATTATATAACCCATTATTACCTTACAGCTTCATGTCAAGTTTCATGTCCTAACTCTGAGTGGAAGTCCATTTTTCCACCTTATCTTTCCTCAATTAGGCCTCTTTGCATATAACTCTATTTTCTTGATCCAAACTTATCCCACATGTGTGAAATAACCCAAAATAATTTTATTCACTTTAAATAAGATATAACCAACCTCAATTTAAATTTTAAGGTCTTGAGACCCTATGGAAGTGTGAGAACCATGAAATGACCTTGCCACCTAGTCTCATTCTAGGCCTATTTGAGATTGTCTTGGAAAATGAGCCTTGTTTGACCATTACCTCCTTCAATGACTATAAATTTATCCTTTCCTTAAAAACCCTATAAAACACTAAAAACATACAAAATAAGGCATTTATTGCAGTTTATACAACTATAAATACAAAGTACCTATGGAGAGCCTAATTGGATTAATAAACAACATAAAAGAGTTTTAAATATAAAAATATTGCATTAAATTTTATTTATAGTTCCATTTGTCTTGACTAATCACTATCAAGGTTTTAGGAGGGTTTTAAGTATGTTTCATTCTTAAGGATTGTTCATAAAGAACATATCTTCTTTCTCTCTCCTAATGCCACAATATTTTTTTTAGGGGAAAATTACATCACCTAAAATCACCATTGATTCCCATGAAAATCCTCATGAATTTTATGAGTGTGAGAAAGTACTCCTCGGGTGGTGAATGTGCATTTGTTACAATCTAACAACAGTTCTAAGCCAAATTGACCATTTCCAAGTTCCCTTATGCAAACCAATACATATATCACCTCTAAAAATACCTTATTAATTATATAAAATATTTATTATGTATCCATTTAACCCCATTTTTTCTAAAACTCATTTTCCAAGTGTTGATTTGTTAATGAGTGTATTGGGCCTATGTGTGTCCTATGTTTCATTAGGTCTAGACATAGTTTTGACCTTTTTCACCTTTATTATCATGTATGATGGTTAAATGAGGTGTTAATAACACTATGAAATAATTCACCAAATTAATTTCATTCCTTTATACCTCTCACAAGACTTTCCATTCTCCAATTAAGTAAAACACTCTTGAAGAGAAGGTAGACCTAGAAGTTGCCTTTTGACTATGTATGGGGTTTTGAACTCAGATTTTACCAATATCATCATGTTGCCTTTGGTTTTTATATGGATTTATGATATTATTTTATAACTAAGGTAGACCTCATAGCCTTTTAGACATGTTTTTCTCTTCCTTTTAGGTTTGGAATTAGCCTATCCTCATTGTAGCATATAAGTGCTTATTAGGGTATCTTGATTGCATTCTTTGTGTTTAAGACCTCACCTTCACATCAATAATATTATTTTGGTTATTAAATTTTTTTGAATTCCAAATTGGGTTCAAACACTTTTCATACATGCTTTACTAGCTTTCTTTAACTTGAAAATGGACTGACCTTCAAGTAGGCCTGTAGGTGGCCTTTTGGGGAAGGGTATTGATTAAACTTTGGAAAGTTAGTCATGCACTTTATCAAGATACTTTGAGAGGGTTAAAAATATTTTCAATATTTTAATTCATTTTACTTCAGGGTTTACCAACTCTTTTTATATCATTTTCAAGTTACTTGTCACTTGTTCATTTTGTACACAGTCCTATAGGTGCATTCTAGGACTTGTCAACTCAGTTATTTGACCATCTCTAACTTGCAAGTGACCTAGTTTATCTTCAATGTTTTTAATTCTATATTTTCGAAATGAAGTTAGGTTTCACTATCTTGGCTTTGATTTTTTTGATCTGATATTTAATTTGGTCCAAAATGAGGACTTACAAGCTTAGGGCATGTAGGTCACTACTTGCTCATTTAGGGATACAAAGCCACTTTTTGATATTTTCAACCTTTTAATCCTATCAACTTCACCACAATTCCCTATAACTAATTAAATGTCTTATAATACTTATGAAAATGCCTCATATCATCTTCAACTCACCTTACAGTCTATATAAACCTATAGGTACATTCAACACATACATAGGGTTTGTGTGTTGTCTTAGAACATCTACTTAATTTATATCACTTGATCATGGAAGTGGGGAAATCAAGGACATATGAATGTATTAGGAAATTTATAAAGTCTTCCCATGGATCTAAGTATATTCAATTTACTTCTACAATTTATATAGGTCTATGTATGTAAGAAACACTTGTGACTCTCTTTGAAGGGTACACTTGGACTAATATCTTCATCTTCCCATACTTATAATAGTGAAATGTTATCTTGGAATGTTATACTATTATATATCATTGATACTTGAGATAAAATTAGCAATCAAACATGTAGTAGACTATGCAAACATAGACCATGTCTCCAAAGAGCATCACACTTGAATAATATGGACAAGAATCATATTTCAGACAAATAATACATGAAATTCATGAAGTTGGTGGATCGTCCATGTTTTATGGATAATTTTAAACCTTTTAATATTAAAAATATTTCAGACAAAATAAAACTTGCATCAAGATTGATAGAAACACCTTGTGCATTAAGAAACTTTTCTTCTAAGTGAAGAAACTTCATGAATATGAGTTTGTTGATGAAACCACCATGAAAAATATATCCTTTACCTCTAAAATCATAACTCAAAACCATTCTTCTCCATATAATTTTGAAGTGGAAAAATAGATGTAAGAATAAATCTTGCTCGGATGGATAAGACACAGTGACCTACTATCACTCTTAGTAATTTTTTTAAAATAAGGGATCATGAATATGAAAAATAATTAAATTTATTTCAATATTACTATGATCCCTAATAATATCCAAATTTTAATCTCTCTCTCTCTCTCTCTCTCTCTCTCTCTCTCTCTCTCTCTCTCTCTCTCTCTCTCTCTCTCTCTCTCTCTCTCTCTCTCTCTCTCTCTCCTCTCTCTCTCTCTCCTCTCTCTCTCTCTCCTCTCTCTCTTCTCTCTCTCTCTCTCCTCTCTCTCTCTCTCTCTCTCTCTCTCTCCTCTCTCCTCTCTCCTCTCTCTCCTGGTTATACCATTCATTTCAAATTTGCCTTCCTGAGTTTGTGAAGGTAGTAATGGAGAAGAAAGAGTGCCTGAATCAACTGTTCAACTTTAAACTTGTTCCAAATATATAAAATTATCTTAAGGAGACCAAGGGATACTTAAAACCCATTTACAACTAAAATATGATCTTTCAAGGCCATACAAGTGCCCAAAAGTGCTTGTAGAGTGTCTTTTTTCTTAGTTTAGGCATTAAACTATAGATGTTACCAATATCTGAGTATCCCTGAACATTATCTAACCTATTTATTACATTAGGTACATTTTCAAAATTATTTCATCATTTAATTCTTGGGATGGTACATGTAACTCCTCCAAATAGGCCAAAAGGTGGCCAAATTATCATTTTAGCATAATATAACATAGTAAAAGGTTAATGCATGATAATATGACTTTAATGCCATATAAATAACCTTTTATAGTGACTTTAAAATATATCAAACCTTTGACCATATTTTACAATCTCAAGACCTTTTAAATTGACCCCTAGGACTAGACAAAGTGAACATAAGACCAAACCTTGTGACAATGCTAGACAAGGACAAATATGACCATATGGAACTATTTAAGACCATTCAAGACAATGACAAGTTTTTGAAAAACCTATGAGGTTTCAACCTATAAGGGGATGACCAATTTTGTCTTGAGGTAAATATTTGGTCAATAAATTTGGCAATTCATAGGGCTAGCATGCCTACAATGCTAATGGATCAATGGACTTATTTTTCCATTGGGAAATGGCACTCTTATGCTACAATCTAAAACTAGCATGCCTTCTAAAAATTTCAAACTCACACCAAACACATAACAAGAATATAACATATAGTATGCCAAAGGCATTTAGGGAACCACACATAAAAGACTCAAAATAACACACCTAACCTACTATGTACAAACCAAAAAAAACATGTTTGAGGTGATGAAACAATTACTCTTTGCTTCAATGAGGATCAAAAACAATATTTCTTGAGTCATAGATATTCTTGGATTACAAGTCACCATATGATGGATATTTTTCAAAGAAACTTTGCTTATGAAGGTTATTAAATGACTTACCCACTCATGGGACCTCTGCTAGCTACAAGTGAATCTCTTGAAACTCCATTGAATGGTCCTTCTAGCTCTCCTTGAGGTTTTGATTGACAATGTAACCTGCTTGATCTCTTTCATTATCATTTAGTGATTATCAACTTGCATCTTTTGATTCATGAAAAATATCATAGCTTCACCTTCTTCTAGACCATGATGTGTTTGATATATAGGACCATCATACTTGCCTTCTTACTAGCCAATCATGCTCGTAAGTGACTTAATATCAGATTGAGGTCTAGGTTGCTCTTCAACCACACAAACTTCTACATTGTAGTAATTGTATTCCTTCAATATTTAGTCTTGATTTATAGTGACTTGACACCCTTATTCATGCTCATTAGGTCCACTAATGACTTTAATATCAAGATCATGTTTCTTTTGAGGGAGAGTAGCCTTACTTTGTCAAATTATTGAACTATAACATGAAACTACTACCATAGATCATCACACTCTTCATGAATGTCACACTCATGAACTTATTAATTTTTGGTAGGCATAATGTATCATCTTAATTACCGTGTGATATTACACTTTTAAACTATCATCACCATCTATGTGAAGAAAATAGTTACCCATTGTAGCTTATGTAAGGGAAACATCAAGACTTACCTCAGGATGCTCATCACCCTTATCATGAATTATATATGTGTGAAGACATATATCTGTAATGAAATCATAAGGATAATACTCATAAGTCTCATAACCATATTCATACAATACGAGATTAAAAATACCTTCAAGATGGTAATATTATCCTATCATCTATGGCATGTTCTTCTTGCTCATTGATAGTGCAATTTAGATTGGAACTAGTTTACACATATGGTTCAATGTGTAACTTAGCCAATGGTTGTGTTCTTATTTTCACTTTAGCTCTATACCTCATTATAAAATCCAAGAAATACCAATAAAAAACAATATATCCTCTTATCTTGATAGTGAATTATCTTGATAGGTAAATGGAAAAATGTGCAGGGAAATCCACCACTACTATGTTTTATAGAATTGGAAAACTTGGGTAGTCATGTAATAACACTTTAAATCCTTTGATGAACCCTATATACTTGGTTAGTGTTCCATCAAGATACAACACTCCTTTCTTAAAAGGTTCATACTACAATCCTAACTTGTCTACAACTAATTTAGGCATGATTGAAGTGTTTTCCCCACTATCCATAATGCAATTATGGACCAGCTTATCTCCCACAATGAGAGTAAGATAGAAAGGTGGGTGATTTTTAGACTTGATGTAAGTTTCATTAATATGAATAGGTGCATTTGTGATTGCTACACTGATATTATTTTTTGGTTTGGGGAGGGGGGGGGGAGGGTTGGGGGGGTGGGTGGGAGGGGAAACTCCTCTTGGAGTAACTCCTTTTGACTAGGTAGATAGAGTGCCTCCCAAAAAGATATGCTTATTTTTGTGTTCTTCAAGGAGTCAATAATATTCAAAGGGGAAACATTGTCATTTTATTGAATCCTTGGAGGCAATATAGTACCTTGATTTTGAGGTAATGAAGTACCTTGAGCTTGAGGTAATGAAGTACCTTGAGCTTGAGACAATGAAGGTTTGACCACCTTTCCCAAGTTCTGATTTTGAGGAGGTGTAAAACTTGTAGAAGCTGCCATATTTACATACATACCTTGTTTTCTTGAAGGGAGGTTACTTGGAGGTGTATCCACATATTAATAATATCCAAAATCTCTCCTCTTTGAACTTATGATGGCTGAAACTGAGGTGCTCTAATTTAAGACAAATATATCCTCCATTTGGTAGTTTACAAAACTCACTCATGAATTATGACACTCTCCACTTGGTTCTGCTTGTATGGAGGTATCATTTCCTGATGTCGAGGAAGAAGTAATCTCTCTTTGAGACACCAAGGCTTAAAATTCCCCCTCATTAGTATTCATGTACTAACCTTGAGGCTACCCCCAAGATTTTTTCCATTGTTCTCCTTGAACTAGGTTGTTATGGACTGGAACCATGGCTCTTGAGGTGGGAGTAGAATTTGGATTCTAGGCATTAGGTGACCTAGTAAAATTAGGTTTACATTATCCCATAACTTGACTATTATGCTAAGGTATAAATCTATTTACTTGTGGAGAGTAATATTGAGAGTTTTGCTAATCCCCCATATGTTGATTTGATTGCCTAGTTTAAGCTTCTAAGGCCTTATATATTATTTGTCAATCAATTGTATCATCTAATTTATTTGGAGTAGTTTTAGACTTGATATTTGCATTTGTAAATAGAGCAAATCTTGGAGGGGTAGTAGGAATGTTAGGCAAGATATTCATTTATACTTTTAGAGAGATTTTACCATCTTGGATTGAACTATTCTCAACACTAATAGCCACATCATAAGCATCAGGTAAGGTATACCCTCCCATGGATTGTAACATAATAGCTATATCAGCCCCAATAGATCTAAGGTAGGTTGGGAAAATAAAACTTGTAGGGGATCTCATGGGAGGTGGAAGCCTATTCCATGTCCTTTGGAACCTTTTATTGAAATAATGCATGAATTCCTTAGGACCTCTTTGGATGAAATTCAATTGATGGATCAGTGATGTATGATCACTCTTATCCTCAAACCTTGTATTCAACAACTCCCCAAATTCATCCCACATAGCATTGAATCCTCCTGGAAAGGTTCTATACTAATCAAAGGGTTTTCCCCTAAGGGACATGACAAGTAATCTAATTACTATTCTAATTTTTGTGATATTATGAAAATTGTAGAATTTGGATATGTCTCTTATGTGTTCACTTGGTGTGATAGGAATTTCCCCATTGAAATTAGGGACACTCATAGTGGCATTAGGAGGGATATCATCACATGCAATAAAATTTATGGGAATTTTAGTATTAAAATATAGGAAAGCATGTTTCCTAGCCATGTTATCAGCCTTAATATAACTTGGGTAATCTGGAATAAAGAGGGGTAGGCAAGCAACCAAAGACTTTTTGGAGTATGAATGAGTGTTATCAAATATCCTTGCTCTAAGAGAATAGTAAGGTAGATCTAAGAACTCAAATGGAATGCCTTTAGTAGATGATCTTGTGTTTACCTTAGGAATGAAAATAAGAAATTGGTTTAAAACTAGATGTTGTAAATTTAGTGGACTTTCCAAATGATAAGTAATAAATACTTATGCAGTTGTGGTCTTATCAAAACTAGCATTCACCTTGACAAGAAGTGATTGGGACAACTATCCCACTAAGCGTGTCAGAACCATTGTCACTCAATTTTTCACCCTTTGAGAGGTAGTTCAAGCCTAATCTAATGGATTTTTTTCAATGATGTCATGGTGATGTCATGGAGGCATCTTAGTAAGTGAATGAAGTGTTTTGATATCATAAGTGATCATGACAAAGTGTGCAATGTGTTTGTCCTAGTTTCCTTAAAGTATGTTTGGTTGATTTTCAGAGTTGACATGGTTAGATATGTTCATGGATGAGTATGGTGTATTAAACGTGTGAAAGAGGTCCCATAAGAAGTGTTATATGATTTGAGATCTTATGTTAATGAGTTTTATTCATTTGTTTCTTCATTGTGTTCATCTAGACATTTTGGTCTAGTGGCAAAAAATTTGAGTAGGCAGTTTGATGATGTCACCATTGCCATGTGCAAATGAGTCAAGGGGAGTTGGTCATATGATTGTGATCAAATTAGTCCCTAGTTGTTATGAACCATATCTCAAGTCATTCATCTAATCATGGTCAAATATATGAGGGTGTAAAGTTGGCTTCTCAATCAGAATTCATTATTTTCCCATACTTAGCCAAATTTACATATGGTCAAAAAGAGCTAAGTAAGCAGTTTGATGATGGATATCTCACACATGTGGAAATTTTAGGAGAAAGTGATCATATGTATTTAGTTATTTTTTAGCATAATTTATTTATGCTAAATTTTATATCATATGATGAAGTGCATCAAAATATATGCATATGCAAAGTTGGGTTCCCAGATAGTTTGACTATATTTTTCCATAGCCAAATTTCCATATGACAAGAAAATTTGAGTAGGAATTTTGATGATGTTATATCTTCCACATGTGAAGGTGTCAATATAAAATAATCATATGGGTTTGTTTAGTTTTGATCCTAGTTTATTTTTTCTAAAATTTAGATTATGTGATGAAGCACATCAAAAGATATGCTTGTTCAAAGTTGGCTTCCCAAGTAGGTTTTTGACATAGTTGGCTCTATGACAAAAGATTTTTGAGAAGGCATTTTAATGTCATTATATATCACATGAGTTAATGTTTTAGGTTTAGTTTGGTACATGGTTGGATTCCTCTTTGAAAGAAGAACATATGGTGTAATTTATGGGACATGAGATTGATCACAAAAAAAGATATATCTATCCAAAGTTGGCCTTCCAAGTATATTGAAAGGGTCCCCATACTTAGTCATTTTTGCACAATTTAATGTTTGAGAAAGATCAATAGAATGAATTTCTATAAGAAGTTAAAAAGTAGTGAGATGAGAATAGGTGCATGATGTTTAACAACTAAGCAAAGGTACAAGATAAGGATCCAATGGTGAGCGTGTGTTCATACAAATTGATTGAATGGTGAGCATTGATTGCTAAAGACTGGATTGATCTATAGATATTGATAGAGCATCTTGAGTTAATATTTTAATATTGTATGAGATGAGGTCAAAGTGACTGAGGTTTAATGTTTGGAATTTGTGGTCTATGTGTTAAAGATCAGAGAAGATCAATGGTGTGTATTTGATCCAACGCTGAGAGGACATGAGATGCAAGTATTATGACCGAGGTTTAACTGTGACCATTTAAATTTAACATAGGGAAAAACTAGAGCTCTATATTTTATCCATATTTTTTGATAAAAGTTAAATTTTTTGGTTCTATAAAAATAAAAAAATGAAGAAGACTCCATGGCACATCTAATGAACCTGATTTGAAGATCTAGAAGTGTGTACAATCAAAGATATTAATGTTCAAAGTTGACTATGTGTTCATGCTTGTTATGCAAGTGACCTGAGAAGGATATATGATCTCATTTTTATGTTGTTTCAATGTCTCATGATGAATTTTCTATTTAGGAGTGTTGTAGACTCTATGAGGATGCTCTGTGATTAATTTGAATGTGTGATCAATCTATCTTAAGTATGAATAATTCTTAAGAAGTTGATTATATGTTTGGTAATGGTGTTCCTATGTATAAAGTCTTTATTTGAGTTGTTTGAGCATATGCAGAGGTGAGTTAAGATGACTATGATAATTTAAGGATGTCAAAGGTGACATAAAGAGTGAACCCATGTATGTAGATGTTTTATGGACATAAGGAAGGATTTGAAAATGGTCCTGTGTTATTTTTTTTATCGATGGTGTGCTAAATGGGTGAATAGGTCTCTATGAGACCTATAAGAGCTACAAGGGCCTTATTAAAAGGTATAGTTGCTTAAGGGTGACCCATAGATGTTATGGTTGACATATGAATATTTTTTTGAGTTGTGTATTCATTTGAAATATGCATTAAGGGTTAAGGCATGCCTAATGGTTGATCAAGGTAGTGATTATCATGATTATTCTATAAATAGTGGAAATAAATGTGTTGGTTTCTAGTTTTTGAGCGCGATACTTGGGAGAGATTTGAGAGAGTCTTGTGTGTGTGATTTATGGATAAAATGAGGGGTATAGTGCCATAATGATGAGTTGAAGATAATATCAATTTGAGGACTATTTGTATGACCTATAGGTCATAATTTTGTTGGCAAAATAATGCTCTTATAGATTGAGATTGAGTGAAGGTGAAGAGTGATAATTAGAGGTCCATCATCAGGTGTTGAAGACATTATTTCAAAGGTGGATGTTTTCATAGGATTTATTGTGGAAGCTCATCATCTAAGGTCATTGAAACCTCTTTGTAAGGTAACACTTGCTAAAATTCTAGTTGATGTTGCAGCTCAGCTAGACAGGTGTGGCAACACCTTGTGGGATTGTAGTATCACTAAATAGAGATGGTATCTCCTTGATCAGTTATATCTGGTCTAAATTGGATCTTATTATTATAGGATAGTAGTCCAATTTTAGGTTCTAGTGGGTTTTATTCCCCAAGAGTGTTCCCCATGTATGTCATGTGTTATGTGATTGATTTTGCATTGTCTCTCTTGCTCATTGCTATGAATGATATGTATGCTTCATGAATTCTTATGGTAAATTTTTAAGTACTTGTAAAGATCAAAATTGAAGTTGGTTTATTTGGGCTCACTAATTCATCTCCCACCTCAATGATTGTACCTATAACATACTCCAATTGAGTGAAACAATGGGATTACCCCTAGGTTTATGGGTAAACCTCTAGATTGAAGTTTTAGCTCCCGTGATATATATATTTAAGCTCATCACCTATGATACTAAGTTTTTGGGATGAAAAGAGATAGATAAACATGATAGAAACCTAACCTAATGAGTTCATGCACCAAGTTTAATTCCACAAGACTACCATGAACTTGTATTATGAAAGGTGATTCACAAAACTGATCTCAACATCCATGGTTTCTCTAACATAAGTATTTCAACATGAAGATAAGATGCAACATAATTCTCAAGGTGGGTGAATAAAAGGTCTGATTTTAGACACTAGTACACTTAATTACACTTAAATACATACAATAACACTAACTACACTTCATGTGACATGTTAGAGAGAAGACTACTTGCACAAAACATGAAAGAGTAAGGTGAACACAAGGAGAGATGATCATCACTTATCATTCAACTTGAACTACTTCACACACCTAGGCAAGAAGTTAAGAACTCAAAACCATATTTAAATATTTTATTTAAAGGCAAAATCAGTATTCAAACTAGTAAGGCTTCACCATACCAGATGTGGATTATGTATAAAGCCAAAAGTGGCTACTTATATAGACAATTATGAAGAGAGAGAGAGAGAGAGGGGGGGGGGGTGAAGTAGAATAATATTGACAAGCTCCTTCATGAGTTAACACAAGAAAGGAAGTTATTGAAAAATCATAAACAAACTTTAAAATCCATGTATCTCACTCTTGAAGATCCTCCAACCTTCCATGTGGCATATGAGTTATAAGTTGGCTTGACACCTTGACTAACTTCTTGGAAACTACCCTTATTTGCATAAGAAGAGTGAAAATAGACTTTTAAATCATGAATTATCCATGAAATTATATCAAAAAACTTATCTAACACCTACCATTCATTAATAAACTCTTTTGATTTGACATTCCATCATTCATATGCATAGGTGTCTTGAAACTCTTCATTTCCCATGCCTAACTTGGTCCAAGTGTCCCAAAACTCAAGTTAATCTTATTAAATTCACTCCTTATCCATGCATGGCATTAAAATATCTTATCAAACCTGAAACAAACCTTTTTTGTTCTTGGAAAAAATCCCAAGACTCTATTTTGCTCCTCAAGCCCTCACTAGGCCTATTTTCTTTGTTGTCCTAAAAACCTAGAAATTGTTAAGAACAAGATATACTGAGGGGGGGGGTGAATCAGTATATCATATATCTTTTAAATATTTTACTTAATAAAATTTATTTTCTTTAACCACTTAATCATACATTCAATATATGCAATAAAACTAAAGTAATAACATGCACCACACGAGAGAGAGAGAGAGAGAGACCAGATTTTTACATGTAAACCCAAAGTGGAAAAAACCACAGAGAACAATCTCAAGTATATTAATGATCACCAACTCAAATTATAAATTTCATAAGCACCAACTTGTAAGAGTACCAACCCCTTTGTTGAGCACTAACACAATAATGATTCATGATCACTAACCCACAGAAGCACTAACCCCTTTGTTGAGCACCAATACAATAATGATTCATGAGCACCAACCCACAGGAGAACCAAACCCTCTTATGTATAAAACATAACTATCTCAAAATGTTTCTTTCTCAACAAATGATATAAAACTAATACATCTCTTTCTTTTCTCTTCTCTCCTCTTGCTCTTCTTAGATAGATAAAAATATGCACTTACTCACTTGCATTCTACAAATGGCTTCCCAAGCCTTTATTTATAGCTTTCCAAATGACTTTTGGCATTCACCCTTTGTGACCTTTCACTCCTTATGGAAAATGGAACCAAACTTGCATGACCCTTTGAATCCTCATATTTGAAAAGTCACATGGTGACCCTTCATGAGTAAATGCATCTTTTCCCCTTTTGGATTTATCTTGGTGACCTTTCAAATTTATTAGGGTGACTCTTCATGAAAAAATGCACCATACCCTCTTTTGTCTTCACTTGGTGACTCTTTGAATTCCTCAAGGTGACCCTTCATGGGAAAATGCATCCTTTCCTTCTTTTGTCTTTATCTCATGACTCTTTGACTTCTTCATGGGCCCTCTTTTGAATTTATGCAACCAAAAATATATTTGTTAGTATTAAATAAATATTAACACATATTAGCCAAGATATGAACATTAAAAATACCATTAAATACTATGGGGCCTTTGCCACCAACAATGATAGACCTTTGACATCAATGACAATATTTCCAACAATCTCCCCCTTTGTCAATGATGGTAACCTCAAACTGAAACTACCACATCCTGAAACCTGAATCAAAACTTGGATTTAAACTTAGAACTAGGTTTGGAATAAAGTGGATGACACAATTACATAATTTGGGTAATAATTAGAAATTTTGGTCTTGAATTGCAAGTGAAGTTTACAATTTCAGTTAAGAAAAGACTTTGATTTTGACTTGGGTAGCCTAACGATGTGATTTAGACAAGAAAGGTAGGTGGACCAAGTTTTGTCATGTCACTTTTGTTGACTCAAAAATTTGGAAAAGTAATGCCTCATTGTGTGTGTATAAAATTGGTTTAGATTTGGACTTGGTTTGTTTGATTTGATTTGAATTATAAACAAGGTTTAGACACAACAATCAAGCAACAAAACCTAAGCATTACAAGGCAATTATAATAATTGACATGAGTTTTCATTACATTCATTTGATCCTTCAATATACATGCCTTGAGAGGATTTATAAAATTTAAATAATTATTGTAGATATCAGTGGTGTTTTAATCCCACACTTCTCTTAAAAGGTTTGTATGAGTAAGGCAATATTCAAGTGATATTACTTTTACACCCTTTCTTTAATGAATGTTTTATAAAAAAAATAAGGTCTTAAAAGTTTTACTTGGCTCTCTAGATTGTCCTGATATACCTTACAGTATGTGGACACTAAAATCCATCAATTGGATGTCAAGATTTAATGGGACATTTTTCAAAGGGTCTATTCCCTTCATGACCACTTCATCCGTAAGATTTTAGTGAAATTATACCATAAAAATCAATCTCGAAGGATCATATTAACTACTTGATACCAATGACATAACCTTAATTTATATCAAGAAAATTTTAGTGGTGAATATTCGTTAATTCATGAATATTCCAATTTTTGGATTTTGGTTTTGGCAATTTTTTAAGGTCGATAGATGGGACCAAATCATTGAAATTTTAGGGATATATATTATTTTAGGAGTCAGTTCACCAACCCTTTATGACAATGTCTTTGAAAATAGTTTAATTTGCCACACATATATAATATAGTCCTCGATCCTGATATCAAACAACAAAACACATTTGAATCCCGATCGATCAAATGATACTATCAAATAATACCAAAAAATGATAACACCAAACCATAGGACCAAAAAATAGTGTTGAATGATAGTTCCAAATGGTAGTGCTAAATAGAAGTGCCAAATGATAGTGTTGAATGATAGTGCTAAAAGATAATACCAAATGATAGTGTTAAATGATAATGCTGAATGATAATGCCAAATGATAATGTCGAATGACACTACCAAAAAAAAGAAAAGAATAAGGAAACTAAAATTTGAAACTTTGAGAGACAATAATTAAATGTATCTCACCTATTGAAGGAATTGGTGAAGCTATCTCTGGGAACCATGTCAAGGATCCATTGGATAGATTCAAAATACATATGAAATCATATGAACTAACTAAAAAAATGGTCCAAAATAAAAAATATTGACCATTTTTTTAGATATCCCATATGTTTTGGATGGATTTTGGAGTACTAAGGGCATAAACCTAGTAGTAAACTGACCATAATTGTAACCTTTTTAGTTCAAACATAGGCACCTATTAGAAACATCACAACCATTCAGCATGACCATTTGGTAGATCCAAATGCCTCTACCATTGAAAGAGCTAAACAAATCAGCTAACAATAGAGTCAAATGTCTTTATCCATAATAGATTTAAATGGATCTACATGAACAGTGCCAAACAGATATACCCATGGTAGGGCTAAATGGATCTACCCATGATAAGGTTGAATAACTTCACCATCTGGTAGGGCCACATGACACTATCATTTGATAGGTTTTAATGGCTCTATCATTCTAAGGGCTAAATGGTGCTACTACCTAATAGGGTTGAATGACACTACCATTCTACAAGGTTAAATGACACTACTACTTGACAAGGTCAAATGACTCTATCATTCAATAGGGTTGAATAGATCTATCTTTTGATAGGGTTGAATGACTTTTACATCTGGTAGGGATGCATGGCTCTATCATCCTATAGGGTCAAATAGCTCTATCATCCACCAAGGGCTTTGTCATCCACCATGATTAAACATCTCAGACTCTCAACCCCTCCAAGCCGCACTAAATATCTCACCTAAAATAGGGCCTGCTATTGGTGGAATGGATTGATAAGACCATTACATAGAAATAAACCTAAAAATTTTACCTCTTGGAGGAAATTTATATGGATTGAACCTACTAACATAAAACTATGATTGGGAGAACTAGAGGAAATTTTTTACTAGCTAATTCACCAAGGCTATGAATTAAGTTTGCCTAAACAAAACTAAAGGGATTTGGGATACGGGATTTTAAAATTTACCCTAATTTATATACCTTACTGGATAATGGGTTGGTAGGATGTTAGGATGTGACTTATTAGTCAACACACCCCTAAGACTTGCAGTTAAGCAATGAAATCCACCCCACATAGTCAAAATAAAATAAGGGTAAAAATAAAATAGAAACCTTGTATTTCTAAATCACCCAAAATGAGAGAACATATGCATAAATAACCCCATATGACACTCAAACAACAAGAAGAAGCAAAAACTTGTATGAAAGGAATGAACTTGGAAAATAAACAAGTTTTTCTTATAACCCAAATAAAAATGTGAAATCATTTTAAGCCCAAATCAAGATGTGTAGAAATGAAATTTTATTTTCTTATAATTGAAAACCCATTGTTTTTATCAAGGTCTTGCCACACAAATGATTAAAATTTTTAAAAATGTGGTTTTGATTTAGCAAGGAGCTTGAAAATAACTTTTTTTAGGTATTAGTTTTTCCATAGAGTGATTTTGTATTTCTACAAAATGATTTCACCATTCTAACCAATGAACTTATTACTTCAAGATAGAATACATAGATCAAAAACCAATTTCACTACTGATAAAGATGATTTTACTGCTACCACTGATGATTTCATTGATTTTGACTTTGATTTCATTAACATTAACCTACACAAAAAAGATTAAGAAATAAATAATGATTTCATTGCAGTGAAAATGATTTCACTAAAGTTTCTTCCAATTTCACTATTTTGTAAAACATACCCAAAACAAGAAAATAGAGATACAATAGTAGGAAATTTTGAAATTGAAGACTATTAAAAGAGAAAATAAGATGTAAAATCAACATAAATATGATAAGTGAGGAGATGAAATTACAAATATGATTTTGACACTGCAAGCAATGATTTCACCAAAGTTAGTTTCAATTTCACCAAAGTTGACTGGCACAAAAAACAAATAGTAAAAACATAAAATGATTTCATCACTGCAAGCAATAATTTCACTGAAGTTAGTTTTAATTTATCTATTTATTTTTGCATAGAATAAATAATCAAAAAGAGGAGAAAATAAGGTTGAAATTATTGATAATGATTTCACTAGAGTTTCCTTCAATTTTGTATTTTAGAATTGCACATAATAGAGTTAAGGAATAGACAATAATTTTGCCACTAATAAAGGTGATTTCACTAAAAATAGCTTTGTTTTCATAGTTCCACAAAATGATTTCACTATTTTGACCTATGATAGAAATTAGTGAAATTTTGGATTAAAAAGAGTGAATTAACTTGATTTCAAGGTTAGTTATGGAAATTAGGAGAATGTGAATGGTCTAGAAGAGCTTATGGGGTGTGTCAAGTCCCACTGGAAGTGTCATTATGTAGAACAAGAATCTAAAAGAAATTAGTCCATTATTAGTGAATACCAATCCAAAATAACTTGTATGAACATAACATATTAAACTTATTCCTTAGGGTGAGCTATGGAAAACAAACAATAAATAAAAAATAGAAGACAAAACACTAAGCTTATACCTTTGCTAGAGATTTACTTACAAAGTGGCATTTGAAGAGGCTTAAGCTCAGCTTGTAGGCTATAAGTATTTAACAATGCTTGATTCTATGTGTGGGTAGAATCTCTTATTGTCTACACTTGATTTTTGGATTGGCTTCGCATGAGAATGTTGAATCTCATTGTATAATTTGATAGAGTAAGTTTGCATGAATAAGCTTGTCTATAATGTTCAAAGGCCCTTGTATTTATAGACTTTTGGAATGATTATGAATTGTCTATATCATCTCTAAATGGATGGTGGAGAATGTATCCTCAAATTCATGATTGCATACATGGATTATGTAAGACATTCCATTTAATACCTTTTTAGAGTGTCGAAGGAATGTTGGAAGGAAAGTGTAATAACTAGTCCTTTTAGAGTGTGTCATAGGCAATGTAAGAGAGGAGTATATAAGAGGCCATTAAAGAGGTGTAAGAGAGTAGGTGGTTATTTCATAGACCACCTTTCCCACACTCCACTCCATTCCATTGACTTTCTCCTATGACAACACCAATATGAGGTAATAAATCCATTTTGCTTTATGGAAATATATAATTATAAATTCATGGAATTTCTTATTAGAGGAGTTATTAGACTAATTAATCAAGGTGACTAATTAGAAATTAGAATAATGGTACAATTTTAGTGTTCATTTGTCAACCAAATATTCATTAAATTGTCCTATAATAAAACTTTACAAAGGATTGATTTGATTTGGGATGCATTAGATAATATTAATATTGTGATAAGATCTATTACACTAATCAAAGATGTGACATTATGATCTTGGATTAAATTAGTAGTTGTGTGGGTAAATTAGGTTAAATAATGATTTTCGATCAAATTTACATGTGATTTCAGAAAGTCACTCTTGATTACAATTTACGTCAGGAATCTAAAACATAAAGCTCTAATACCACTTTGTCAGGATTAGGAGCACACTTGATTACCTTTTATAAGCAACTAAACATGGAATTTAACCAGAATGAATAAGTAACTAGAAATCAAAAATAGCATATAATATGAGAGACAATACCCAATTGTATTAATACTCTTCCAAAAGGAAATATACAATAAAGAAGTCACACTCTTCTTCCCACACCTCTAGGGCTCCCACACCTCTAGGGCATACAATAATCTCCCTCAAGAGTTCTCTCTCTCAACTATGGTCACAACAAACAACTCAAACACAGAGTTGTTTTTCACCTCCACCAGTCAGTAACAATACTGCCATTACCACCAAGTATACACACATACTCCAAGTCCGATTACACCACGTACTCCAAGTAGATCTCACCTGATCTTGCTACCTATTGTGTTGTTGATCTCCCTGATCTTGCTTCCACCTGCAGATCAACCTAGTTTTGCACACCTACAAACCTAGATCTCGCACACACACACACCTATAGATCAACCAACCTTACTTACCATGTAGATCTAACATGATCTTGCTACACCGCAGATCAACTTGGCCTTGCACACCTGCCGACCTAGATCATACATACATGAAGAACCCTTGTCCTTGCCTCACTAAGTCCTTATGATTCTCCACGGATAGAAACCTTCTAATTCTACAGAAGCCTTCTAGTTCTACAAATTTACAATACAGCCCATGGGTCTCTTAAATAGATCCCATATAAATAATAATTAGACATCTAATTACAATAATTAGAACCATAGCTCCAAGACTAAAATTATTCTTTACCATACAAACTAACTGCCCGTCTAAAATTAGACCAGTTCTAGAGATGCATGCAAATGCATGCACACATAGGCTGCCGACCTCGGTGCCTGTCTGACCGATGTTGGCCGACCCATAACCGACATCGGTTATTATGAACACTAAAGATGACTGACATTGGTTGATCAGACCAACGTTGGTTGCCTGCAACTCAACAACCTCCTCCAATTTGCATCCTAGTGAAGCTTTTAGCTCCACAACCTAATAATCTCCCACTTGGAGATAAATAGCTGCACCTGTACCTGTACCTATACATCATCTAATTTGTTTCCTAGCTTTTATCCCTCTTCAAGTTCAATCTTGAAGACCAACCACCACACATCTTGTGGTGCAATGCCTATCATCCAAGTCCCCTGACGCATCCGAATCTACATGCCCATGTAGAGAAGTCCTTGACCCTGCATAGCATGTATACCTATTGTTGGTCCCTCTCAGATACCTGAGAACCCACCAAACTGCTTTCCAGTGCTTCTTTCCTAGATTGGCTACAAACTTGCTGACAACACCCACTACTTGGGAAACAACAGGTCTAGTACACATGTACTCAACCTCATCATGTAAATTGGAACACTATTATATGAATTGTCCAACCATCGATGTGCTAACCAATTCTACATCTTGCATCTTGAACCTCACCACTACCTTATTCACATAATCCTTTGGAGATAAAATCAACCTGTGATCTTCCATGTCTCTAGAAAAACTCATGCGAATTTTGCTCCTCCTAAATTCTTCCTGGCACACCTCTGAGCTACCTTTACCTTTAGCTCAGAAAAACCCTGCATGTGTGACCCTACAACAAGCATACACACTACATACAGTAATAGGATAATGTTGCAATCATCATCCAACCTAGTAAAGTAAACACAATGGTTACATTGAAATTGACTAAAGCCATGCTTTGTCATACACTTGTCAAACCTGTACCACTATCCTGGAGCTTCCTCAAGACCATATGACCTAGCCTTCCATCTCACATGTCCATTCTCTCTCTTCTTTAACTAAGGAATCCATTTGTCTTTCAGTGCTTTCATTCCAGCTGGCAACTCTACCAAATCTCCCATTTGGTTCTCATCCAAAGAATTCATGCCATGCTCCCACTGTTTCCTAAATCCTATCTACTCTTCAGTGAGCAACAAGTATAAAGAAGGTGAATAACAAATTTGAGGCTTACTTACCCTTTTAGTCCTCCATATGGGTGTTTGAGACTCCTTGACAGCTTGTTTTCTGCCCAAAATCCATTCCCTAGTCGACCTTGGTCTGCACTCGACCAATGTCGAATCCACCTGATCACCGACGCTAGTTCCCTTACTGACATTGGTGTCTTCTTGGTCACTGACATCGGTTCCTTGATCAACACCAGTAGCCACCTGCCTAACACCACTAACTCTAGTCTGCACATGACTGACGTCAGTACCTACCTATTTGACGTCAGTTCCACTTGATTGACATCGATAATTGTGTTTCCCTGTGAGTGATGACTTTTTACCCACAACCTCACTTTGGATCAAAACCCTATCCAAACTGCCCTGCTCAGAGTTATTCAATCCCCTCAGCTGATCTCTGTCCATCATCTCCTCTAAGAAAACCAAGGCTTTCCAGTTCTTAAGTTTGTTAAAGACATCTGACTTCCTCTTAAGAACATGCATTCCCTTTTCACTCATGTGACCAAGCCTAAAGAGCCACATCTTTGAAACAGAAGGAGAATCAGTAATACAAGTAGATAGATAAAGAATACCTACTTTCTTAGCACATGCTAATTCAAGTGCATCTACTGTGAGAGTTATTGTGCATCTCTCATCACCCAAATTTCCTGAAGAAATTAGCTCATCTTCAAGACTAGGACCTGCATGACATCCTTCAACACCCATGTGTTGGCCGTCTGCAATTTCAGCCGCACTTCCCCTTTGCCAATACTTTGACAAGGCTCACCAACCCCTAAATAAATCTTTCCAAAGTCTCCATGGACCTTAACATGGAAAAATACTCTATTTGGGGCTACATGGAAAGAGGCAACAAAATCTATAAACCAAGATTCTACTTTATCCAAGGAACATACAAGAGCATCATGTGCAACAATCCCTGCAACATCTACTTCTTCATTTCCTTCATGTTGATCTTCAACCAACCAGCAATCTTTCTTTACCTACTCTTTCTTTCCATAATTTCATAATTGATCATTCTTGCTTTCGAATTCCTCCATTCTTAGCTTACTTTCTTCTGTCATTGTTATACTCCCACTCAATCAGAAACCCCTAAGAGTGACTT
The DNA here is from genome assembly GCA_037957365.1 of Torreya grandis. Classification (NCBI taxonomy): domain Eukaryota; kingdom Viridiplantae; phylum Streptophyta; class Pinopsida; order Cupressales; family Taxaceae; genus Torreya; species Torreya grandis. The sequence goes on along the minus strand of JARHVA010000738.1, from coordinate 1,333,258 downwards.
GTAATCAAACACAAACCTACTCCCTGCAACCTCACTCTGATACCACTTGTCAAGAATCTCGAACATAAAGCTCTGATACCACTTTGTCAGGATTGGGAGCACACTTGATTACCTTGTATAAGCAACTAAACACAGAATTTAACTAGAATGAATAAGTAACTAGAAATCAAAAATAGCACAGAATATGAGAGACAATACCCAATTATATTAATACTCTTCCAGAAGAAAATATACAATAAAGAAGTCACACTCTTCTTCCCACACCTCTAGGGCTCCCACACCTCTAGGGCATACAATAATCTCCCTCAAGAGTTCTCTCTCTCAACTATGGTCACAACAAACAACTCAAACACAGAGTTTTTGTTCACCTCCACCGGTTAGTAACAATACTACCAGTACCACCGAGTATACACACATACTCCAAGTCTGAGTACACCATGTACTCCAAGTAGATCTCACCTGATCTTGCTACCTGTTGTGTTGCTGATCTCCCTGATCTTGCTGCCACCTACAAATCAACTTAGTTTTGCACACTTGTAAACCTAGATCTCGCACACAAACACACCTGCAGATCAACTGACCTTACTTACCATGTAGATTTAACCTGATCTTGTTACACCGTAGATCAACTTGGCCTTGCACACCTGCTAACCTAGATCATACATACATGAAGAACCCTTGTCCTTGCCTCACCAAGTCTTTATGATTCTCCACAGATAGAACCCTTCTAATTCTATAGAAGTGTTCTGGTTATACAACTTTACAATACAGCCCATTGGTCTCTTAAATAGATCCCATACAAATAATAATTAGACATCTAATTACAATAATTAGAACTATAGCTCCAAGACTAAAATTAGTCTTTACCATGCAAACTAACTGTCCATCTAAAATTAGACTAGTTCTGGAGACGCATGCAAATGCATGCACACACAGGCTGCCGATGTCGGTGCCTGTCTGACCGATGTTGGCCGACCCATAACCAACACCGGTTACTGTGAACACTGAAGATGACCGTCTGTTGATCAAATCAACATTAGTTGCCTGCAACTCAGTAACCTCCTCTAATTTGCATCCTGGTGAAGCTTTTAGCTCCACAACCTAACAATTTAGACATGGAAGTGGTTAAAATGAACTATATGCACTTCATATTTGAATACCATAGACTCTTGCACCATATTTGTCCATGGTTTCATAGAGCTCATCCAAATCAAATGAAGTAAAATTATTTAACTATAAAATAAGCTTACATTTTATTTGTTACCCTCCTCTTTTGTTATTTTTTATGCTTCTGTTAGAGTATATTTGAATTTTCAATCCATGTCTAAGATCTTTATCTTGATTAAAAATATTTTCATTATTTTTAAGGCATTATCGAATCTATGTATGCCATGAAAAATTATTGAATCATTTGTATATTTATGACAAATTTATTTTTATTGATTGTATAAGGAATTGATCGACTTATCATTTTGCTAAGTTTATTCTAAACATGCCCCTTGAAATTTAATAGTTTTACATAAAATACTAAGTTACTCTGCAATCCAAGACCTAGCAGATAAAGAACTTGGGGAGACCTTGTCTCCATTTAGAAGAGGTTAGGTGGATTTTTAGCCTACCTAATTTTGTGTGCAAAACAACCCGTCAACATACACTTAATGGGGAAAACTACATATATTTTGAATTTCATTTTCATAGTATTAGATATGCAGGTAGTTCTCAACAATTTACTAGGGAGTGGTTAAGGTCAAATCAACCCACCTTTTTCCCTTTTTGTAGGCCTAATCCTAATGTCACAAGTAGACCTAGGGTTTCAAAGCAAAGGAAATAGATTTTTATATATTTCTCATATAGTGATCTCCTAATATCACACACATAGACATACCTCAATTCATCAAAATGCCCCATGCTAAATCATAAAGGAACAATCTACACAGACACATTTAATAGAAGATAAATGTTATCATCTAGCATAAGCATTTATAGACTAACATATTGATCTTGGTAGTTTAATATACCCACATATTGATTTTTGTGACTCATGATCTACTTTCATCTCTTATTTTTACTTGCACATTGTCTCAATTTTTTGCATAACAATAACACACTAATTATTTTAATCCCTTAAGTCATTTCTATTTATATTAAAGTATTATTATGCAATCATATTCTAATTTAACATTTAGATCAATGTTTTGTTGTAATATATCATCTAATTTAATATATCTTAAGTTTTATCTTATAATATAAAATAAATTTAAAAAAAAATTAAAACAATGTCTGCTTTGTCAGGAATCTAGAACAACAAACATGCTCTGATACCACTCGTTAGGATCTTGCTCCTCAGAAAGAGCACAGTATGATTACCAAATATAAGCAATTGAATATGCAGAAATAACCAGAAACACAAGTAACTAGAATTCACCAATAGCACAGAATATGAGAGACAATACACTATCTTGTATTAACACTATACAGAAAAGAATACATCAAAGAGCCGCCACACTCTTTCACCTTATAGAGATTCGCCACACCTCAAGTGTACAGTAATTCTTCTCACACACACTCTCCTACACAAAAAAACGGTCCCAACAACCAACTCACACACAGAATTGGTGTTCACCTCACCAACCAGTCAGTAATAACCCTGCCGGTACACCAAGCACTCTATAGCACTTCAAGCTGATCTCTCATGAACCTGCAACCTGCAATTCAAAGACCAAACTTACATGTAGATCTCCAATGAGATTGCAACAACCTGCAACTCACAGATCTTACAACTAGAAGGAACTCTTCCTTTCTATCTCATGCCTTAAACAATACATGCCAATGGGTCTATAAATAGATCCCTAACTCAAACACTAACTTAGACTCTTAATTTAGACAATTATCCTCGCAGCCCAAGACTCTGGCTGGTCTTAACATGCAAACTCATCGTTCACTTAACTAACTGTCCGTGAAACGAACACTTTGGGAACACACAGGCGACCGACGCCGGTCCCTGCTAGTCTGGTTCTGCCGACGTCGGCCGACTTCCTGCCGTCGCCGGTGGCCTTCTGCACTGGACTCTGCCGACGTCGGTCCTGCTGCCGACACCGGTTCCTGTAGAACTCAGCAACCATCTGTTCCTCAGTTTGCAAAGGTTGAAGCTTTTAGCTCCACAACCTAACAATCTCCCACTTGGAGATAAACAGCGGCAACCTGTACCTGTACCTGTACACCGTCTAGTTTGTTTCCTTGGCTTTGTATCCCTCCTCAAGATCACTCTTGAAGACCAACCACCACAAAATCCGTGGTGCAAAATCTGTCATCCAAATTACCTACCACATCCGCATCTACAACCATGTAGATAAAGAACTTGACCCTGCATAGCATGTGCACCTGCTGCTGGTCCCACTGAACTGCCCTTCAGTATTACTCTCCCGGATTGACTCCAAACTTGTGACAACTCCCACTGCTTGGGAAAACTCAGGTTTAGTACATACCATGCACTCAACCTCATTATGTGAATCAAGACACCTGTTCTATGAACTGTCTAACCATCGGCGTGCTAACCGGCTTCACACAATCATCCTGAAACAAAGTCAACAAGACCTCCATGTCTCTAGAACATACTCATGCCAAAGAATCTTGCTGCTCCCAGATTCTCCATGACAAACCCCTGAACTAGCTTTACCTTTAGTTCAGCAATACCTGTATATGTAACCCTGCAACAAGCACATCATATAGAAAATAGGATAATGTAGCTAATATTATCCAGCCTGGTAAAGAGAAACACAATGATCAAACCTCCATTGCCCTGCAGCTAATACAAGATCATATACCCTGATCTTCCATCTCACGTATCCATTTCCGCTCTTCTTCATCCTCAACATCCATTCGTCTCTCAGTGCTTACTTCCAGCTGGCAACACTACCCAAAACACTTGTTTGGTTCTCCTCCAAGGAATCACATCCTCATTCATGCCAAGCTCCCACTGTTTCCTGGATCTACCTGTTCTGCTTCTTCAATAACTTCCTGGTCCTATGCCATAAGTGAGCAACAAGTAGTGTAAAGAAGGGAAATGACGAATTTAAGAACTTACTTACACCTTCAGTCCTCCATATGGGCGCTTGAGACTCCATGACAACTCGCTGTCCACCCAAAATTCATCTCAGTAACCGATGCCGGTCACATCTCAGTCTACAGCTGACCGATGTCGGTTCCCTATGACTGCCTCCTTGCCGACGTCGGTTTCCCCTGGCCGACGCCGGTCTCTTTTCTGCCCTGAGTCACCGACGTCAGGCTGCACATAGCCGACGTCGGTCCCTGTCTGGACACCGACGCTGGTTTTCCTGCCGACGTCGGTCTCTGTGTTTTTCTTGTGAGACCTGACTTTTTCCCGCGAGCTCTTTTCGGATCAAACCCTTGTCCAAATCACCCTTGCTCTGCTCAGAATTCCTCTGCACCTTATGCTGAACTCTGTCCGTCACTTTCTCCTTGAAAACCAAGGCTTTCCCGTTCTTGTCACTAACATCGGATTCCTCAAGAAACCTCACCTTCTTCTTCTGCATACAGAAACCATGATCCATGCCTTCCAAATCCGAAAGCATATTCTTTGACTCAAGAACTAGCATCTCCTTCTTATCTATGTGACCAAGCCTATCAAGCCACATCTCTGAATCTACAGCTGAAGTAGATAACCCAGAAAGAGAATCAGTAAAACAAGTAGATAGATAAAGCGTACCTACTTTCTTACCTCTAGCTATAACAAGTGTACCCTTGGTAACCTTCCAAGAGTCCGCTGTGAGAGTTACTGTGCAACCCTCTTCACCCAAACTTCTAACAGAAATCAGATTCCGCTTCAGAACTGGGACATGCATGACCTCCTTTAACACCCATGTGTCACCTATCTGCAATTTCAGCTTCACTTTGCCTTTGCCAACAATCTGACAAGACTTACCATCCCCTACACAAATTTCTCCAAAGTCTCCCTGGACATACTCATGAAAAAATTCCCTATGTGGGGATGCATGAAAAGAGGCACCAGAATCTAATACCCAAGATTCTACTTTATCCAAAGAACATACCAGAGCATCCTGTGCAACGTAACCCGCAACATCTGCTTCTTCTACATGTCCTTCATGATGATCTTCACCCGATCTGCAATCTCTCTTTAAGTGCCCTTGCTTTCCACATTTCCAGCAGGTTATTCTGCCATACCTGGACTTGGATCTTTTGCCTATCTTCGACCTTGATCTCCCACGCTCTGTCTTCTCTCTTGGCCTTCCTCTTCCTTCAACACTCAAAGCATCTCTAGATGATTCCCCTATGCTTTTCCTGCGTATCTCTTCATTTAAGATCACACTCACAACATCATCCACTTTTAAGACTTTTGAAGGAGACACAGTGTTAGAAACTGCCATTACCAAACCTTCCCAACTTTCAGGTAATGAACACAAGATTAAGAGAGCTCTAAGTTCATCATCAAATACAATATTAACTGAACTTAACTGGTTTACCAAACCATGGAAATCACTAAGATGGCTATGAACAGATCCACCTTCCAACATTTGCAAATTAAATAAACGCTTCATAAGAAATACCTTATTTGAAGCCGAGGGTTTTTCATACAAATTTGCCAAAGATTTCATCAACTCCACCGTTGTCTTACACTGTGATAAGCTGGAAATCACAGATGAATCAAGACTCAATCTAACAGATCCCAGAGCCTTCCGATCAAGAACCTCCCATTCTTCATCTTTCATATCCAAGGGTTTGCTAGCAACCCCACCCAACGGTAAGTACAAATCTTTTTGATACAGATAGTCCTCAATCTGCATCCTCCATAATTGGTAGTTCTTGCCATTAAACTTTTCCATTCGTAGTTGACTGTTTTCTGCCATTGCTCAACTCCCACTCAAACAGAAGCCCTGTGAGTAACCTGTAATCAAAACACACTACCCAGATCTACACCAATCTGTTAGTATCCCAACCAAAAGCTCTGATACCACTTGTCAGGAATCTAGAACAACAAACATGCTCTGATACCACTCGTTAGGATCTTGCTCCTCAAAAAGAGCACAGTATGATTACCAAATATAAGCAATTGAATATGCGGAAATAACCAGAAACACAAGTAACTAGAATTCACCAATAGCATAGAATATGAGAGACAATACACTATCTTGTATTAACACTATACAGAAAAGAATACATCAAAGAGCCGCCACACTCTTTCACCTTATAGAGATTCGCCACACCTCAAGTGTACAGTAATTCTTCTCACACACACTCTCCTACACAAAAAAATGGTCCTAACAACCAACTCACACATAGAATTGGTGTTCACCTCACCAACCAGTCAGTAATAACCCTGCCGGTACACCAAGCACTCTATAGCACTTCAAGCTGATCTCTCATGAACCTGCAACCTGCAATTCAAAGACCAAACTTACATGTAGATCCCCAATGAGCTTGCAACAACCTGTAACTCATAGATCTTACAACTAGAAGGAACTCTTCCTTTCTATCTCATGCCTTAAACAATACATGCCAATGGGTCTATAAATAGATCCCTAACTCAAACACTAACTTAGACTCTTAATTTAGACAATTATCCTCGCAGCCCAAGACTCTGGCTGGTCTTAACATGCAAACTCATCGTTCACTTAACTAACTGTCTGTGAAACGAACACTTCGGGAACACATAGGTGACCGACGCCGGTCCCTGCTAGTCTGGTTCTGCCGACGTCGGCCGACTTCCTACCGTCGCCGGTGGCCTTCTGCACTGGACTCTGTCGACGTCGGTCCTGCTGCCGACGCCGGTTCCTGTAGAACTCAGCAACCATCTGTTCCTCAGTTTGCAACGGTTGAAGCTTTTAGCTCCACAACCTAATATGCTTGCTTAAGAAGTTTCATAAGCTACACAACTAAGATAAACGATGGAAAAAATGGAAACCAAATTCATAATATATAAAGAGGCAAGATGATAATAACAAGGAACATGATAATAAGTTATTATAATTCCATCCACCAAGAAATGTGTTAATAATTAATGAGTCACATGCACAAGAGTGTGCAAGACTCACCTTATGTAGGAGTGCACAAGGCTACCCTTGCATAGAAGTGCACAAGGCTAGATTTGTGCATGAGAGCACAAGATAAAGAAATTATGCAAACATATGAGGAAAGTGAATAATAAACTAAGTACCCAAAAATAATATTTGACACTAGAAGAGGACTTATCATAAAAGGTTAAATCTAGAAGAAAAGATAGCATTTGATACCATAGGGATGTTGATGTGTAAATATGATTGATGTAGAAATAAAATATCTTCCCTAACATGGAGTAGAAACATCCTTTATGAATATGAAAAAGTTTCATTATGAGGGTTAAATTCCTATATAAATTAACCTCCTTTACTACATTTGGCATGGTAGGATGCCTCGTCTTCAAGTCTTCAAGCAGAGGAAAGCATATATTTCATCAATTTTTATTTATTTATTTTTGAGAAAATATTTAAATGAGAGATCCTTTTCTATACTTCACATGGAAAAAATAGTTTTTTCTATTATAATATGTATTGGATAAAGGTGTTTTTCTTTTTATCATGTAGTGTTAGTAGCGGTTCATTTTTAGTCTTGGGTAAGTAGAGTAAAACAGTTATAAATTTGTAATGTAAATATGATTACTTTTATGTTGATGTATTTTTGTTTTGTAATTAGATAGTTTTGTTACATTTCACATGTGATTTGTTTGGTTAGATTTAAGGTTATAATAATACATGTGTTTGGAAGTCCGAACAGGTGGTGTAGTTGGTTAAGGGTTTTGGGTTCATTTTATATAGGTCTTGAGGTCAATTCATAGCACTCAAATTTACTTGACACACATGGATTTTAGGCAATTGCATGAGTATTGAGAGGATTAGTCTCACCTACCTCACCTCTTTTTCTCTCCAAAAATTGATAGTAGAGTAAGTCTGAGGCAAAGAAAGATGTAGTCATTGGGGTAGTCATGAAGACACCTCCCAGTCAACACTAAAAAAAATACATATGTTTGTATAATATAGAAACAGACAGAGTAAATAGGGTTTTATTGACTTGGTTTATAAGATATAAAGGTAGTAAATAATATGATGTTAGTTTTATTAAAAGTATAATAAAATAGTAAATAGTTATTATAAATAAATATTTAATACATAATTTTTTTAATTAGATTGGTTAAAACCAAGTTACAGGGGTTTGTTCCCATACAAAATAAGTCAAAATATAAGCATGATTAAGCAATACGACTTAGAGAAACAAACAGAGACTTGATAGCAAACACCCTTTCACTAAAAAGACACTAAATTTCAGCCAAAGTTCTAGGAAAACAAAAAGATACAGAGAAGAGTCTGACTAATCTGATTTAGAATAAATGACCAATTTTTTGGCCATCAAAATTTCACATTTGATGTTCACTTTTCCTTTGGTGTGGTTCCCCATGAACTAATATTTATCCTCTCCCTTCCTCTTACGCTTCAGGTTGGACAACTTCATTTCTTCCATCTCATTCTCAAAATCCTTGTTATCTTTTGCCCCACCACTCTGAGTGTTGTTCTGTGGGGTGAGCTCTTTAGTGCTTACCTATTATTTACCAACCTAAGCTTATGTCATCTTGAGACCCAACATCCCTTTAAGGTTGTCAAATTTCTCCACAATCTCATTACAGAGCAGCTTCTACATTGAAATCTTCATAAACAACTTATCCATTGAATGCTCAATACCCTCATTATTCCTAGGGTTAGGGGTCCCCCAACCCTTGATGGAAATAGAAGACACATAAATTGGAATGCCCCTATTAATGCCTTGATATTTTGAGTCACCCTAGGAGGACTCACCTCTAGCCCCCTCAACCTATTCCTTAACATATTTTTTTACATCAGACTCGACGAAGAATTCCTCATCTTTATCTGATTCCTCAAACTCGATGAAGAATTTTTATTTTGTTTTGGTGTGTAATTTTTTTAAGCTATAATTATTAATTATCATTGTTAATTATTTATTAATTTCTTAAAAATTATTTTAAGTTGTAAAATTATTTATCTTCACAAATCTTTTTGTATCTTATTATTTTATTTAAATTATTTAGGAAAATTAATATTCTTTTAATTTATATTAAAAAATATTTTAACATTCTATAAATTTAATAGAAGAATTATTAGGAAAATATATTCCTATAAATCTAAGGAAAGAAATTACTTAGGTCTTATTATTAATCACAAATAAATCAATATATTTATAGGTTTTTCATCTAATTACACAACTACTTTATATTGAAATTCATATTTTCTCTTAGATTTTATTATCAATCACAAATAAATGAATATATTTATATGTTTTTCATCCCATAACATACACAACCACCTTATATTGAAAGTCATGTTATGGAAATATAGGTGCAATAAAAAAGAAATTCAAACTCACGAGATAATATTATTCCAATTCTTTTCAAAACTACATCTTCAAAAATAATAATTCTCTTATTTTTTAGTAGTAAATAAAATATAAAAATAATTTTAAAATACCTTAATTAATGTGAATTTAATTTTTAGATTTAATTTATTGTAGCATCCTCATATGTCACTCCAAAATCAGTTACAATTTTTTTATTTTTTAGACAATAAAACACAATGATACATGTTACAAACTTATGCATGCACATAAACAAATACACATGTATGAAAAAAAAACTCTCTCATGATAAATTGCATAAAATCTTATTTAATTAATATGAATAGGATAAATATGTTATGATAACACTAATGCATGCTAAGTTGTGATCTTAAGCCTATCAATATGTTCTTGAGATAATAATTTATTTGAGTTGCTCCAAGATTAAAACAAAGATCACCTTTAAATTTAGAACATTTGAAAATTTATACAATACCTATAAATTTACTCATGTATGATATCAAATAACCCATACTGACTTTGGGTTTTTTTGGTTTTAATTAATTCCAATAAATTTTTATTTTATTAAATAATATTTGCAAGGTTGAATTTATTGAATCCTTAATTACATCATTGATCCTCTTGTCATTAATTTAATTTGAATAAAAGGTCCACTTTTAATCCCTATCATGTCATAGTCTAAATGGTGCCATGAAGATCACTTTACAACTCAGATTACTTTACTAACCCAATCAGTTTTAACTTAATAAGTTCATCTATGAATCTCATCATCCTGAGATCCATGGTGAGATCTCATAGTCTGACTTGAATTTCTTAGGCTACATGGTGCTAATTCATTCCTTCACAATGCTCACACTCAAACTCACATCTAAGAACCCTAAATCCTCACTTGTGCCATAGAACATAATTTTGCATGTAGATAATCTTGTGATCCATTGAGCTATGTGGCCACAATTCAAAGACTATGTGGCCATGATTCAAATACTACGTGGCCATGATTCAATTATAACTTACCATGTGTTATTGAGTTATTGGCCATGTGTTATTGAGTTATTGATTTAAACTTCACTAGACCATGGGCCACATGACTACGAGCCTACCAAAAAGAGAAACATGTCCAACTTAAAGAGGTGCAAGATTAAATTTGATCTAAGGCCAAGCCAAATTTGGTCTAAATAAAATTTTAAAACTTATAAAATAAAAAGGAATAACAAATAAATGACTAATTTTAAGATTTAAAACAACACCACCCTTCTTTTCCAAAACATTATATTTCAAGAGTGGTGGTCTATAAAAAGGGTTTGGATAATTTACTGAGTGTAGGTAAGGGAACCAATATGAAATTATAGATTGTAGAATAGATTACATAATGCATTTAAATATAATAAATATAAATCATTATTTCATGTGGATTATTTATTGAATAAATTTTTTTGTTATTAAATTTTATAATGTAAACATATAAATTAATTTTGACAAGGAGATCATTTGATTTCGGTAGGAAAAAACATTTACTAATTATTTTCCCACAATATAGATTAGGCCAATATAATCTATATAAGATAAATAGCTAATAGATATAAACTTATTTTTTTATAAGTCATTATTTCAATATTCAAGGTAATATGAATTGTTCACAAGCATGGTCAAAACTATCAATATAGTTTACTCAATCTTTCAAATAGAGGATTTTTTATTTATAAATAGAAAACTATTATTATACACTAAATTTAACAACATTCACCTTAAAATGAAAGTAGAGGCACAGTCTTTAGATTAATTATCATTTTAGCCAATGGAATGTGTGAGTTTTATCTCCCATATTCATTCAAGACTTTCTTACAATTTAAAAAGTTAAAACACAACATTTTAAACTACTACATATGATTAAATTCTATACTAAATATAAATATTTTGATGCATTTACATTCAACATCAAGTTCCTAAGATAACATTCTATTTATTCATTATCAATTTAGAAGAACCACAATCTAAGTTTTATTTCCAATTTTCATTTAAAACCATCTTTATGATTTTGATAATGAAAACACATCATTATAACTACAACATTTTCTCATAAATGATAGTAAAGGCAAAATTCTCTTCATTGTTGATCATCCTAACCAGATAATTATTTGAGTTATATTTTCATATCCATTCAAACATACTCATCTTTTTAATAATTTAAACACAACATTATAAGATCCATCATAAGCTTCAACATATCATTATAACCTACATCCTATAATTCTCTTCTCTACTAAAATGGAAACTAGACATAATTTATCCTTCAGTTTGTAATGTTATAAAATTAGAAATATAAGTAGGAACACATGCACCATAATACTAAGATTTATTGCTCATCAGTTGTATTTATAGTGTAAAAAGGAATACTGAATGAGGAGATTATTTTATGCCATGTTCCACCAAACCACCCCTACTATACATAATGGTATATTAAGGAATCCTTTAGCCAATCTATTTATTTATTTATTTTCTCACTAATTGAGGGTTAAGGTTCCCTCACTCATTTTATTAAAATAAAAGAGATAACCATACAAAAGATTTAAAAACCCAAAAAATGAACAAGATTTAAAAAAACCTAAGTTTTCCAAATCCTTTCAAACCCTAAAAAAACATGATTTCCAATGAGTCTAAATTACCCTTGATGGGAATACATCCCATCCCCCTTTCCATTTCCTCACCCATTCTATGTGATTGAAGAATTTGAGATGTTCATTTCGAGGTTATCCACCCCTTATTTTTCTTTGTTATTGTTGATGCTGGAAAGTGCACCCAGTTGGCAGGAAAATAGATACCTGCCCTCTCCCCGCAACATGGAAACCCCTCTCTCGCCTATGGGATGGCGAAGCAGGAGAGGAGAGTCTCTAGATATGGGCTAGTTCCCTCTGATGTATCTTGTTTGTTTCAGGCAATGCAAAATATAGATATATAGATATACTAGGGGGGATGAAAAGGGAGAGAGAAAATGCATAAAAATAAACAGCCTACTCTAAAGAGGTGATACACCAAAATAAAGGGTTGACCTTCCAGATCCACTCTCAGAATCAAGAAAATGCAACATACGTACACTGAGACTTGGCAGAAAAGACCAAGTTGCTGGAATGGCAGGGAGGTTCTAGTGAAAGATACAAGAAACAGGGACTCACCAAGATGCTGTGGAATGCATACTGTAAGTGACCTCCTCTGTTTCTGTACCCCAGATAGAACTCTTCACCTGTAAGCTGCAAACTAACATTCTATAGATAGCTGGTACATCGGTATTTAAAACTTGTGAGAGCATTTAAATGGAAATGACTGAACACAAATTAAACATAGAACATACACAGGGTATCCATCCAAGGAAGGGGTAAAAACTATATTTATTGATTCAGGTGGAGAAATTGCAGAGCTATGCTCTTTACAAAAGTGTCAGAAGATCCTGATAAATGACCAAGTCTGTGTATTTATATGGGAAGTGGTAGCCTTAGTCTTCATTGGAAAGAGAGAAAACACTATTGATGATGTCATAAGTCTGCCAAGACCATGCCTGATGCCTCATTTTGTGTGCCAATGATCTCCTCATTTTGCGTGCTAGTCTACTCTGGTAGCTGGGCGGGTCTTTTTTTTGTGTTTTGTGGGCCTTTTTTGTCACTACCTATTATGGGTGGAAAAATTGCTGCCTGCTACATGTGTTGGTGGTCTCTTTTTACCCGCCAGTGTTGTGGGTGGCAAATTTGCCGCCTACTGCATGTGGGCGGCCCTTTCTTCTTCCCCACCGTGGGCGGGGGTTTTCATTTCGCCACCTGAGGGTGGCACTTTTTGTTTTCCCGCCATGCATGGGGGTTTTTTCATTCCCCACCATGGGTGGCATTTTCATTTTCCCCACCAGGGGGCGGGCTTTTCATTTTCCCCGCCGTGGGCGAGCTTTTCTATTTTCTCGTCAGGGGGTGGGGGTTCCATTTTCGCCACCTTCAGGTGGCCATTTTGTTTTTTGCCACCTGTGGTGGGTGCTAGGCATTCACCACCTGTGGTAGGCTTCTATCGTCTGCCCCCTGTTGGCAGCCTTCGGCCATCTGCCACCCTTGGGCGGCCTTCGGCCATCGACCGGTCAACAAACTGGCGACTCACAGGATAAGCGTGCCTGCTATGCTTAGGACCCAGTTGCCTCTGAATATCCATTGGGTGCAGATTCAGATGGTGACTTTGAAGAGAGTTCACAATAGCCTTCGAGATCTCAGAATCAAATACACAGAATTTACCCCCAAATAAAGGGAAACACACAAAGCTAAAAAACAACTAACTGTGCAAACTACACTTAGGGAAAATAGGGAAAATTATGTACAGTCGAACCAAAATTTAGTGGCAATGCTTCAGATGTATCCCATTGACTGGAATACACAATTCTTTGCCATCTAACTTGGAGAGCTAGAACACGTTATGCTGCTTGCACTGAGTAATCATGTAAGGACCGCTCCAGAGGGCGTCAAATTTTGCATGTTTTCCAGGCTTAGCTCTATCTTCGTCCCATTTTAGGACAATGTCTCCTTCGATGAAATTTTTTGATGAAGATCTCTTGTCGAAATGTCTTTTCACCTACTGTTGGCAACTGATCATAGAGACCATGGCCTGATTCCTTACCTCCTGGAGCTCCATTAGTTCACACAATCTGACCTCCATGCTACTTCCTTCTTTTAGCTGCAGCTGATGAGCGAGGTCCAGTGCTAGCAATTCGAGTGAGATAGGAAGCCTTGCTTCCCTTCCATACACAAGTGTATATGGAGATTTTCCAATTGATCTCTTCGGAGTGATTCGATCGGCCCATAGAGCTATTTTCAACTTGGCATGCCAAGTTTTTTGATTTTCTTCCATGGTCCTTTTTAAAATCCTGATTAAATTTTTGTTAGTGGACTCAGCCAGCCCATTCCCCTGTGGGTAGTAATTTGATGAAGTGCTGAGGTATATACCATACCTTAGCACCCATTCACTAGTTTTGGTTCCCAGAAAAGCCAAGGCATTGTTTGAGATTATGGTGGCTGGGACCCCAAACCTTGTCACTAAATCCTCATAGAAATCCAGAACTGTGCTCTCATTTGCTTCCTTCAAAGCAATGGCTTCCACCCACCTGGTGAAATAATCTGTAGTAGTCAAGACCCATTTGTGTTCGGCACTGGAGGGAGGATTGATCATCCCTATGAAATCCAGGCCCCACTGCACGAATGGTTGTTCAACTTGAATGGGCTGTAGGGGCATGGTAGCCAATCGTTGCTTTCTATCAAAGAGTGCACACTTCTGGCACTTTCTTACCCAGGCATGGGTATCTTTGAAGAGAGTGGGCCAGAAATAGCCAGCTCTCATTATTTTTGCTGCTGTGGTCTTAGGGGTGAAATGGCTGCCTATTGGCCCATCGTGAAACTCAGCCAATACCTTGTCAGCCTGACTGGAGTCAATGCATCTCAGGAGAACCCCGAAGAGATCCTTCCTAAATAATACTCCATCAATAAAAACATAGGGAAGGGACTGAAGTTTAAAATACCTTCTTCCGGCCCTATCGAGACCCTGTGGACATTCACCTGTAAGGAGGAAACGCCTCATGTCCAGCGTCCAATCTCTTACGACAGCTGGTTCTTTTGCAGTGGCTGCGTCATAGATCAGCAAGCTGTCTTCACCCTTTTGTCTCAAATTTGCAGCTAGCTATTCACACAGGCCCCTTCCTCTTATCAACTTAGCGATTTTGATGTTTATATCGTACTGCATCACTTTGGTGATCCATCTCGCTCTTTTCTCGTTTAAGTCTCGATTGGTCAAGAAATCCTTGACACCAAGATGTGGAACCATGAGATGGATCTTGTTGTTTGACAACATATACCTAAATTTCTTTAGGCTGCACACTACTACCAGGACTTACTTTTCTACATAGGTGTACCTGATTTCAAAGTCCTCTAACCCTTGGCTGAAGAAGGTGAGTGGTTGCTTGCGGTCACCACTGTTTGCTTGGGTAAGCATAACAGATATTACTTCTCCATTGCTAAAGGTATGGAGATTGAGGTCTTTGTTGAAGTCGAGGCTGATTAGAGTGGGAGCCTGGGTCAAAGCATGTTTGATAGCTTCAAAGCTATCCTTTCTTGGCATTGTCCACTTGAATTCTTCACCCTTTCTCAGCATATAGGTTAGGGGTTTAACTATTTTAGCAAAGTTCAGAATGAACCTCCGAATGAAATTTATCTAGCCAAAGAAACTCTGAAGGCCTTTTCTTGTGCTTTGGTAGGGACATCTCCAAGATGGAGCAGACTCTCTCGGGGTCAATAGATAAACCTTCCTTGGACACAATGTGGCCAAGAAGTTTCCCCTCATGAACCACAAATACACATTTCTTTGGATTTAGGGAGATGCCAAATTCCCTGCACCTCTCAAAAATCTATCTGAGGTGCTTCATATGCTGTCCCACCTCCTTAGAGAAAACAGTTATATCATCGAGGTACACCAGCACATTCTTATTTATCAAACCACTGAAAGCCATGTCCATGGCTCACTGGAAAGTAGCACCAACATTGGATAGCCTGAAAGGCATCTTCTGGTAGGCAAACATTCCCCATTTAGTGGTGAAGGCTATTTTGTATTGGTCGCAGCCTCGCACCAGAATCTGATTATATCTCGAATAACCATCTAGGAGGGAGAAACGTTCAGAACCAGTTACCTTTTGGAGAATCTGCTCCATGTTTGGGAGGGGATAATGATCCTTTAAAGATACTTTATTAAGGTCTCTAAAGTCGATGCACAGCCTGATCTCTCCATTTTTCTTTCTAACTAGAACCAAATTGGCCAACCATGAGGAATGTTTGATCAAAAATATAATGCCAGACTCAATCAACTTGACCAATTCTTTCTGCATAAGGAGCTCGATCATTGGATTAACAAGCCTCTATTTTTGTGTGACTGGTTTTGCACCTTCCTCTAATTCAATGGTGTGCTGGGCGAGTCTTGGATCAAAGCCTTTCAAGTCGCTATAGTTCTAGGCAAAGACATCAGTGAACTCCTGACACAGCAGAATGAAAGCTTGCCTTTCTTGAAACATGTAGACCTTACCGAGTGCCAGTAACTTGTCCTTAAAGATTTCAACTTTTTCATAATTCTCCTCTTGGGTAATGATGCAGGCTTTCTCACCTCTTAGTTGGTCCTCTCCATTGAAAATAATTTCAAGTGTGACCAGACCCTTAGGAAGTTTATTGTTCTTCAATTGAACAATCTGATTTCCATATTGCTACTGCAATTTCGCTTGATTGTGGACCGCAAACTCAGCGTCTTCCTGCAGGAAAAGAGCTATCTGCTGGTCACTTTTGAAGACCTACCAATTTGTAACATTGTCTGGAATTGAAGGCCGAACCACCACTTTTAAATGGCATGAACCACAACCCCTGCTTATTTCTTTTGAAACATCAAATTGGGCACCAACAGCTGCCAGCTTGTCAGCCTGCTTATTCTATTCTCTGGGAATCAAGGTAATGTTAAGAGTAAGGAAATCCTCCATCAAGTTCTAGACTCTGTGCTTGTAATACTTCAGCAAGGAGTTCTTGGTCAAGTTCAGGCCTCTTATTTGGTTCACTATTAGCTCACTATCCCCCAAGATTTACAACTTCCTGATCCCTCTCTTTCTTGCCCACTCAAGTCCATGAATCAAAGACTCATATTCTGCAACATTACATGTGTAAGAGAAATGGAAATAGAAAGCTGAAAAGTACCTTTTTTTAGAAGGGGAGACTAACATTGCCCCACCACCAGTGCCTAGTTTGCTTCTGGAACCGTCGAAGTATAGCTGCCATAGGCCAAGGTTTTCTTTGTTCTCCTTCATTATATTGGGCATGACGGTGCTTTCTTCGTGCAAGCAATAGATGCCAAGGTCTGCCTCCTCAATAAAATTATAAGGATCATGCATGAAGTTATCACTTTCCCACTCATCCAAGAGTAGATCTGTGACTCCTTCAAGAGCAAAAGATGAAGATTTGTCTGTTTGAGAGTCTTTTGGATCAATGATAGTGTAACTGACATTCACTGCCTTGGGTGAATAGGGCTCTAGGTGGTCCTTGTAGAGTGGCTCGGATTCAATTTTCACTTTGGTCCTGTATTTGGTTCTGAAAACTAGATATGACCAATTCACTGCTAGATAACCACCTATCTTGGACGTAAAGTCCCTAGACAAATAGATTGCAAAATATGGAGGAATGTCTGCTACCACTATATCTTGGGGGATTGAGAATGTCAGGCAGGCATGCAATGTTAAACTCAATCCTTTCAAGACTCTGACTGTCTTTGTAGGCGTCCCATCTAGTTGCAAGACTCCTTTGTTCATTGCTTCGTATTTTAATTCCATCTTGTCAGTAATGCACTTGGGCATTACTGAAGTGCTAGCCCTGCTATCAATTATGCAATTGTGTACTAAGAAATCCCCTATGATCAAAGATACATAAAAAGGGGGAGTCTTTTCTTCTTTCTTTACCTGACCTGGAGCAGAAGGCTACCTATTCGTCATTAGGACGTTATTAGTGCCTGTCGAGATGGCCTGTCGATCTAGCTCATGCAATTCTTTCTTCAGTGCGTCTATTTGTCTTGGAAGAGACAATGAATCCCATAGAGAAATGTTCACATGCAATTTCTTCATTTGATCAACTATGTTAACTTGGGGGTTGATTCCCTTCGTACTTTCCTTTGGGCTGATCCCAGCTAGAGCTATAGACTGGGGAGCTAGAGGTGCAAATGTTTGTCTGGAAATTGGGGCCCTTTAAAATGGGTGTGGTGGAGGATTCATTACTACCTGAGGGGAAGCTTGTGCTTCCTCAACTGCTCTTCTTTTAAATCTCGTGTTGGCCGTAATGCAATCAGCCTGATTGTCTGTAGCGCCCCTATGATTAATTACACAGAGCTCACCTTCTTCATAATTTATCAGGGTAGAATCCGGCTGAGTTTGATTGTTACTTGTGATGGGTTGAGCTGGAAACTCAAAAAACTGGGAAAAATTAGTAGCCTAATTTTTTGAATTTTGAAAGAAATTCATCATGTCATTCGTATGGACAGCCTGCTCTTGACCATGTCCCATGGTCGAACAGCTAGGCTGCTCCTGTACTAGATTGTTCTGAGTAGGAACCATGGCTTTAGATGATGAAGAGGGGCCTGGGTTATAATTTTCATAAGGCCTGGTCTGAGTGAGCTAACCTTGTCCTTGATTATAGCCTTGAAAAGGGTTCCTAGGTGCTTGACCATAATGTTGATAACCCAGATTCAGCTTGTTATTTTGATCTTGTTGTCTTTTAAGAGCTACCAGTTCATTTGACATGTTTTGTAGTAGGATTTTAACCTCATTTAATTCATTAGATGGAACAACAACTGGCTTCTCAATGACAGGTAGGGGAGCAATTGTGGGAGCAACAGCCTAAATTGGGGGCAGCAGTTCTGGGAAAAGTGGCATATGAGGCCTAGGGACAATTTTCCCAGCTTGAATCAAGCAATTTTTGGCCGCAATGGCAATGTCATACGCAACCGGCAATATATGTCCTCCCATAGATTGGATCATCATAGCAATGTCACTATTTAATGCTTTTAAATAGTACAAGAAAGCGTAGCTGGGAGTTGGCCTTACCAGAATGGGAATTCTATCCCAAGTCTTTTGAAAATGCATATTGAAGTCCTACATGTACTCGTGCGGAGCTCTTTTTATAGTCATCAGCTACTTAGCAAGAGAGAGGCCGTCACTTTTCTTCCCAAAATGACCAGTTAAATGAGTAGCCAATTCGTTCCAAGAATGTATGGAATTCACAGGCAAGGTGCCATACCAATCGAGAGCTTTCCCTTTCAGAGATAAGGCTAACAGTTTGATGGCAATATTTTCTTCTGTTATATTATGAATATTGCAAAGGTTGGCAATATTCTTGATATGCTCAACAACTGTAATAGGTCCCACTCCATCAAAAGAAGGCACATTTTTTAGAGCTGTTCCTGGAATCAGATCATAGTGTGGGAGGTTTAAAGGGCTCTCACCATGAAAAGCTACAAAAGGCAATGCCATGGCTGGAACAGGTTGTATTTGTGGCTGAGCTGGGTTGGTGTTCCTAGAAACAAGTCTAGGAGGATTTACTAGTGGATAAGGGCGAGTTCTTTCAAACCTAAGCCTTTTAGCAGAGTTTAAAGGCAGCTCAATGAAAACAAAAGGGACCCCTCTTGAAGCTGACCTTGTGGTAACCTTTGGCATAGAAGTTTAAGTGACTGGTCTTAAAATAAAGAACTGAGCTCTTACCAGTGGAGTCGCTAGATGCTGAAAATATTTGAAATGACTGTAGTAGGACCAGCATCAATCCTAAAATACTATTACATTAGAAATTGATAAAATTACTATCCCACCGAGTGTGCCAAAATTGTTGACACTGGAAAGTGCACCCAGTTGGTAGGAAAATAGATTCCTACCCTCTCCCCGCAACATGGAAACCCCTCTCTCGCCTGTGGGACGGTGAAGCAGGAGAGGAGAGTCTCTAGATATGGGCTAGTTCCCTCTGATGTATCTTGTTTGTTTCAGGCAGTGCAAAATATAGATATATAGATATACTGGGGGGATGAAAAGGGAGAGAGAAAATGCATAAAAACAAACAGCCTACTCTAAAGAGGTGATACACCAAAATAAAGGGTTGACCTTCCAGATCCACTCTCAGAATCAAGAAAATGCAACATACGTACACTGAGACTTGGCAAAAAAGACCAGATTGCTGGAATGGCAGGGAGGTTCTAGTGAAAGATATAGGAAATAGGGACTCACCAAGATGTTGTGGAATGCATATTGTAAGTGACCTCCTCTGTTTCTGTACCCCAGATAGAACTCTTCACCTGTAAGCTGCAAACTGACATTCTGTAGATAGCTGGTACATTGGTATTTAAAACCTGTGAGAGCATTTAAATGGAAATGATTGAACACAAATTAAACACATAGAACATACACAGGGTATCCATCCAAGGAAGAGGTAAAAACTGTATTTATTGATTCAGGTGGAGAAATTGTAGAGCTGTGCTCTTTACAAAAGTGTCAGAAGATCCTGATAAATGACCAAGTCTGTGTATTTATATGGGAAGTGGTAGCCTTAGTCTTCACTGGGAAGAGAGAAAACATTGTTGATGATGTCATAAGTCTACCAAGACCATGCCTGATGCCTCATTTTTCATGCTAATGCTCTCCTCATTTTGCATGCCAATCTACTCTGGCGGCTGGGCGGGTCTTTTTTTTGTGTTTTATGGGCCCTTTTTGCCGTTGCCTATTATGGGCGGCAAATTTGCCACCTGCTGCATGTGTTGGCGGTCTCTTTTTACCCGCCAGTGTTGTGGGCAGCCCTTTCTTCTTCCCTGCCGTGGGCGGGGTTTTTATTTCTCCGCCTGAGGGTGGCACTTTTTGTTTTCCCGCCATGGGTGGGGGTTTTTTCATTCCCCGCCATGGGTAGAATTTTCATTTTCCCCACCAGGGGGCGGGATTTTCATTTTCCCCGCTGTGGGTGGGCTTTTCTATTTTCCCACCGAGGGGCGGGGGTTCCATTTTCACTGCCTTTGAGCGGCCATTTTGTTTTTTGCCGCCTGTGGTGGGCTTCTGCCATCCGCCGCCTGTTGGCGGCCTTCAACTGTCTGCCGCCTGTTGGTGGCCTTCGGCCATCGGCCAGTCAATAGTTATCACAATCCATTCATGAGAGGAAGGGGACTCCATATCCTCACTCTTCATTCTTTTTTTAGCTCTATTATTAGAATCCACCTCCCCTAAATCCTTTATATTCACATCACCTTTGTATTCATTAAAATCATCCATTGCAAACTAAAGAGATTCTCTAGGCATTAGGGTCCCATCAATGGTGGAAAAAATGTGAGATTGAAAGGGTGGACATCCTTACACCAAGTTGTAGTTGTCCTTGTCTTAGATCTAGGACATGATGTTGTTACATGTCCAACATCAAAGTAGTTCTGGCATATGAATGGGATGCCATCATAGTCCAAAGTCTACATCTAGCATCGGTTCTTAATATTTAGATTGATGTTTGTTGGTAGCTTATTTGAGATAACCATCCCCACCAAAATCTTGGAAAAAATTGGTATGATGGAATCTTATGGTCGAGACATCTATCAAAATTAATTCTCTCAACATATTTCAAATGTCAAAGAGACATGATTCTGACCAAAATTATAATGAGATGTGTGGTAATTAAATCCAAATAGGTCTAGTAGTGATAAATTCCTTTAGTGAATTAAAGTCTAGAAACTAGGGTTCCAAGAACAACATATTGGGGTTCCAACTCCCAGTCTTTTCCTAAAGAATTTTAAAATTGTCCTTTAAGCTATCAAAAAAATAATGAAGAATCCTTTTGCACATGGGTAGATTTCTAGATTATCTTCCATTAAGGGTGGCTAGAATTTTGAAATCCACTCATGCAGTGCAAGTAAACTAGGTCAAATATGCAAATGAGACCCCTAGTCATGAACCTATCCTCATTTTTGAGAACCTCCTCCACCACTTCCTCCATAACATATATTGAGGGATAAAAGTTTTTCACTTAGAGTGGTTGTATTTCTTTGACATACAGAGCACCAATTCTTGAGAAAATGTCCACAAAAGATCTCCCCATCCCTACCTCCTTTGAGAGATAAATTTTCACCTTTTTTTTGTTGCCTATCTTGGGGATGAAGGATCCAAAGAAACCCCACTTTATACTACCACAAGATTTCTATATTTTGAATCAAATATCTCCACTAAACTTAGTTGCGAGACATGAAGTGATAAAACCACTTTCACCACTTCTAGATCCAACCCCTTCAAAAGACCTTGTTGTTTTTCATCAACAATGCAAGCCTTTGTAACTTTTCCTCCTTGACGAGCTCCCAAATTTATGTTCAGTACCCTTAAGGGGAGAGTTATACTAGGCCTAGGTTTAGATTTGGTTGCTAGATCCCCAAATGCTAGACCTAATGACATACTTTCTTCCCTATATCATAATATAATACTAACCATTCTATTTATTAATCATTAGGTAACCCATTATTTTCTAACTCAATTCTCTATATCCAACTAATACTAAGACATCCTCTCATTTCATTATAAATTTGACTTTATTAAACAAGTGAGCATGAGAAACAATCTTATACAAGTTCAATAGCTAACAATTGTGACTCAATATTAGAAAACACAAATGGGTTACAACCCAATCAACAAAGCATAACCAAGTCAACATAGGTCAATTTAAACAACAAGAAATCAATCAAATGTTTTAGATTGGAAAGTATCATAGTGAATACAGGGTCCCAAAACCTAATAGCTCAATATTTGAGCATTTTTAAGGCTATGTATCACATGAATAATAATAAATAGGTTAATTATCATGTAATTATCTCATCCGATGGAAGATAATGTCCCTAAAAGACACTAGTATATTACTTAGCCACCTCTCCATGCCCTAATAGAGGCCTCTATGCTATGTGAAAAATAATATCAATGAACCCAATATAACTATCAGATGCAAATCACAATTATCCTTCATCTTAAACCCACCTAAATAAATAAAAGGATGGAAAAAAAAGAATCACATGAGATAAAAAATACTATCCACTATTTTACAAAAAGTACAAATCCATAAAATATATTGCCAATAGTAAAATTCAAATCCAAAGATCATAAATTGAGTTTCATAATTCAAAGAGGGAATTAAATCAAACACATTCATAAGAAAGGATTTGGGTATTAATTCATAGGCTGAATGCATTCAATATATCAATAAGGAAAATACTAACCAAAAACACATTTTAGGGCATTATCTTATATACAACAATATTTTATCATGTTCATTTCTCCAAACTTCTCAAAAATTCTACCAATATTTTATCTCTTTATTTTTTTCTTACAATCTATTTTCTTCCTTCCCTAAATGGTTGTGTTTTTCCTCTTATACTCTCCCACAATATTGTTAATTTCTATCATCTTATCTCACCAAATATTTTACCTGCATTCAATAATGTGTGTGCATTTTCTATTCTATTTTTACTTATGTTATCTAAGTCAAACATCTGAGTCTTGATTTTGTCAATTTAAGGAAAATTATAGGAATGGACATAATTAATTTTTCACCCACTCCTAGATTTTGGTTATTTTGTATAGATCTTAAACTCTTCTCATTTATTCTTCTAACCATTAGTCGTGGTCTTTCTTCCCACTTGAATATTTTTTATATTAATTATTTGAATCAAGGTCTCTTCCATTCTCATTTTTCTTTACTATGGTCACTACCTTATTTTTCCATATTCATATGTCATATGTTCATTTTATGTTTCATTCTTGGTCATTAATGACCATGTGCTCATACATCATAATGCAATATATCAACTTGAATTCAATTATAATTTACCAACTACCCAAGATATCAATGTGTTCTGTATCCCATTGTATGCAAGGTGTAAGTCCATTTTTAGAGTTCCTGCTACATCATGTTGACTCAAATACCACCCTGATTGACAATATGTGGATCCCATACCAACTCAACATAATATCAATATATTTTTATCTTTTATTTTCCTATCATCTACATAGAAAACTAGATTCATCATAATACCTCTATGGTATAACAAGGTGAACCCATAATCTTGATAAAAATATCATATTCCCAAATAAAATCATAATCCATCATGGCATAATCATCTCAATTTATAATTTAATTACCACATCATCATGCAGAAGGTAAATATAAGATCTCATAAAGAAATAAGATGTTCATACAAAATTATGATCCCATAATCATATAAAACATATATATATCCACATATGTGTCTCAGCATGTAATATTCCATGGTTTAATATTTGGATTTTCTTTAATAAAAAGATTAAAAAATGCATAAGTACCTAGTATAAAAAAATTACGAGGGTGACTCCCATTTTTTAAAAATAGGAGTCTCAAAGTAGGGAATTACATACTCCCCCATTCAAGAAATTTCATGAAAAAGTATGAGGATAAAGATGTTTTATCTCAAAAGTATCTTCCTAATTAGCATAACTTGGGTTGTATTGGTCCCATTGGACCTTCACTTGATCAAATTCATAGAGACAAAGTCAAAGTGAATGTTGATCTAAAATTTTCATGGTATCTATCTTGACTGAATCCTCACCCATCTGTAAAGAATAAAAATCAAGAACATGTTATGGTTCATGTACATATTTTATTAACATGGAAACATTAAAAAAATCATGCATCCTATACATGTTGGGTGGCAAGGCAAGTCAGTAAGCAACTATGCCAAGTCACTACAAAATATCAATGGGTCCTAAAAATTGTGGTGATAGGTTAGATCCACCACCAATTTGATTTGCACTCTTTCATGGTTTCACCTGAAAGAACATTGAGTCTCCAACCATAAAAATTCCATCAGTCCTATGTGAATTCACATACTTATTTTTTTAGTCTTGTGCCTATTTGATATTTTACCAAATTGCACAACCTTTTAATCTATCTCTTTTATCATATTGGGGCCAATAACACCATGGTCCTTGAGATTGTTCCAACTCAAAGGAGTTTCTTCAGGGTCTTTCATATAATGCTTCATAAGGATCCATGTCAATGGAGCTATCATATTTATTATTGTACACAAATTGTACCAAGGGTAGGTAGTTCTCCCATTGAGACTATTGGTACATGGTATATATTCTTCGCATGTCCTCTAGGACCTAATTAACTCTCTTTACTTGGGCATCCATTTTAAGATGGTATGATATACTAAAATTCAGATTTGTACCCAAATATACCTCAAATTTGGTCCAAAAGAGATATGTAAACAAATAATACCTATTAGAAATGATCTTGAGTGGAACACCATATAACCACACAATATAATTCACATATATTTGGGTAATATCCTTTGCCTCATATGTATCCTTGGTTTTTAGGAAATGTGCAACCAAGTATACATGTCTTCATTGAGTAAGAATAAATCCAACTATAAAATCCATAAACACTACATCCAATTTCCATGCAGGGATGTCATGAGTATATAATAATTTAGCTAGATATTTATGTTTAAAATTCACTTTATAATATTCTAAGAATCATGCAACATACTCCAATAATTATCATTTCATTTCGAGTCAATAATATAAGATTACTAGACCTACCTACATTTTATTTTCTCCAAGATGAGTGGGATATAAGGCTTTATATGCTTTAAAAAAATTGATCCTTCACTTCCCCATTGTTTGGCACATAAATGCATTTTTAGTAAAGTAAAATTACATGATCTTCCATTGAATAACCACTTACTTAGGTCGAATCTTGAGTCCATTTTCATGAAGTGATGTTGTGACTTATTTATACCAAGAATCATGACTTTAAAAATCTAAATTGTGGCCTCTTAGGTTATCCTACACAATTGACATTGAATGAAAACATGGACTTATATTGAGTGTACCAACAAATTTATTTTATTTCCCTTTTATGTAGGTGATATAAAAACCATATTTATCCAAAAATTCCATCCAACACCTTTGTCTATCATTCAAATTTAATTGAGTGAATATGTGTGTCAAGCTTAGATGGTTAGTTATGAGTACATACTTCAATCCAATAAGGTAGTGTTTCCACATTTGCAATGTGTACACTACTAAAATGAGATATAAGTCATGATTTGTTTAAATAATATCATTATCTTTTCAATTAATTAACTCATAGGCAATGAATCAGCCTTCTTGAATTAAAATTCTATCATGGCCTTTGATAGATGCATTTATGCAAATAAGTAAATCCTTGCCCATGTATATCACTACTAAAATAAGGGTTATTGTCAGTGCTTCCTTGATATTATAGAAATTTTATTCACAATGATAACGCCACATGAATGTACTTCATTTTATCTATAGGGAAATGATTAGGGCTCCAATTCATGGGAAGTTCTCAAAAAATATCCTATAAGTTCCATAAAACTATGAACTTCTGAGACATTTCTAAGTTTTAGTTATTCCATTTTGGCACTAAATTTTTTTATATCAACAACAATACCTTTCCTATAAATTATGTACCCTAGGTTTTCACTTAATCTTGAAATAATGTGCACTTAGGCAAGTTTCCATAGAGTTGGTTTTCCCTTAAAAATTGTAAATTTTTTCTTAAATACATTTCATTTTCTTCCTTAGTTTCAATAAAATGTCAAAATATCATCAAGTAATATGAATAAAAATTTGTCTATGTACTTTTTGAAGACATTTTTCATGAGACTCATGAACACCATTGGTGCATTTTCAAACTCAAATGGCACAACCAAAAATGCAAAGTAACCATATTGAGTGTAAAACATTGTCTTCAATATGTCACCTTCCTTAATTCTCAATATCAATTCATTTGGTTGAATATATCATTGATCTTGTACAAGGGATATCCATTTTTAATGATTACTTTTTTCAATTATATATAACTAATTCATAGTCTTAGTGATCCATCCTTATTATTTACAAAAAATATTGGTGTTCCCTAGGGGGACACATTGAATCTCACTAATCCCTTATCAATCAAATCTTGTAATTGCATTCTCAATTCACAAAATTTAATATTTTTCATCTTTTATGGAGTCTATAAAATAATCTCAATTATAGGCACTAACTCTATGGATAAATCAATTTATGTCTTAGGTGGTAATCTATAAAATCCTTAGGAAACATCTAAGATTAGGAAGTCACTCAAATAGGGTCAATCACCATGATCTAATATTATAATGTCATATAATTAATAATCACTTCTAATTTATTGTTTTATTTTCATGGTTATGATAAACCTTAATCATAGGGATCTCCCAAACCCTTTGATTTCTACAACCAGACCATTGTCATCCAAGCAATTCACATTCTTCTCAAATAAATTCATCACTGATTTATGGGTATCTAACCAATCCATTCCAAGTAATATATCACATGAGCCTAGATTGGTGAAATAAATGTCCACTTTGGTGATTAAATTTCCCAAACTTAAGTGATAATTCCTTGCCAAAGAGGTAATGGATTGTTTTGCACCTGAGGCCATCTCTATGTTTCCTAAGTTCTCTAGTTACATTCTTGACAAACCACACCTTCTAATAATTACTATGAAATAAACAAACTAGTGACACCATGGTATTTAAAAATAGAAACAATAATAGAACTAATTTTACCTTTAGCTTCAACCATAGTGGCCTAGTGCTCAGCCTAATGTCTATCAACAACTACATGGATCTAATAGTTATGACCATAATTTATACAATTTTAGTATCCATGAGATGGTGGCATATTTTAGCATTATGGTCATTGGAATGCATAACGTGTCCCACCACAATTAAAACACTTAGTAATGTTTGTATTTAATTATCCTATAGTGACCATACCATTTGTCTCACCTTGCTTTTGTTATCATGTAATTTTTTGACCTTGTTGAGTTTCACCACTTGTTGAATTAGGAGATCAAGTCTTAAGTTGCCTTCATTGACATCCATCTATTAGGTTATAACATGTTTTTAATATCTTTGCTTCTTTTTTTGGTGTTAAAAATCACCAAGTATATAGGGATAAAATCCCTTCTTATGGATCTCTTTTTTAGCATTATAATGCTCATATAAATTATCTCTTGTGACTTCTTATACTACCAATAAATCCTTTCTCATAGCATCTATTGATGTACTGGGTTCAAAATTACTAACTTTTTTTCAATGCTAGTTCAAATTATGCCAAGATAATTATTAAATTTTGTTAGCTCATCTTAGATTTATCCCATTATAATCACTCAAAATCAATCATCAAGTGTTTTAAATTACTTATTATTTGCATTCATACCAATGTTTGTTCTACTCACCATTTCACTAATTTACAATACATAAGGGATCCATATCTATCTTTAAAACACTAAAAAAATCATACAAACATCCCTATTTATGTCACATTTATTCCTATTCAGCTCACATACCTATGCTAAGCATGTCCTAGCAATCTCTAGTCTTTTGGGAAAAATATGCATTAGGAGGACATGAACACTTTATGTTCATGTCTAACTAGTTTGACCCTATCCCCCACACTCCAATGGTAACATTTTAAATTTGGTCAATTTAATATTACCCTTCCCGCATGTTTTTTAATGTTGATTAGCAAAAATATTTGAAATATTCCTCTATATAATCACATCAAGGCATTCAATTGAAACCCCTAATAAATTTGATTCTAAATTAATACACATTGAGTAAAAGATCACTATTTCTTCCAATTTTAGTTCTTATTCTTTATAAAAATCATAATTCAAGTCTGAATATCAATTATTATAGGTCAAGCGCATATATTTTTAATCATTTCAATCAATATTATAACTAATTGCATATAGTTGCACAATCACAGATCACACAATCACCCTAAGAGGGAGAACCACATCAACATAAGGCCCATTTAGGATATATAGGTAGCTCTCATATTATGTATGGATTTTTTAGGGTAGCTCAATCATTCTCATTCCCATATTTTCCCCCTTTTTTATCTAATTTATATCTAGTGAATGTGGAAGAATAGGGTTTTATTTTTTCAAGTCTTTTGCATGGAATATTAGTACACATAACTCAACAATCAACTCTCTCAAGAATTCACATAGAATTATATATAAAAATTAGTAATATATTCAATCAAGTTGCAATTACAGTCATAATACATGGTCATAATATGCTCTTATCCACCTCCTGCAAACTTATCCTAGTAAATTATGAACTAGTTTTTTCTAACATGACTATGTCTACAAGTATTTTTACACATTTTTTAATTACAATCAACCTACATAGTAAGATCTAGTTCAATTTTTAATAACACTCTCTAACCCTAGTCTAAATTACTATTTTTGGCAAGTTTATGATTTTTGTAAATTATGTTTTTATTTATAGATTTATTATATTCTACTTCATTTCATATTTTCAATAGTTTAATACACTTAATTAGATTCATCTAATTAAAAAATATTAAACATTTTGGTGAACCTATTATTTTTAGAACATTATTTTCTTGTGTAGACGCTATTTCTAAATTTGATATCACCTCAATCTTGTACACTTGTAAAATACATATAATGGATATAATTTTAGTTTATAGACCTTTCATATTTCTAAAAGGCTTTGCATATACTATCTCTCTATGCTTAATGTCTTATCTCTTAATCTAAACAATGTTATTATAGTGACTCATACCTTATATCTTTCCCAAATTGTTATAAACCTGCTTATCTTCTATTTCTATAATTTATAGACTTGCACTTATTATCCAATTGTCCAAACACTTGCATCCTAATTAGATGCCTACATTAAGGCAAGTGTCTTATCCTAACACAAGTGTATAGTACCCTAAAGTTATCCAATTTACAAATGAAACATATTCTTATATTAAACCTAAGTACTTTAATGTAATATATTATTCAAAGGGATTGGTATAAATACAAGATCAATATTCATTCATTCCTCACCTAACATAGACTAAAAATCACTCAATCAAGCACTAAAGTGAGCAAAGATTTCTTATTTTTTCATGTTTCTATATCAATCATAGGGAAAACATATCTACATGTCTTAAATATTAAAGGATCATTCCATGAGCCATATTTTCCAAGTTATAAGATAGGTCATTATTGTACTTATCACACATTTCATGATTCACACAGAAGATAACATGTAAGGGAGAACTACATAAGTATGAGTCCCTCTTTAGAGTATTGGCCATGTAGAAAATTCTCATTAATCAAAATGTCTTTGAGGTATCTTGACACCATGTTCCCACTAACCCATTTTTTCCATAGCCACTATGAAGATGTATAACTAGGGTTTCTTATTTGACAAAGAACAATAGTCCATGACACAAATCTAAATGCACTAGAGTGAAGGAGACACATAACACAAAAGCATCTAGATGGTCACATCTAGTTTTTATAGGTATTCTATACTAGACACATACATACAAGTTAGACAATAGTTTTGATTCAACCATCTCAAGTTGGCATAAGTGTCCATGGATATAGAGGTATAATTTCTAGAATCAAGCAACTGATCTAGAATCTAGATCCAATCTATTTTTTTCCTATTTCAAATACATATTTTTTTAGCAGAAAAACTAGATAAGTATCTTATTTTCATTATAATTGTAATATTTAAAATATCTATACTTTCCATTTATTTCATATCTCAGTATAATAAAATTCAATATATGTTTATCTGAGTTTTGTAATTAATTGGCCTACTTTAGAGATAGTTTTCCATCCTTGTGTCCTAGGTTATCTCTAACCTTTTAATCCTAGATTCCCTAATATATATTTTAAGGATAAACATTTGGTAAACTTGATTCGTGTGAATACAACATTTTTATCATTCCTAAGGTTTCAATTTGTTATTCAAAATTTATGTAATTTTTAATTTGTAGGCAATGGAAAATAGTAATAAAAAAACTAATTTTCTAATGAAAGATAAAGAAGCATTGATCACTCATATCAATAATAACAAGGGCTTAATATATGAATTTATATATATTACAAGAGATGAAATAAATAAGCATGATAAGGCTAAGTATTCCTCACCTAGTGATGATGAATCCTTAGAGGGTAATACAACTAATTCCATATCAATCAATCTACCTACATCTAATGGGGGCATGGATTATGTCTTTCAACATTTGTTTCCTCATACTATTATTGCTACATCTACCATGAGGTTACTGAATGCTTCAACTTAAATACTGATTTTAATGCCTGTATCTAAGCAACTTATGGGTACACCTCCTTTAGTGAATTCTTAAATATCTAACCTAAAATACCAAGAGGTGTAAGCTCTTATCCAAATTGTAAAAAAAATTCACACTAAGGTTATAAATATTGAAAAAAAAATAAGTATCCTCATGTTATTAATTCACAAGAGGTGTTTCATAATCCTCCTGCACTAATTATATCTTTTTACCCATTTCTAATTGGTTTTGTTTCACCTAAGTTCACATTTTATGATGGAAAGGGTGATCTTGAATAATGTCTTTGATATTTTTATGTATCATGCCTTGATTATGCCTCTAATGATAAAATTTTGACCAAATTATTTCAAAGGAGATTAAAAGACTATGCTTTAAGGTGGTTATATGATTTACCAACTCAATAAGTAAATGCCTTTAAACCCCTTACGAGTCAATTTTTGTAACTCTTCTCTATTAACATTACTGAAAAGGTTTTCTATGCCCAAATTGAAAATATAAAATAAGGAATCAATGAACCTATTAATGAGTATGTCTTGAGGTATAAGACAATGTTAGCTAAAATAACCAATCCTATGATAGATAAAGAGCTTCAAGACATATTCAAGCAAAGTTTTTTTGATCCTTTACATGGGTATATTATTTCCAAAAATAAATAAATATTTTTATGAATTATGCCACATTGTTTAATATCATGAAATGAAACTTATCTCACTAAAAAAACTTAAGAATGTATCAAACACACTGACTACATCTACATCTAATACCAAGTTTACTATCAAACTAAGTTATAAGTTTAAACCTCTTAAGCCTAAAAAATAAAAAACCACCATGGTTAATGTAATGTCAAAACAACGTAATCAACTTGTGTTATCCAATGCACCACAAAGATAGTTTTCATGCTTACATAATTCTCTTACTTTATTACTCTCATGGGTTGTAGAGTGTCATATTATATTTCTCCCTCATCCTATATAGGTCGATATGAGTAGAAATATACCCAAATGGTATGATGCAAATTTTTATTATGACTATCACCAAGGCCCCAAGTACTCTACGATAATTTTTTTACCTTGAAGCATAAGATATAAGACCTCATCGATGACCAACAAATTAAATTTTGATGATTCTCTAAAGGAATCAAGTTCACAACTTGGTGATCACCAAAAATTTTAAAAAAAAATTAATAATCCTTTGTAAGATCATTCAAAGAGGGATCCATAATTGAAAATGGAATATAATGTGCATCTTCATCCATATCATTATTAACACCCATTTTATGTGAATATTGGTACTTATATGAGACATATACATTCTATGGTTCAAATACCTTCTATTATTTTTGATGATAGTGAGATTAGGGATGATGACTTAAATCTTCATTCCTTATTCATTGGAGCATAACTTAATCACCACATATATGTATTGTTATGATTGATAATGGTTCAATCAAATAAGTTTATACCATGACATTACTTATGCATTTAGGTTATAAAAAACATGGTTTATATCCTTCAACTAGATTAGGTAGAGTATTTGATGGGACCTCACAACAAGTTCTTGGTGAGATTAACTTACCTTTACAAGTAGATCCCAAATATGTGGTTACTATATTCTTAGTTATACCTTCCATGGGTGTATTTGATATGTTATTGGGATGACCTTATATACATACACTTCAAACAATAACTTATATAATGTATGGGTGTGTTAAATACATTCATGCCAATTGGGTAATTATAGTTTCCAAAATTTCATATGAACATCCACTTGAGAAAGATAAATGCATACCCAAGAAGTTGATTATAAAACCTCCTAAGGTTAATCCTCTATAAAAAGGTAAGTAACAAACAATCCCCTCTACTAGGTGACCTGTACTTGAGAGACCATTGCATTAGAGATCCACAATGAGTTACACAGAATCCTCATCTATTACACACAATATTCAGATATCTAGAGCACCTACACATGTTCTTATTATTTTTATTCCAAAAAAAACATAGACCATTCACCGATGGGTTCTATGAACCCCTAATCCTAGTATTTATTATTCATAACCATAGATTCATATTATACATACATAGACCATGATTGATTCTATAATGATAAATATTACACCTATACATGATCCTTGGTAGTATCACCAATCTATTGCACATGGTTCATGGTGGTAAAATACATGTTGATCATTCTTGACCACAAGTCAAAATGGGTCAACCCCCTATAGTCAAGACTCATATAGGGGCTCATTATATTATCATAGGGTGTGTTGTATTTCATTTGATGTCATTTCATATGCCATTCTAACTTTGGTCATAGTATAGTTTAGTCCTTAT
The DNA here is from genome assembly GCA_037957365.1 of Torreya grandis. Lineage (NCBI taxonomy): Eukaryota > Viridiplantae > Streptophyta > Pinopsida > Cupressales > Taxaceae > Torreya > Torreya grandis. The sequence continues at coordinate 1,299,733 of JARHVA010000738.1, read as the reverse complement.
GTCATTTGATGTCTTAGGGTCATTTAAAAGTCATATATGAAAGTGATAGGTTTTCACAGTGTTGAAACAATCATAGATAAGAAGAATATCCAAATAGACATTTCTTACATTTCTATGCATAGTCAGTTGAGTGAATAATAGCCCTTCAAATGATAAGGATGGAGTGTAATAGTCATCTCATGTATGCATAGACATCCACAATGAATGTACACCTATAAGTGTTATGGGAAGTTCATCACATTAAATAAAAGCAATCACCTAAATTTGATCACTTCATGGTTGGAAGAGCTCGTTCAAATAAGAACCAGGTCATCACCACATGTCACACAGAAATGAATAGGGTAGCCTAGTAAATTTTACAATTGTGATTAGAAAACATTTTAGACCAAAAATATTACATGGACATGATGCTTTTGGTGCTAAGAACATCCCCTAAAAATTTCAAGTCTCGATGAGTTTTCTATCTCAAGATCTAAGTCTTCAAAGTTGAGCAATAAAGTTGAGATAGGTGCATAAACATCAAGTTTAAGCCTTGGAAAATAGTTTTTTAAATTCAAATATTCCAAGGATGAACATGTATCTAACAAGTGTCAAAATCATGGGAGCTAAGATCAAATCTGATGGCACATGGTAATCAATAGTGTCAGTGGGTCTAAAAGATCTAATGATACACATTAAATCATACAAACTAGATCAACAATGAGGTCATAATCAAAGATTTAGTGTATCCAAAAAGCAAATAAAGATCTAACAAGTGGAAAGATACTGGGAATAGAATCTATATCTAATGGTGTATAGACAAATTTAGAGTCAGTGGGTTTATAGTAGATCAATGTAGTGCTTCAAATCATACAAATAAGATCTAATGGTGTGCATTAATTCAAAGAGTTAAAGGATCCTAAGCTTGATCCTAAGTCTACCAAGTGGCAAAATGATGTTCAATCAATCTAAGATCAAAGACACACAATGAGTAGTATAGATAAGATCTAGTGGTATACATTAAGTCAAAGAGTGAAAGAGCCTAGAAATCACATAATTCTACCAAATATCATAATCTTGGATGCCTAGATCATAAATAAATGGCCAATGTCAAAATTCAAATCGAAGAGACTCTAGAAGAGATTGACAGGGTAAATTTGACCAAATTCCAGACAAGCAAAATGAGGATATGTATTCAAATGATTATAGGCATATTTTAATATAGAATAAGAAACATGGTCAGGGAATGCCACATAGGTATCCATTTAGGATCAAAGGATTCTATATCTAAGTAATCACTTTAGACTCATATGCTTCCATGAAAGCTCAGTCAAAATATAAGATGAATAGTGATTGCCAAATGTAAATAATGAAGTCCAAGAGATAAATGAATGACTATTGATGCTAAATATAGGTGGATAGAAGATAGCTAGCAATTAGAAGAACATATTATGACTATCATATCATGTTTCAACCTACCTCAGATAATATATATGTGACAACTCTCTCCAATTCAGTTTAAAATGCTTGAGAGATGATCCATGATGAAAGGCAGTTTCTTGTGCATAGCAAGAGGAGTTCTACACCACATTTTAGGAGTTTTATGTTTCAAGAAACATTTTTCCTATTAGACCCTACATGGTCTATTTCTAAATTCATCTTCCTTCATGTGTAACTCCTCCTATCAATTGGACATGTGTTTTGGTAACCTTTGACCTTCATTCTTTTCTCATCACTCTAAAATTCTATAAGTAGCTACCATTTTTGCCTTTATAAGAAATACCACACCTAGTATGGTAAAGCCCTACTAGTTTGATGTCAAATTTTGCCTTAGAATAATTCAATCACTCTAGTTTTGAGTTTAATAATATCTTGTTTGAGTGTGCAAAGTAATGAATGGTTAAGTTCAATAATTTTATCCTTTACTTTTCCTTATCCTTTCATGTCTTCTACAAGAAACTCTCATTCTAATAGGTCATATAAAGTGTATTCAAGTGTGTTAGTCTCCTTTCAAGTGTATTATTATCCTTGGAGTATGAATTTTTCCCTCTAGTTCATTTTCCTTATGTTGCTTCATGCACCTCACCTCTATATTGAAATACTCTTGTTAGAATCCTTTAGGACTTTGAAACTAGTCGGTATGCTTTATTTCTTAGTGAATGAAATTTGATGGTCATGTGGAAAACATCTTGGTATATCACCCCATTATAATAGGTTCAATTCATGAAAATTCTTACTCTTTTCCCCACAATCAAGCATTATCATAGGTGAAAGCACTTCAAGATACATTCAGGGATCTACCCTTAAATCTATAGGCTTACTTCCACTATAGGTATACCCAAATACTTGGAAGTGTTCCCATATTGTCCAAATCTATAAAATTCTTGAACACCCTCTTCTAGGGTGCATGATTTGGTGAAAATTATTCTAGCATGTTCAGTGGGACCCATTATCTTCAAAATAACTTGTCAAGGTGAATGTTGGTCTTGACAACATTAGCTACAAATTAGTATGCTACTCAACATTTTGTGACTCTATCAAGGTAAATCTAGTTCAAGACCACTATTTTTGTCATAAAATTGCTCTTATAATTAATGGTTCTCATTATGTCTTCATCTAGTAGAGTGTTCAACCCCATTAATCCACCTGTTCAGATTGAACTTCCTCTTGAAGATCAATACCCTCATCTTAATCTACCCTTTGAGGAACCAAAATATTTTTATAGAGAGGAAGAGGTGGAAGAAATTAAAGAGGTTGAATATTTTGAAGAATAAATGGTTAGACCTCATGATTTCCCTACCTTTAATACTAAAAATCTAATTCACCATCAAGAATATGATGTCATTCCTCCTAATGCCATAAAAGGTGTGCCCATATTCAATGGTAAGAGTCATATTACACCTAATAAAAACATTAGGGATATATCCAACTTTTTTGCCTTCCATAACATCACTCAAGAGAACATTGACATTAAAATCCTTGCCATGTCCCTTAGAGGGAAGGATCTTGATTGGTATAGGACTCTAGAAGGTAGATGTATTACATCATGGGATGAGTTTGGAGTATTATTGACCTCAAGATTTGGAAATGAAAGTAACCATGCCTCTCTCATACATCAGCTCAATGTGATCAAGATAGGATATAAGGAAACAATACATGACTTCAATGAGAGGTTTCAAAAGACTTGGTTTAGATTACCTCCTCTCATGAGGCCACCTGTTAGTTTTGTATTCCCTACTTTATTGAGAGTCATTGGTACTAAAATTGTTATCATGATTCAATCCATGGGTGGTTCCAATCTTCATACAGTATATAATATTACTATCAAAGACAAAATTGGTCTCATCCAAGATTGAAGTTTTCCTCCTAAGGTGTTTATGCCTCCATTATCTCCTACTTTTACTAATACTCTAGATGTGGATAAAATTCCTATGCCAATACAAGGTCCAAGGCTATTCCTAAGAAGGTAGATAATTCCATGGACAAAGATGCATATATTCAATGGTTGGAAGCTAATCTTGGGAGAGGAAACATGTAGTAAGCTGCCCATCAAAATTCATATCATTATTAGCAATAATATAGTTAGTAATATGGAAGAGGAAGAGGTTAATGATAGCCTAGCCCCAATAGGGCTACCAACACATATAATCCTAACTCTACCACCAATACAAGGGAAATAGTAATGGTGCATAGCAATTTGGTACAAGGAGATAATTGGTAATAATGCCAATTCATAAATGTTAATGAAGGTGGAGAGTAAACTCTTATTTCCTAAGGAGGAGTTACTCCACTCCTATTAGTCGAGGATGAAGTCATGATGCAAAAAAGTGAAGGTGGGTAGCCTCAAGGATAGATATTCACCAACTTCTTGGTGGAAGACACTTTTGTGATTACTCAAAGAACCTTTGTTGTAGATAATACTAGAGCCAAGAGAAAGGATTTATGTGGTAATGGTAATTATTTCAATGAATTTCTTACTTATTATTGGAAGAGGGAAAAGAAGAAACTAAGTGCAGGTATGGTTTAAAAACCTATTTGATTGTGTGCACATTCAATCAGAAGATTGTGAAGAACTCCTCTTTGGCTTGGGAAGATGACTTACAGATAAAAAATCACTAAAACAAATTTTTTTGTTAGATAGATAGTTGAGTGGATTACTTAATGATAGCTAGATCTTAGAATCAAGGGCTTTCTCATGGACTATCAATCCACATGTTTTAAACAATCAAGTTTATAAAATAAAAAAAAGTGCTTACATCAATAATCAAAAAAGTATTAAAATTGAACAAAAGAATGTTTCCTTAATAAAATAGAATAAAAATGACTAAATTAGAGAGAATTTAATTAATACTAGTGATAGAGAGTTAGGGTATGCTTTAGAAAATTAGATAAGGGTTCTGTGAATAGGCAGGACCATAGAAAATTAGGTTTGGTTGGGGGTAGGTAGGTGAAAATAACTTTCTAGTTTTCACTACCATAGTGACCATCAGAGGTTAAGGTGACCGTCAACGGTCAAGGTAACCATTGGTAGTGAGATAGACCATCAATAGTTGAGATAATCATCAATGGTTATTGTGTGTAGGATCTAGGTTGGTAAAAAGGTTGATTAACAGGATCAAAGAGTTAGATTATAGGAGATGGGTAAGACCTAGGTTGATTGTGAAATGGAAATAAAGTAAATGAATACTAAGAAATAATTACTTATCTTACTAGATGTTAATTAGGTGGATGGTTGACATGGTTAACTTATTGGTAGAATCTATCTTAATTTTGATAGAGTAATGGTACTTGAGAACTTGGTGGAGAGGTAGTGGTAAGTTGGATCTATGATGTATTAGCTGGTTCATTAGATTTTTGATAATTATTGACCTACAAAAGTAAAATCTTGGATGCACAAGTTCTTTATCACAATTGCAGATGGATTTCACCTCTTTATTCCTCTCTTTGTATAGGCAAGGCCAGAGAGTTACAACACATGAACTCATCTTCCTAATTATAAATTTCTCATGTAATGGCTTGCACATGTATGAGGATAAGTTATTTTTAGAAAATAAAGGTGGATGAGTTTGCATGTTAGTTGTTAAGGAGGTGGACCCTGACTGTCAATGGTCAGGGTGATTGTTAGCGATCAACCTCATCATCGATAGTTAAGGGTAAAGGGTAAAAGGAGGTAAATATTGGGTTTAAATAGTTAAGTTAAACTAATTATGGTTTAGGTTTGGTTAGGGATTAGAGGATTAAATGGTCCCAAGGGGATCCTAAAGTGGTACAGGGGAACTATGACATTTGGAATCATAATGTGCAGATTTTTGGTGTCTATATTTTGCCACTTTTTGTAATGTGACTTAGAATTAAGTAAATATAAAATAAAAATGAGTGTTGGTTGAAGGTCCTATTATCTCAAGTATGGGAAGAGATGTTTCCCCTCAAACCAAGAGGTGATGAGGTAAAGCAAAATTAGGTGTGAGTTTGACAAGGTGGGTGAAGGTGATGATGAAGGTGGACTAAAGGTAGATGATAAGTTGGGTACTAAAGCACAAATAGGTGTATAAATTACAACAAAAAGGTGTGATAACTAAGATCATACATTGACTAGGTTGACATAGTTAAAAATAATAAAGGTCGATGATAGAAAGATAAGTGACCAATGTACCATGTGACTATATTTAGGCATGGTGTTTGGGTACACCTTTTAGTCTCCTAGACAAGGTCAGTGTTTTCATGGGTATCTAATGTAGGAAGTGCTCCCATGGAAAACACAAATAGGTCAAGTTTCATGGGTATCTAAGGTAGGAAGTTCTCTCAAAAAGACACAAGCAGGTTAGGTAAGTGTGAGGTGGTGCAAGTTCAAAAAGGTCAACATGGCAATGTTGTTGCTACGATCAAAGGATCAGGTAAAAAGTGTCACAAAACATGTGTTAGTTGGGCCAAAATAGACCAAAACTGAGGTGGAAAGGTAGTTGGGTCAAAAAATAGCCAAAATCAAGGTGGACATAGTCTAGTGGTTGGTTGGAGAAAGGAAATCACCTATAGGTTGGTTTTATTGTGCTAGAGAAGGTAAACTACAAAAATTTGGCAATTAGGTGTAGGTGCCTAAAAAAAATTTAACATGAAGATCTCCTAACCATCGATGGTTAGGGGTCCCAAGATATACCATCGATGGTCACCTTGATCATTGACGATTAGGGGAAAACCCTAAAAGTTTAGAACATAAAAAGTGAAAATGAAAAATCATTTTCACTTTTTGCTATTTGAAATTTGTGCTTTCTATGGTCTGAGTGATTTGACATTTTGTGAGAGGTTTGACTAAGTGTTTAGCTGAGTTGGTGATTGTTGATTGGTTAGAGGCACATGTTGAGGTGATCTCCTAGGATTAAGATGTAGGGTAGGTGAGAATGTAGTTGAGTAGCTAGACATGGGCTCCATCCTTGATAGTGGTTGAGAAATGAGGTAGGGGGTGTGTTTAAAATTATTAATTTAGTTAAATTGATTGTGTTGAAGTTAAATTTTGGTAGTGTGTAGTTGTGTTGGGTAGGTATGGGGGTTTTTACCTATTATTAGGTTTTTATCATGTTTTTTTTTAAATTAGTTGGTGAAATTTGAAATTGAAAGAGGATTCAGATTGGGGGTAGGGTATAGGGTAGAATTAGTTGGTTGATTTGTTGAAATTTTGACATTTTGTTATGTTTTAAGGAAGGTAGGGTTAGGTGGTTCATCACCAATTGTCACACACAGTGACAATTAGTGGTCTAACTTGATCATCAATGATCAAACTTGACCATCAGTGATCAACCACTAAAGCACAAAGGTCTCCTGACCATCAATAGTCATAGTGACCATCGATGATTGAGGGATTAGGGAAGGTATATTTTAATAAAAAGATAAAGCCAAAGGGTTTTAAAATGTTTGAAGGGATGTGGGGTAGTTAAAATGTAAGATTAAGATAGTGATATGTTGGAAAGTAAGATTAATGTGTTAAAATGGTTGTTGGTTAAAGTTAAGTGTTGGTTTAAAAGGTTTAGGGAAGGTGTTGAAATTGTGTGGAGGTTAGGGTAGATGTTTTGCTTTTCGATAAAAGAGCTAGTTGTTAGTTTGATAGATTAGGTAGGTTAAGGTGTTAAAATGTTTGGGGGTGAGTGTTGCTTTTAAGTGTTAGAGGTAGAGATAATGGTTAGAATAGGTTGATTTGGGTGTGCATAGGTTGACAAAGGGGTTGATTTGGAGATGAGCAATGCAAATGGAAAACTAAGTGTGCATGTTAACTTTGATTTTTATAGGCATGAGACCAAATCCAGATGAGGGATCAGGTTCCTAAGATCTTTGTGGATATCCATGGAGGGATGATCAAGGATGATTGGATATGCATGGGAGAGGTCAGACTCAAAGCCATGAGACACTATCAGTGTTTTCTATGAGATGTAATGATGATTGTGGCCCTCATCAAGAATTGGGATCTGGCCATGAACACCTTCCTCTTACTGATAAGAGAGATGACCATATTAATAGAGGATGTGCTTAGGATCACATGACTACCCATTCGAGGGGATATGATATATCATATTGAGCATGAGGAGAGGGAAAAGTAGATGGAGCTACTATATGGTGAGGATCAGGCCCATGCTAGGTATCATACTAGTGGTTTTGGTTATGGGCCATTGTACCAGAGGGCTCTAAATGATAGGAGTTTTATTTGCTAGATTCAAGTAGTGGCCAATTTTTTTTATCTATGATTAGGTGTGCTAGTGGAGATGTTGCTTGATAGGATAATGTTTGGGTAGGCACCAATTTTACTATTTTATATATATAGGGAGCTCTAGGCATTTTAAGCTCATAAGAGGTACAATATTATCTTGGGGTTTTTACTCCATTATTGGGCATACCAACACATCAAGGTTTTGAGACCATTGGGGCTACCATGGGAGGGCTACGCTTAGATGGATTTTAGAGTAGGTTTCATGTAATGGAGGGAATATTATGCCCTCATAAGAGATAGAATTGGTGAAATATATATTGACTATTTTAGGGATGCACTGGAAGGCTTGGTTATGTGGGATGTAGTTTAGAGGCCATATGTTGGCTTTCCTAGGTGGGCCCTCTATAGCCATCACACATTGTCATTATAGAGATAGAGATGGATCTATAGGAGGAGATAGAGTGAGATTGAGCTCATCCTATTTGATAGATTTTGGAGGTAATTTGGCCTAGTGTAGGGAATCCCAGGTCCATTCCTAAGATACAAAAGGGAAGATGCTAAGTTTTTACTTCTCAAGCCACAACTAGAGGAGGTGGTCCTAGATCATGAGGAACTACCTATTAGAGCTAAGATTGATGATGCTAGTTTTATTATTGGCTATGTAGTATGGTATTAGACACTTTATGTAGTGGCCAATTTTGGGTGGGATGATGGGGACTAATAGGTTATGGATGTAGATCTAGCTGGTGGGGCTCTATAGGTATAGGTGTAGGGAGGTGGCCTTGATGGCCAGGTAGGGGCAACACTGGCTACCTCATAGATAGATTATAGGGATAGGTGGCCATATTATAGGGTCAGATCATGACATTATAAGGTCATATTACCACCATGACATGTGAGAGAGATCAGGCCAAGACTTATATAGGTTTGGTGACTCAAGAGAGGGATGACTTGAAATAAAGGGTAGGAGCCATAGAAACACTAATAAGAGGGCCATTAGGTATGATTTTATGGCACCATATTTGTCCATAGTGGAGGAGTTGATGTATTATGAGGCCATTATTTTGACATAATGTCTATAGGATCCCCAATGGGGTGAGTATAGGGCCAATTTAGCAGGTGGGGTAGTTGTGGCAACTTCAAGTCAATGGAACACTTTGATGGGGGGATAGATAGGCATCCCAGTAGGATATGCACCAAATGGTAGTGACAGTGTAGGTAGAGCTAGTGGTAGTGGTGCCCCAAGGGCTTGACATACTTATGATATATAGATATAGATGTACATGATTTTTATATTAGCCTATGTGATGATTTAGTGAGATATACATGCATTGAGAGAGGATATACATTACCATATGTATTATTTATTGTACACATTATGATGTTTATTTGATGCATGAGCTATATATATGTGATCTTTGTTTATGCTCATGTTCATGGTTTGGTTTGCATTTGGTGTTTATTGCTTATGATGTGATGTTTATATTGCTTATGATTATGCTTATGCTTTGGTTATTTAGACATTGATATATGTTTATCTAGGCATGAGATGGTTTTGACTTGCGGTTAAGTTTCTTGGTTGCTTACAACATGCTATTTTTTAATGAATATATGCTTTAGTATTTAGATGTATACATGTGGTGGAAAATGGTTGGTTATTTTATTGTTCATGGATGCTATGATTTTAGCTTGTTTATGGTTTTGATTATGATTATGATGATGTTGCTTATGACACACATGGATATGCCTATTATGATTATGATTATTGTTATCTTGTTTAAGGTATAACACATGAGGTGAAGTAACTAACAATGCTCGATAAAAGAACAAAGAATATAATCAAGAGACTAACATAATAATGAGAACATCAAATAATCATGATAGGAGAAGAAGAGGGCACAATGCTTCTTCTTTGACAACAAATAAAATAAACTTGAAGTTAGAGTGGCTTAATGAACATAAGCCCTTCGAATGCTTTGCATTAGCATTTGTTAGTTGGTTAAAAGGTGTCTTAACCACATAATGTTAAGTAAGCTCAAAATCCCTTGATTATAGTGATAAAAGGGGGGATGAGTGAAAATGGAACCCTCTCATAATACTAACATGCCTCTTCTATAGGTGTTTAATGAGTTAGTATAAACAAGTCTATGCCAAACTATGTAGATTGATCGATGAGAGAAGTCTACTTGTGAAAGATGATTGTGGCTTCCACCTTATTATACTTCTTGAGAGCTAATTATGGATTTCAAGATTTATTTTACTTTTATTTTGATTGTGATAGAGGGTATTTTTTTTTATTGATGTATATGGGAAGTTGATCGATGTAGAAAGCTTCCAAAAAATTGTTATGATTTTGATAGATATTGTACTCAACCATCCTTCAAGGGAGTGGTCTAAGTTTATGTGCTTTGTTCAATGATTTGTGATCATTATCCTTTAAGGGAGTAGTCTACCTTACATTTTTGCAATTTTAGATATGCTAGGTAGCTATCCTTTAAGGGAATAGTCTGCAAATGCTTATGAATGACCTAGGATTGCTATTGGTGTGGATTTTGATTATTTATTACTTTGACTTTGCTTGACATGGACTTGCTTAATCTGACTTAATGGATTGCCTTTATGAAGGCAAAACTAAAATCACAAGAAGGTTGAGCAGGTGTAAAAGAGGTTTAGGTGACAATGATCATGGGGATCCATCTTGAAAGGGGTGGAGAGTACCATGAGAGCCATGCCATGGGTAGAGCCATGGTATCCATTGCTCAAGATTAGGCTATGAATGTGATAGGTAATCACATGATTCATATTTAATCAATTGCCCCTAAAAAATGGAGATGAAATGTGGGTGGATAGCAAGGGATGAGCTTAAGTTAAACAAAAGGTGAACTTGATCCTTATTCACAAAAGAATAGATGCAAATGTGAAGTATTGAGGGGCTCATGTTTTGGGTGGCCTTCAAGAGAAGACAACCGGTAAGATCATAATCTATACTTATGGGTTATGATATAGGTTCCAAGCTAATTGAAAGTAAAATGTCCCTACTTTCTTTTCTCCATGTTAGTGACATGTTGATTTTACTTTAGGATGAGGTCTCCAATGTTGAATTCTTTCACTTTAAGGTGTTTATTATAGGTATGCTTGACACACTCTTGATAGACATGGAGGTGGGTAAGGGCTTTTAAATGATGCTCATCAAGTAGCTCTTATTGGGCTAAATGATGCTATTGATAATCACACTTAGAAATGAGATACTAAAAAGATATGCAAAGAGATGGGATTTAGACTTTAAGAGGCAAGATGACCTCTGCTCTAAACATAAGAGAAAATGGGGTAGTATCCATAGGGGTTCTAATGCTCGTACGATATGCCCATAAGGTGAAAGAGATGGAAAATGTCAATCCCAACCAAATTCATTAACCATTTTAGTTAGCATGTTATTAAGAGTTTTGTTAGAGGCTTTTACCTATCCATTGGCTTGAGGGTGATAAGGCAAGGATAAACTTAAATTAATTCCAAATGAATCACATAAACCCTAAACTTGTTTGTTCCTCAAATGATTTACCATTATCAATAATAATATTATGAGGAACACCAAAGTGACAAATGATATGATGGTTGACAAAGTTGATAATATTTTTTTATTTGGTAAAGACTAAAGGAATAACCTCTACTCACTTGGTAAATATTCAATCACAGTGATGATAGAATGGTGATGCTATGAGGAGTAGGGGTTAGTTTCACCAATGAGGTATAAACCCCATTATGAAAAGGGCTAAAAATTGGTAGAAACACAAAGACTATGGCTAGGTGTGTGATACAAATTAGCATGTTGTTAACATTTGACACACTTTTTCACATAATCACAATAGTCTTGGTTAAGGTTAGGCCAATAATAGATGAGATGAAGGATGCACTTAGCTACAATGAAGCCACTAAAGTTTCCTCCATAGATACCATCATGCATTTCCTTGATAGTGTGAGAGGTTTTATGACTACATAGGCAACATAAGAGGAGGCCATCAAAGCCAAGTTTATAAAGGATACCTCCTAGTATGGTATAACATGAGGTACTTTAAATAAATGCGCTTTGAGTATTCCTAGAGAGTCTAGAAGGAACTATTCCAAGGTTAATATAGTCAAAGGTTTGTTGATACCAAAAGTTAGGCTAGGTCTCCTTGATATGAAAAATGGTGGGAGAATATAGTTTAACATAGGAAGGTTTGGGTAAGTATGTGGCTAATGATAGAGAACATAGAATCCAAGGGTACAGATAGTATCTGAGAGGCAAGGTAATCCATGGTGTCAATGAACTTATTGGTAGATCATGGGGTTGATTATATGTGGTAGCATTTGAATGGTGTTAAGAGTTCATCAACTAGTTACTTTTACTACTGAAAAACATCATTCTTACACTCATAAGAGCCATTGATTTGATTGACCACAAGCTGGGAGTCACCAAAGATATCAATTGTTTTGAATCCCAGAGCTAAGGTAGTCTGAAGGCCTATCACTAGGGCTTTATACTTAGCCATATTGTTGGCACATTCAAAATCAATCTTGAAGGACAAGGAAAGATGTTCACCATTAAAGTGGATAAGGATGATACCTAATCCCCAACTATGTTGAAATTTCAATCTAGTAAAGAACATGGTGACTCGATAGGTAAAATCTACTTGAGAGAGGGTCATGATGGACTTGTTGAGAAACTAAAGAGGAGGAGGTTGGTTATCTGCTAAAGGTGCCATGGCCAATTGGTCAGTAATGACTTGCCCCTTAATTGACTTCTATTGAAGGAACTCAAGATAAAACTCTACTAGGAGCATGAGCCATTTGGTCATACATTGGTTTTGGTATGGCTTGGAGTGCATGTGCTTGAGTGGGTTGGCATTGGTTATGACATAGGTTATGTAGTTAAGAAGGTAGTGATAAATTTTGGTGGCCATAAAGACTAAAGATAAGACAAGCTTCTCAGTATGGGTGTACTGAGTCTCATAGTCTACCATTATATGGCTAATGTAGTATGCAGCTTTCTCTCTATGTTATTGATCTTGATCAGCCAACATTTCCCCTAGGGAATGGTCAATGGTAGAGATATAAAGGTAAAAGGGTTGGTTATCTTTGGGAGGGGTAAGGATAGGTAGTGACAAAAGGTACTTTTTTAGCAAATCAAAGGTCTTTTGACAATCACCATTCTACTTGAAAGAGACATCCTTCTTTAGAAGGTGGTGGAAAGGTTGGCATCGATGTAAAAGCTAGTAGATAAAATGATGAATGGATTGAATCTTCCCTAGAAAGCTATGGAGTTGATTAAGGTTGGTTGGAGGAAGCATGTCTATGATTTATTTTATCTTGGTAGGATCAACTTTGATGTTGTGACGGGAGACAATGAAACCAATAAGCTTTCCTAATAAGACCCTAAAAATGTACTTATTTGGGTTAAGATGAATATGATAATGGATAAGGCATTCAAAGATGATTTTGAGAATGGCTAAATGATCCTTTTGGAGCTTGTATTTTTTAAGAAGGTCATCCACACAGTTCTCCATAATCTTATGGATAAGGTCATGAAAGATATAGGTCATGGCATGTTGGTAGGTTGTACTAGCATTATTTAGTCCAAAGGGTATGACTCTTTAGAAAAAGGTTCCCCAAGGTGTAGTAAAGGCAATTTTATGTTGATCTTTGGGAGCAATCAAGATCTAATTTTAACATAAGTACCCATCCATAAGAGATTACATCTCATGGCCAACTATAAGATCAACTAGCTAGTCTTTGCCTGATAGAGGAAAGTAATCTTTGGGTCAAGTAAGGTTGAGGTCATGAAATTCCACATAAATGTGTAGTCCTCTTGTGTCTTTGGTGATAGGTACATCATTTAAAACCCATTAGGGGTAGTCAATGGGTTGAATAAAATTGATAGATAAAAGATACTAAAGTTCTTGATTAATGAGAAGAGATATGTGAGGATACATGCATCAGAGCTTTTGCTTGATAGGTTTGGTATCATGGTGAGTGAATATGTTATGGGTAGTAATGGCAAGGTCAATCCTAGGCATGTCACTATAAGACCAATCAAAGGTTATGGTATAGTCTTGGAGGAAAGAGGGGAAGCCTCAAAGTTCCATGATAGTCAATGATTAGCTAAGTTTGAAAATGTAGGGGTTGTCTAGAGTGCCCAAGTTGATATCCATGGTGCATTCTTTCAACATGGTTGAGGTCTCAGGAGAAAGGGATTTGTGGATTGAATAATTTGGGGCATTAAGGTATGTTAGGGTAGAGTTATAATCCTAACACTAAATAGTGTTAATGATAGGAGAGTCTTATCCTATCATCTCAAGATGGATCAAAGAGATGGTTATGGTACCCCCCTCCTTCTAATAAGTTAGGTGTCATAGGTTGATCATATTGATAAAAAAAAGGTTAGGTGGGATGATGTCATCATCCACATGCAAGTGGTGGAGAGGTAGGTGAGGAATGGGTATCTTCCTTGATAATGGTGGTGGTAGGTTGTTTAGGTTACTTAATTTTTATTAGGATAAAACCAAGGCCATGCTTCTCATGAGGCTTCCTAGTCTCAATGGTGATTAACTCATATGGGTCATGTTTATACTACCCAAGACCAAAGCCTTTCCAAGCACATCAATGGAGGTATGTCTTGGTGAAGCTTAGTTTGTCTAGATAGGATAAATTGATAGTAAATGGCCTAGGGGAGAGAGGTGGTAGAAGTGCCAAGGGGTTTGTCAAGTTCCCCATAGACAAAATGGGTTTGATGGTGGGGAGGTCCAAATTGAATGATATTTCTAACATCAGAGTCATATCCTAGTTAGTTGGTGATTTGTCCATACTCATGAGGAGTAGGGAAAGTATCAAGGGCTAAAAGGTGATACTCCCCCATGAAACATGGATTCTAAATTATCCAAGGTGGGGATTTGGTCTTAAGGGATAGAGGAACTAGTGGATGCCTCATTAGTGGAAGGGGATGTGATATTTGCTTTGGTGGTCAAAGGTTGGGTTTTAGCTACTATGGGTATGTTGGATGGGGGTATGAGGAAATCATTAGGGTGATAAGTCATGTTTCATGTCAAGAAAAGACTCGAGTCAACTTCGATGGTGATGACTTGCTCTTTATGCTCAAAATTAATGTAATGGTAGAGGGTAGAGAGAACTCAACCCATGGATAAAATCTAAGGTCATCCCAACAAGATGTTGTATTGTAATTTACCTTCCACGACATATAAAAGTTTAGGCAGCATGTAGGGTCCTAAATGGATATGAAGGATGATAGTTCTTAAGGTAGTGGCCATGGTATCATTTAAGGAACAAAGGACAATCAAAGACTTGGACATGACATTGTCTAATAAGTTGAGTTGGTTGTAGGTGTGAGAGGAGATGATGTTCATGCTAGATCCTCCATCAATCATGACCCACTCAATGCAGTTTGGTTGATGTAGATAGTGATAAAGAGAGTGGGATATGGGTCCTCAAGATGGATGGAAAGCATTTCTGAATCCTTAAAGTTAACAAGGTTGGAAATTTGAAGGGTGCCAACAAAGGCTAATAGAGGTTGGGGGTCTTCGGGTTGGACCTAAATAGATTAAAAATCCTCTATTAGTGCTTAGTAGTGATGGGGAGAGGTAGAGATCAAATCATACAAGCTCATATTCACTGAGGTCTGGTGAAGTTTATTGAGGATAACTCTCTTAATGGATTATAAGGGGTTAGATTGGGAGGAACCTAAAATAGATGCCTTGGGTTTGGTTAAAGATGGAGATGGTTGGGTATGTGTTGGTTAGGAGGTTGGAGATGGATACATCCATAAAATGAATGCCTTAGCCTTCCCTTTATCCTTTTACTATGATATTATTATCATGTTGATAGTATGGATAGAAGGAGATTTTGGGGTAGTAGAATGGTTAGACTCATCTTCACTCTTAGGTGAGAATGGAGGAGTAGGTAAGTTTTGGGTAGGTGTGGTTGGTGGTTGGATTGATATGGGGTCCATTGGAGGTTTATATGTTAAAATATCATTCTCATCATAAAGTTGATGGATAATGGTTTGGAGAGCTTTGTAGTTCTCTATATCATGGCCAAGTGTCTTATGATAAGAACACATGTAGTGGTCATTTTACCAAATGGGTTTGGAATAAAGAGGGTCAAAGGGTATGATGGGAGATAAGGCTAAACAAGAAGTTTGAAATAAACTATGTAGAATAGTTGAGTAGGACTTAGATAAAAGTGGAAGGGGTGCATTGGTCTTTACTCTAATGGTTGAAGTAGGATTTTGTTTGGAGTTATGTTTGGTGGTATTGGTTTTTGGTAGGGTGTTGTGCTTGGTTTATGACCTTAGTTTAGGTAAGGAGGTTGATGAGCTAGAGGTGGAATATTGCAAGGTAGGTAGCTTAGATATAATGGGTATGGTGAAAAGAGGTGCATCAGGGAGAAAATGTCAAGGTCTAACCAAAATAGGTGGTGGGGTTTTGGTAGAGGTGATTGGCTTCCTAATCAAGGTAGAGGGATTAGGCCCCAAAATGGAGGGCACGGTTGAGAGAGGTAAAATTTAGGCCTTTTGACCTTTGTGTGGTTTTTCCTCTTTGGTTTCTTTGGTTCGGCATTTGGTTGCTTGTTCTGGTAAGGTGAGCTCCACCTTCATCAAGGGGTGACTAAGGTTTGGTGAGGGAAAGGTGCCAAGGTTCTTGATTGGTTTAGTTTGAGAAGGTGATTCAATCACTTGAGATTTAGGTTCCTCAAATGGTTGAGGGATTATTGTATTGGTAAAAGTTGTTATTGGTTTAGTTGGTAGGGTAGAAGCTCAGATGGTAGAAGTGGTGGGTTGGTCTAATAAAGGCATGGTTGGAGGTTCTTTCTTGGTGATATAAGGTATCCCTAATTATTTCTAGAAGGTGGCTCAATATGTGTCAGGGTTAGAAATAAATTCCATTTTTTGTACTATCCTAGAGAATGGTTTATAGGTTGGTTTAATTCCCTGAATGGTAGACCTAAAAGATAGGCCCCTAGGTGGAGACATAGGGATGGTAACCTTTTCCTCTTCCTCAATCAAAGGATACAAGGTTGAGATAGTTGTTTCTTCTATGGGATTAGACATGGGGGTTTCTTCCTTTGGAATGATTTTTGAAGGGGGAGTGGTTTACTCAGTAGTTAAAGGTGAAGGTGAGGTGGTGACGGTTGGTTGTTTTGGTATATCAGCTAAAAGAGTGGTTAAGGACTCCACTACCTCAATAATTAGAGGGGGATAAAATGGTACTTCCTTAGTTTGAGTGTTTGAAGGAAGGTAAGGTAAGTCCACTATCTCAATAGGTAGAGGAGGACTAGAAGATTAGGTACTAGGTGGTTCAGTAATGAATGCATCAAGGACCATGTTAATTATATGGGTATCATGAGAACACTCAATGTTGTTGCTCTCATTCTTGTTAAGAGCATGGTTTGGGAAGGGTTTCCTGAATATGTTAAGGGATTGGTTTGATTTTGCATTGGATTTGTCTAATGTAAGCTCCCCCTTATCAATGAGGGATTGGATAAGGCTCTTAAAGGTGTTGCATCTGCTGATGTCATGCCCTATCACTCAGTGGGAGGAACATATATTATTATCATTATACTAATTAGGTGTAGGATGAGAAGATTCATATTTATAGGGTGGCTTGATAGGAGGAAGTTAAATGATTTTGGCTTTAAATAACTTTTCCAAGATAAAAGCATCAGATTATCTAAGTGGAGTGAATTGTTTTTTATTATTCTAAATTTGGTTCCTCATGTTTTACTTTGAGGAACTGGAGGAAGATAGTTGGGTTGATATAAGGTGGAGGATAAAATTTTAGGACAACTATATTTGTGGTTCCCTTTCTTTTGGTGTTGGTATTAGACTGGCTACTTGACTTGAAGGAATAAACCTCATTGGTTTTATAGGTTGAATTCTTATTTTTGAGCTTTATCTTACCTTCATCAATAGATTGATTTTCTAACTTATGCACCATGGTAAAATCTTCATTTAAGGTTTGAAAGATTTGGAAATGCAATGTAGAGGATATATGCTTATCACATGCCTGAATAAAGAGCTCTATGAATTTAGGTTGAGGAAAGGAAAAGGAAAGTTGGTTAATTAAACTCCTCCAATGAGCCATAAAATTGGCAATGGATTCATCCTCAGATTACTAGATGGAGTAAAGGTTGGTGATAAAAACTTTATTGGAAATATTGATCAAAAAATGATCCAAGAAGATTTGAGCCAATTAGGTGAAGGAAAAAAGAAAGTGATTGGGTAAGACACCATACCAATCTAATGTCGGACTGGCTAGAGACATGGGGAAGGTGTAGAGAAGAAGGGAATCATCATAAGTGATGAGATAACAAGAATGTATAAATTCCCTAAGCTATTGTTGGGCATCCTCCTTAATTTTAAATCTAGAGAACTTGGGAAGTTCCCATTGGGGAGGATATGACCTAATTGGTATGGATGGATGGATGGGCTCATTATAGATCTAGTCATATGACAAGATGTTGTGAGCACCAAAAATAGATGACTCCAAGGTAGTAATCTTATCCATAAGCATCTTTATTAGGTCCACTTCAGGTTGTACACATGAAATTTTATGAGATGCATACTACTATGGTGATTAGGAGACATACTGATAGTGGGTATAAGGTTGGGAGGCTACCACATATTGATAAGTGGATGCCAATGGTTGGTTGGAAGATACATGAGGGTAGGTAGATGTAGGTGGTTGGGTAGTGGGTAGGGGTACATGCCCTTGTAGGTTAGGGATGTAGATGAAGTTTGGTGTAAGGGGTACTTATTGGATAGAAGTGGTAGTTGGGTTGGTGACCAATGATAGGATGGTGACCTTTGTACTAATAGATGGTAGGGTAGAGGTTATGAACACCACAAGGATTTGAAGTGAAGTAGTGGTTGACAGATTGGGGGTAGCTAAAGGAAGGTTGGTAGTGCTATAGGTAGGCACTCCTATTATGGAGGAGTGGTTGGTAGGAGTGGAAGGAATAAGGGAAGTGGTAGTTTTGGTTGGTTGGTTTTATATGGTAGTCTCTAAGGGGTTATTGGTTGATGAGGAGGCTTGGGTATTCAATGGCTAGGTAGTAACCATGTAATAGAGGTACTCCCCATGAGGTGGATAGGCATTTTATAAGGTAGATCTGTGGGTTGGGCCAAAGATAGGATATGGTAAGATATGGTGGTAAGATAATGTTATAAGGCTATGGGATTATTATCTAGGAAAGAGATGAAATCCACATCTCCTTAAGGAACATCTTGAGGGAAGGTAAGACTTCTCAAGGGATGAGGATAAATTTTTGGTTAAAAAATATAGTCCATGGATGAAGAGGTAGAAGAGGTAGGTTGGCCTGGTGATGGGTTTTGCTCTGTAAGCTCTCTTCACTATTGGTGAGTAAGAATCATATGACATAGGGGAGATATAAATCACAAACAACCTCACTACTAAAATAAAGAGAAGATGAAAAAAGGTAAAAGAAATCAAATCACACTCTAAAAGATACATTAAGCCATAAAGTTTTACTTAATCTTACTTTTAGCTTATGTGTTAAGAAGTTATGTGACTGAAGTTAGCTTGTAGAGAAAGTACTAGAAGGAAATATAAGGTTGGTTTTGTGTTGTGTTTAGAAACTCAAAAAGAATCTATATTGGAATAAATACATTGCTTGGTATTGGGGCCTACCTCCTCACTTCACACATTATAGCAATAAGGATGTTAGGTTCTTAGCCAAAATATATTGATTTTTAGAGTTTATACTCAACCAAAGAGCTGAGTTGGTCCTCCCCTTGGTAATGATCTCCAAGTAGTATCACCAAAAAAAGGGTAAGGTTACCACTAGGTGATGAAATCCTAGTCGAGCCTTGTCTCAAGTTTGTTTGATGTTTAATTGGTGAAAGTGGTTTGGTCCAGTGTGTACAACAAGAGTGATGCTACGATAAATTAATTTGATTTTTAAGTTAAGCTATGTGAACTAAAATTTCAAGTAGTTGATGTATGCACTTAATTTTAAGCCCAAAATAAACTTTTGATTTTGCTGATGAGCATAGAATAAAGAGAGAATTAAAGAAAACAAGAACCCAAGTAAAGACACAAGGGTCCCACCAAGCATGCCAAAATGTTTTAGTGAATTTATTACTTATTATTGGAAGAGGGAAAATAAGAAACTAAGTATAGTTATGGTTGAAAAACTTGTTTGATTATGCACGCATTGAATCAAAAGATTGTGAATAAATACTTTTTAGCTTGGGAGGATGACCTAAAGATAAGAAAGCACTAAAGTAAACTTGTTTGTTAGATAGATAGTTGAGTGGGTTGCCTAGTGATTGCTAGATCCCAAAAGTAAGGGATTCCTTGGGGGATATCAATCCACACATTTTAAATAATCAAGTTTATAAAATAGAAAAGAAAGTGCTTGCATCAATAATCAAAAGGTAATAAAATTGAGCAAAATAATGTTTGCTTAAGAAAATAGACACATGGGAGGGTGATTTAGGGGCTTTAAGGTTTAGAAAGTACATCAAATGACCTTTTTATGACTTGAAAATTTAGACATAGGCTATTTTCATGATTTTGAACATATTAAAATCTCTTGAAATGATAATGACCCATTTACAATCCATTTTTTACCAAAATTAGTGCGTTTAGGCTCAAATTGACTGATTTGACTAGCTACAAAGGGACATTGACCATTTTTAAGAAAGTTTTAAATGATAGGGGTAGTAAATTGGCCTAACGGGCCAAATTACTAATAGTAGGCAATATGGAGTATCTCTTAATCTAAAAAAATGCATCTTTGATGTTCATGAAGGTAAGCTCTTAGGACATATTATTTCTAAAGATGGTTTGGCTATTGATCCTGAAAGGATAAAGGATATTTTAGGCCTATCATTTCCCTTACATAAGAAAAGTCTCCAAAGTTTCTTAGGAAAGATAAATTTTGTAAGGAGATTCATACCTAGTTTTGTATCTTTGGTGAAACCTACCACATCCATGATAAAAATAATTAGGTCTTTTCTTGGACTAAGGAAGGTAAGAACAATTTTGAAGCCACTAAGAAAGCAATTGAAAAAGATCCTACTCTTGTGAATCCTTATTTTGATAAAGACTTCATGTTGTATTCATTTTCTAACTTTGATACTATCTCATCCATATTAATGAAAAAGAATGATGAGGGTGTGGAGTAGCCAATTACATTCTTTAGTTAGGATTTAGAAGAATACAAAGTCAAGTATACCTTTATGGATAAGTAAGTCCTTTCTATTGTAATGGGTGTAAATAAGTCTAGGAATATGGTTTCAAATAATAGAATTCATGTTATGGTCCCTCATCCTATTATCAAGGAGTTTATTTTGAGCAAAGACCTTAGTGAAGAGGGTAGGGTGGATCACCAAAGTAATAGAATATGATGTTAATGTCAAGGTAAAAAATTTGATAAGAGGTAAGGACATTTGTGAAAATCTAGATTTATATCTTCATGAGTCAAAAGAAGAGGTTTTAATCAATCATGATTGCCCCCAACCATTTAATTCCTTGCATATACAGAGTTGGACACAAGATGTGATCAAAGTTATTCAAAGTGGTGAGTATCCTAATAATATGAGTAGATATCAAAGGAGATATTTTATATTGTAAACTATTCCCTTTTGACTTGTAGATGGTGTGATTTTTAGAAGAGATACTAATGGTGTATTATTGAGGTGCATTGGCAATGACCAATTTAGAGTGTTTCTTGAGAAGTTTCATGATGAAAAAGTAGGAGGTCATTTCTCCCTAAGAACCATAGCTACCAAGATCATGAGGGAAAGATATTATTGGCCTAGCCTCTTCAAGGACTACCATGCTTGGGTGAGGTGTGTAAAATGTGCTTTCTTTGTTAGAAAATAGAAGGTTGTAGCTCTTCCTTTTAAGCCTATCCAAGTGGATCAAGCTTTCACATAATGGGGTCTTGATTTCATTGGCATGATAAACCCCCCATTAAGTGTTGGTCATAAATGGATACTCACAACAATTGATTACTTTACAAGGTGGATTAAGGTATTAGCATTGAAGGAAGCTAACGATAATTCCATCTTGGAGTTCTATGAGAACATCATAACAAGGTTTGGCACTCCTACTATTATTTAAGACAATGATATTGATTTTATGGGTGTTAAAATAGCTGATTAGGAAAATAAAAATGGCATATTCTTGAGTACTTCATATAACTATTACCCTCAAGGTAATGGGTTGGCTAAATCTACTAACATGAATCTAATCAAAATCATCAAGAGAACCTTAGAGCATAACTAGAGGGCTTGACACACTAAATTGAAGACATCCTTATGGGATGATAGGATAACTCCCAAGAGGTCATTAGGGAATTCTTCTTTTGTGCTTGTCTATGTAAGAGAGGCTAGGTATATCTCAAAAAATATCTACCTTAGAGTTGTCACACCAATTATATTTTCTTGAAAACACTCTAATAGAGGTGAGATTTATAGATTTAATAGAGCTACAAGATACTAGAGATAAGGATCATCAAGCTATGGAGCATCACCAAGTATTAGTGAAGAGTTATTTTGATAAGAAGGTAACTCCAAGATCATTTCAAGAAGGTGATATAATATTAAAGTGGGATGAAAATAGATCAAAAATAGGGAGGCATACCAAATTTGACACCCTATGGAGTGGACAATATGTCATCATCATGTGTAAGCAAAGTAATTCTTTCCAATTAGTAAGGATGAATGGAGAGGAGTTGCCTATCCTTATGAATGGGATACATTTGAAACCTTGTTATTAAGAGGCAAAGGCCAGTTTTGTAAATAGTAAAATAGGTGTGTGTTTTGTTTCAATTGTGTGTGTTGTGCTCCCTAAGTGTTGAAGTTGAACACATGTGTGTTTCTACTTTGTCTTTTTCTTGTTGTTTTCTATTGTTTGGTGCGTTTTCAAAGACAATTTATGTCTCAAACATGTATACTTGTGACTCTATAACCTAATGGATAGGATTAGGCCACTGGTCATGGTATAGAAAGCATACCACCCTTGGTAAATTACCAAGAATGTTGACCATTCTTAACCACAAGTCAAAATGGGTTAAAACCCTATAGTCAAGACTCATATAAGGGCTCATTATATTGTCATAAGGTGTGTTTTAGTTTATTTGATGTCATTTAATATGCCATTATAACTTTGGTCATAGTATAGTGTAGTCCTTACATTATTTGATGTCTTAGGGGCCATTTCATAGTCATATATAAAAGTGACAGGTTAAGAATAGCCAAATATTCATTTCCTACATTTTCATGCATAGTCAGCTGAGTGAACAATAACCCTTCAAATGACAAGGATGGACTATAAAAACTATCCCATGTATTCATAGTCATCCACCATGAATGGACACTTACAGGTGCTATGGGAAGGTTATCACATTAAATAAAATCAACTGCCTAGATTTGATCACTTCATGATTGGAAGAGCTTACTTGAAGAAGAACCAAGCCATCACCACATGCTATGTAGAAATGAACAAGGTAGACTAGTTGTACATTTTACAAGTGTGATTAGACAACCTTCAAATCTAAAAAGACTACATGGACATGATGATGTTGGTGTCAAGATCATCCTCTACAAATTTTAGGTCTCGATAAGATTTCTATTTCAAGATCTAAGTCTTCAAAGTTGAACAAGTAGAATGAGATGGGCACACAAACATCAAGTTTAAGCCTCAAAAAATAGTTATTTAAATTCAAATATTCCAAGGATAAACATAGATCTGACAAGTGTCGAAATTATGGGAGCTAAGATCAAATCTAATAGTGTATGAGTGACTGATAGTGTCAGTGGGTCAAAAAAATCTAATAACACGTGTTCAATCATACAAAGTAGATTCATGGTGAGGTCATAGTCAAAGGTTCAATGGATTCTAAAAGAAAATAAGGATTTGATAAGTGGCAAGATCTTGGGAGAAGAATCTAGATCCAATGGTGCATAGACAAACCTTGAGTCATTAGGTCTAAAGTAAATAAATGGAGTGTGTCAAACTGTACAAATAAGATCTAATGGTGCATGTTGAGTTAAAGAGTCAAAGGATCTTGAGCTCAAATGCAAGTCTTCCAAGTGGAAAAATGACGTTCAATCAAGCTAAGACCAATGACATGTATTGATTAATACAGATAAGATCCAATGGTGTGCATTGAGTCAAAGAGTCAAAGAGCCTAAAAAGAATGCAATGCTACCAAATGTCATAATCTCGGATACATGGGTCACAAATAAATGGATAATGTCAAAAATTGAATCAAAGAGACTCCAGAGGAGATTAATAGGGAAAATTCAACCAAATTATAGATGGTAAAAATGAGGCTATGTGTTCAAATGACTACAGGCATATTTTAAAATAGAATGAAAAACATGGCAATAGAATGACACATAGGCAACCATGAAGGATCATAGGATTCTATAAAAAGTAAGCTCTTCAGACTCATATGCTACCATGAAAGTTCAATAAAAATCTAAGATGAATAGTGACTACCAAATGTAAATAATGAAGTCCAAGAGATAAATAAATGATTGTAGATGGTAAATATAGATTTCTAGAAGATAGCTAGTAGTTAGAAGAACATATTATGACTGTCATAACATGTTTCAACCTCCCTCAGATAGTATATTTGTGTTAACTCTCTCCAATTTAGTTTAAAATGCTCGAGAGATGATCCATGATGAAAGGTAGTTTCTTGTACATAGCAAATGGAGATTTATACACCATTTTAGGAGTTTTATGTTTCTAGAGCCATTTGTCCCATTAGACCCTACATGTTTTGTTTCTAAATTCATCCTCCTACATGTGTAACTCCTTGTATCAGCTATATATGTGTTTTGGTGACCTTTGTCAGGAACCTAGAACAATAAACATGCTCTGATACCACGTGTCAGGATCTTGCTCCAACAATAGAGCACATATGATTACTTCTTGTATTAGCAACTAAACACAGAATTTAACCAGAATCAATAAGTAACTAGAAATATGAAACAACACAGGAATATGAGAGACAATACATAATTGTATTAATAATCACTTAGAAGAATATACAATAAAGAAGATGCCACTTCTTCCACCTCAAAGGCTCTCCACACCTTAAGACCTTCTTCCCTCTCTCTCTTGGTCCCAAAAATCAACTCCAATACAGAATTGATGTTCACCTCTCCAACCAGTCAGTAACATGCTGCCAGTACACCAAGTACACAACCATACTCCAAGTAGATCTCTTGCTCTCTGTTGCTACCTGCAAATCACTAGACCTTACTCACCATTGTAGATCTCCAAAAGAAGTCATGCTCATCTACTGACTAAGATCATACAAATATGAAGAACCCTATTGATTCTCCAATCCAGTACCCACCTTGGTACTGTGGCACTAGGAAGAACACACCATTGCTCTCTTCTCTTAGAAGGAGCTTATTGCTCTCTTCTCTTAGAAGGAGCTTATTGCTCTCTTACTCTCTAGCTACAAGTTTACAATACAGCCCATGAGTCCATATATAGATCTCATGCTTACAATAATTAGACTATCTTAAATACAATAATTAGATGTGCAACTCAAGACTACAACTAGCCTCTAACATGCAAACTAACAGTCCAAAAATAGACTCTCCAAAATCAACATGCAAACTGCATGTTCACGTATAGGCTACCGATGTCAGCTCCTCCATGACCGATGTCGATCGACTGGTAATTGACGCCGGTTGGTTCTTCACTGCTAACTGACTGACGTCAGCTAATTAGACCGATGTTGGTTGCCCTGCAACTGATTCTGCAACTCTCCGCAACCTTCACAAGCTCTGTGACTTCTCCTGTTTGCATCTTGGTGAAGTTTTAGCTCCACAACCTAACAATCTCCCACTTGGAGATAAATAGCTACACTTATACCTATACCTGTACCTATACACCATCTAAATTATTCCTTGGCTTGTATTCCTCTTCAAGATCAATCCTGAAGACTAACCACCACACATCCCGTGATGCTACACCTGTCATCCAAGTAACCTGCCATATCCAAACCTACATATCCATGTAGTGAAGACCTTGACCTTGCATAACAAGAATCCCTGCTGCTGATCCCTCTAAGATACTTGAGGATCCACTAAATTGCCCTCCAGTACTCCTTCCCTGAATTGGCTCCATACTTTCTGACAAACCCCACTACTTGGGAAAACTCAGGTCTACGCTAGACCTCATGTGATTTCAAACCCTGTTCGAAGCTAAGCTTAAACTATCCAGCCCTTGGTGTGCTTTCTAATTCTACATCCTGCATCATGAGCCTCGCCAACACCATCTTCACATCAGCTCCCACTGGAGATAAAATCTCCATGTCTCTTATGCAAAAGAATTTCACTGCTCCAAATTCTCCATGACATAACTCTGAACTAACTTTACCTTTAGCTCAGCAAAAAATCTTTATGTTCAAACCTGCTCCAAGCTCATCCTCCACATACAGTAACAAGATAATGTTGTGACCATCATCCACCTGGTAAGATAAAAATAATAGTTATGCTAACATTGACAGAAGCTCTGCTTTGTCATCTCCTTGGTACCACCTGTCAGCTCTATACCTGCAGCTTCCTCAAGACCATATACCTTGGCCTTCTGTCTCACATATCCATCCACTCTCTTCTTTAACTTGGGAATCCATTCCATCTCTCAGTGCTTACTTCCAACTGACAACTCTACCAATGAACACCTATTTGGTTCTTCTCCAAGGACTCACACTCCTCATCCATGCCAAGCTCCCACTGTATCTAGATTCTACCTGCATTGCCTCTTCACATCTTCCCGGTTCTTGACCATCAATAAGCAATATAAAGAAGGTGAACAATGAATATGAGGTTCACTTACCCTTTTTGACCTCAATATGAGTGTTTGAGACCTGTTAACAGCTTGTTGTCTGCCCAATATCCGTTCCAGTGACCGATCTCGGCCATCTCCCAGTCTGCTCCCGATCGATGTTGGTTCCCTGCACTGACCCTGACTGCCGACATCGTTTCCCTGGCTGATGATGGTATCCTTTTTACCAACATCAGTTCCTTCATGATCGACGTCGGTCTTCCTTTTGTCGACGTCGATTACTGTCTGACTGATGCCGGTACCTGTGTTCACCTGTGAGTGATAACTTTTTACCCACGAGCTCTCCATGGATCAAAATCCTGTTCAAATCAACATAGCCCTGCTCAGAATAATTTAGTTCCCTCACCTGATCTCTGTTCATCATCTCCTCCATGAACACCAAGGTTTTCTAGTTCTTTAGCTTGTCAAAAACATTTATCTTCCGCTTAAGAACATGCATTCCCCTCCTACATATGTGGCCAAGCCTATAAAGCCACATCTCTGTAACAAAAGGTGAATCAATAATATAAGTAGATAGATAAAGGATACCTACTTTCTTACCACCATCTAATTCAAGTGTATCCACTGTGAGAGTTACAGTGCATCTCCCATCACCCAAATTTCTTGAAGAAATTAGACTCATCTCCAAGACTGCTACCTACATGACTTCCTTCACCACTTGTGTGTTATCCGCCTGCAATTTCAGCTTCACTTCCCCTTCATCAATAATCTGACAAGGCTCTCCAACCCCTAAATAAATCTCTCCAAAGTCTCCAAAGACGTACCCATGAAAATATGCTCTATTTCGAGCTGCATGGAAAGAGGCAAGAGAATCTGTAATCAAAGATTCTACTTTATCCAGAGCAACCTGTGCAACGACCCCTGCAACATCTGCTTCTACATGCTAATCTTCTATCGACCAACAATCTCCTTTTACCTACTCTTTATTTCCATCAATCAGACCATTCGTGCTATTCAGTTTCTCCATTCATAGCTTACTTTCTTCTGCCATTACTATACTCCCACTCAATCTGAAACCCCTGCGAGTGACCTGTAATCAAAAACACTACTAGATCTGAACCACCTATTAGTCAACCCAACCAAAAGCTCTGATACCACTTGATGGTATCAGCACTTGAACCTACAACCAAGGCTCTGATACCAATTGTCTGGAACCTAGAACAATAAACATGCTCTGATACCACGTGTCAGGATCTTGCTCCAACAATAGAGCACATATGATTATTTCTTGTATTAGCAACTAAACACGGAATTTAACCAAAATCAATAAGTAACTAGAAATATGAAACAACACAGGAATATGAAAGACAATACACAATTGTATTAATAATCACTCAGAAGAATATACAATAAAGAAGATGCCACTTCTTCTTCCACCTCAAAGGCTCGCCACACCTCAAGACCTTCTTCCCTCTCTCTCTTGGTCCCAACAATCAACTCCAATACAGAATTGATGTTCACCTCTCCAACCAGTCAGTAACACGCTGCCAGTACACCAAGTACACAACTGTACTCCAAGTAGATCTCCTGCTCTCTGATGCTACCTGCAAATCACTAGACCTTACTCACCATTGTAGATCTCCAAAAGAATCCATGCTCATCTACTAACTAAGATCATAAAAATATGAAGAACCCTATTGATTCTCCAATCCAGTGCCCACCTTAGTACTGTGGCATTAGGAGGAACACACCATTGCTCTCTTCTCTTAGAAGGAGCTTATTGCTCTCTTACTCTCTAGCTACAAGTTTACAATACAGCCCATGAGTCCATATATATATCTCATGCTTACAATAATTATACCATCTTAATTAAAATAATTAGACACGCAACTCAAGACTACAACTAGCCTCTAACATGCAAACTAACAGTCCAAAAATAGACTCTCTAGAATCAACATGCAAACTGCATGTTCACGTATAGGCTGCCGACGTTGGCTCCTCCATGACCGATGTCGGCCAACTGGTAACCAATGCCGGTTGGTTCTTTGCTGCTATCTGACTGACGTCGGCTGATCAGACTGACGTAGGTTGCCCTACAATTGATTCTGCAACTCTTCACAACCTTCGCAAGCTCCGTGACTTCTCCTGTTTGCATCCTGGTGAAGCTTTTAGCTCCATAACCTAACAACCTTTAAACTTCATTATTTTATCCTCTCTCTAAAAATCTATAAGCAACTTCTATTTTGGCCTTTGTAAGAAAGACCACACTTGGTATGGCAAAGCCCTACTAGTTTGATGTCAATTTTTTCCTTATAATAATTCAAGCAATCTAGTTTTGAGTTTAATAATATCTTGTCTAAGTGTGAAAAGTGATGAATGGTTAAGTTTAGTGATTATATCCTTTGTTTTTCCTTGTCCTTTTATGTCTTATGCAAAAAACTCTCATTTTAGTAGGTCATACAAAGTGTATTCAAGTATGTTAGGCTCCTTTCAAGTGGATGATTGTCCTTGGAGTGTGAAATTTTTCCTCTAGTTCATTTTCCTTGTGTTGCTTCATACTTCTCACCTCTATATGAAATGCTCATGTTAGAATCCTTTAGGACTTTGAGACAAGTTTGTATGCTATATTTCTTAGTGAATGAAATGTGATGGTCATGTGGAAAACATCTTGGTATATCACCCCATTATAATAAGTTAAATTCATGAAAATTCTAACTCTTTACCCCATAAGAAAACATTAGCATAGGTGAAATCACTTCAAGATACATTCAGGGAGCTAGCCCTTAAATATAGAGGCTCACTTCCACTATAGGTACACTCACAAACTTGAAAATGTTCCCATGTTGCCCAAATTTGGAAGAGGCTTGAGCATCCTCTTCTAGGGTGCATGATTTGGTGAAAACAATACCTATGAGAATCCATTGTACTGGATCATAGGGTATCTTCTTTGGTTTCACATAATACCAAAAAAAAACTTTAAAAATACAAAAGTATGTTCAACATTTGCATGTTCTATTGGATCCTTGGCATATATGTTGTTGGTTCCATGTTGGTAAATGGCATATCATTATTTTCTATATACTTGTGTTTCACACATATTTTGACTTGAGACATGCATTCATAGATAAATGATCTATGCACTTTTGGATGTTAGGCCTTCCCTCTATTAATGTCATATGGACAATTAGGGAATCCACTTCTTTGATCATGAACACCCAGATTATATCATTAAATAGTCATTTTACATTAGCATTTTTGAGATTATGTTATTACTATTCACATATTTAATCCCTTGGGATTATAAAGGATTAACCTATTTTCAAAAACACTTGATATTGTCCTTGGTCATCTTCATGAGTCTTTGAAATGCCTTGACATCCCAAGAGAGGGTCAATTATCCTTAGGAAGTGAGGAAACATGTTCAAGTAGTGAGTCATGTCAAAAAGTGTCAAGGTAGTCCCCATCTCACATTGTTTGAAGTTGTGTCAAGGCATAATCTTTTTCTAATTTTGTATAAGAGTCTACAACAAGACTTAAGGTGGTCTTTGTGATCTAAATATACTCATGAAAGGTGATCTAACACACTACAGTCCATATCCAGTCATATAGACATTTGAGCATGCCAAAAACTTTAATAAATGGGGGGAAAATTCATGAGATTAGGGGATAATTTGAGGAAGGACGATGACCATTATTTAAGGACTTACCATATATTAAGGTTCTTTAATATATGTTAAGCTATTTTCCCCAATTGATGTATCATTTGAAATTATTCATGTTTTGCCTTCCAAGGGTGTCTAAACCATGTGCATTGTACTTTTATGACCCCTAATACATCATTGAGTCATTATAAAGAGTTAAAAGTCTCAAAAATGACCTTATTTTCATCATAATATCTTTATAAGGCAATTTTATATGTGAAAGGAGGTCTTTTTAGGATTCAAATGTGTTTCATTCAACAAAAAGGGCCCCCCACATGTGAAAAATGACCTTTCAACTTCCCTCCATCTATACTCTCTATTTTGAAAGAATTTTTTACTCCTAATTTATATCCTCTTTCCCTCCAATGGCCTTTCGATATCTTAGACCTAATAAAATGTAGGAAAATGATGTTTTATAGGTGTTTCCAAGACTTGTATGGATTTTTATAGATAAGTCAAAGTTAGAAGAGGTCAGACATTTTATGGAGATCCATATAAGGTACATTAGAGAAAGATCATGTCTCAAATGTGTAAATAAAGGTATAAAATGTAGTGGAATCCCCATCAAGCTCTTGGAAAGCTCTCTAGATCCATTTTGAGTTGGATGGTATGATCTATACAAGGGAAATCAGAGCCCAAGATCTTAACCAACGATAGGGTTCCTAGTGGGATTGCAATCAGTGGCATTGGTTTCCATATCAAGAACTTAAGATTTATGAACAATCACTAAGAACCCTAGGTGGTCTTAAGCACTTTAAAAACCTCATAAGCTTAGTTATAGGTAGATTTATCAAAATTTTGAGCTTGTTGTGATAGCTTGAGCATGGAGAAAGGTATCTAAAGGCTTTTTGAGTGTTTTATACCCATTTGGACATGTTCTCATGGCACTTTCAGGGATAGAACAACACATGGTCTCCCTTATAGGGAGGTTATAGTGATGTGCAAGTTTCCTATGTTTTCATGAAGTAACTGAGCATAAGGAGGATCAATTTAAGTTTGTATTGCTTCCTCCAAGATCCTCACATACCTCACCTAGTCACCATTTGATCAAAATAGATACCCTTCAAGATCCTCAATGCTTACCATGTGAAAAATGGAAACAAGATTCAAGCATGAATTAAATTGTCCTTATGACAATCAATATTTGGGTTGAAAGTATATAAATGATGTCTTATTCAGGTGGCTAGAGTGATGTAGACATGTAGAGGAGAATCTCTCTTAGAAGAAACAAGCTTCCTTATGGCCCTCAAGACCAAAACCCATAAACTAGCTCCAAATGCATTCATAAGCCTCATAGCATAGTTTAAGGTTTCTTAGCATTATTTAAGGTTTTTGTGGATTCTTAGGTTTCAATTTCTCCCTCAAGATGCTTAATTCATCAAATCTGAATGTAATGATTTGTTGAGTATCCAAATAGGAATGTTTAGGGTCTTAATAGATGGTCTTGAATGGGGAGTGTTGACTTATTTTTTCCCTTAATCCTAAAAAGTATTCAACCTATGTCTTGAGTACCCAAGTTCACCTATGGTCACCTTTCTCAGATCTCTTAAAGTATTAGGGTATTTAAAAAGGAAGATCGCATGTCATCATGTCAAGGTGGCAAGTAAAGTAAGGTGATATGTCAAGGTATGTTATGGTAGTTATCTTTTACACCCTATTTGAGCTTGTGTCAAGTTATATCCTTGTGATTAGTTATGTATAGGATCTATAATAAGCCTTAGAATGGACCTAATGGTCCAAACTTACTCCCATTGAAGATGACCCAATGTTGCAGCTCATGACCTATCATGAATACATCTAAATATGTTAAAATCCTAAAATTTATGGTAAGACCAGAGGGTTAGAAATGTTATAAAAAATGTTGGGTGAGCTTGTTTAAGCTATTAACATGTTTTAAGATCCTTTGGATAGATATTAAGGTATCTTCCTTTTGGACCTTCACTTGAGATCACATATATTGCCTTCAAAATGGATGTTTAATCATAGAATGATATTATTTTAACCCCAAAACATCACTAATACCATCAATCACACCTTCAAACACATCTATGATTACCATAATGCAATGATCAAATTGTTTCATATGCAAAGGGGGTGTTTTTTCATACATCAAATGCTTTATTATCCACTAAAGAGGCATACATGTGGGAAACAATAGATATTAAACTTCCCCATCCATTATTCATGTTTTGAATTACATTTTGACTCCTTTTTCCCTCTTCCTACCCACCAATAACATTTTAAGGTCTAAAAACCTAAGAAAATGTAGGAAACTAGTGTTTTATAAGTGTTTTCAAGCAAGTACAAATCCATATAATACATACATGGTTAGAAATATTTAAGGATATAAAAATGGGATTAATTATATACATTAGGTGAGATAAACTAGGAGTTTAAAACTAAGAAAGATCAAAAAATGACCCCTCATCATCTTCCTTGGTAGCCATGGATAACACCTTAGGTTCTTATTCAGTACATACAAGAGAGAAAATGTGGTGACCTAAAATCTTAGCTAGAGGAAGGGGGTATAATGGCATTTTGATCATTGGAATTAGTTTGTATAATGATGACCTATGCTTATGAACAATGGTTAATAAACTAGGGAAGCCAAATTGGTCATCTAAATCCACATAGGGTAAAGATTGAAATGGTTTCAGTGCATGTTTGGCCTATTTGATAAAACTAATGATTGTACATCTCTTCAAAAAGTCCTCAAGGTCCTTCCATTGCATTACCACCCATGGTTCACATGTGTGAGTCTATGGGAGAAATAAACCTCTAGGTTATCACTAAATATAAACTTCAGGTAAGGTTCCCTTGATGAGGAAGGATATTCAATACACAAATCTGGAAAAGAACATTAGTTTGAGGGTGAATGATGGTTTCTTAAGATCATTAAGGTCTTATTTCCCCATTAAAATAATGATTATCAAATCAATCTTAAAATTTTGCAATACCTTGCCTCCAAATGAGACTGCCTCCATATTTGAACTTCATTGCAAATGTGAAATGAGTGTGCCTAGTGATTGTTGTTTAACGTCACTAGAGCACCATACAAGAAACAAAGGTATCACATATTCATGTATAAGAATCTATCTCTCTCTCATATAAATATCAAACCTCATTATGTCCCTCATAGGCAATAAACCATGAACTAGTCCTCCAATGCCTTCACGGACCTATATAGTAGATGTTAAGGTTCATTATCAAAAGTTAAGATATTCGAGGAATACTAGGTTTCAATTTTTCACTCCATGTGTCTGATTGATGAACTCCAAATGCCTTGTCTTATTAAGTGTGAGAATAAGGGTGTCTAGGGTCCCCTTGGGTGATTTGAAACATGAGTCAACAACCATCATGGCATCTCTCAAAAGGTATCTACTATGTCATAGTTCCATCAAACCATTTCAACTATCAATAAGCCTTGGTTCCAAGTTAAAACTCCATAAATCCCTATGACTACCGCCTATAAGTTCAAACACTTTATGCCCAATCCTAAAACAAGAAAACTAGGTCAAATGATCCATAATGCTATCAAGAGCCATTTAACTATGAGAAAAGGGTATATTTAAGCATAAATTCTATTGAGAAAACATAACCAAGTTTAGGAGGCCATCTTAGGACCAACCTTCAAAGGGTTTCAAAACCATCATATATAGTTGAGTCTCAAAATGAAAATAAGGGTCATATATTGTGAATATGTATATCTTAAAGGGGTATGATTTGGATTCAAGTAAGGCCACTGGGTCTTAATCATAATATGGAATCACTCCTCTTTCTCAAGATCCTACTTAAAGGACCCTTGATAATCAACATACATAGGTCACTACTTATAGGATTATAGGCATCAATCCCTAAATTTATACATGAAATGATATATATACACATGGGAGATATTATAATGAGATGGTGGTTAAAATGTAAAGGTCATGCTATTTAAAGATAAAAAAACCTAAAAAGGTGAGTGAAACAAGCTAGCTTAAGCATATGCATATGTATTCAATCTACCTAGTCAATCATAATTTTTAATTGATGTAAATGGCATGGAAAATAATGGTTAGATAATTCCCCCTTTGAAAGGAAATCATCCTCCTTAGTATTCTATGGGTATGGTCAATCTTGAAACCTATCTCATTTGGGTTAAACACTTAGGACACATAAGCTTGTATACCTGACTATGTAAATAAGCTCTAATAGTATAGTTAGGGAGGACAAGCCTCAAATTATATGGTCAAATCTTGAGAATAAATTACCTGAGCCATAATTATATCACTATAGAGAGCCAAAAGAGACTACTCAGGTCTTTGATACCAATTATTTCAAGCACTTGCACTAAAAAATTATGGTTAAGGTAGACCTAAGAGAGAGGGGTTAAGATGGTGGTCTAGGTAGATAAGGTCAAGTAAAGAGGATGGAAATTAGATAGAGAAGGGTGATTTAGTGATATTTAATCCACATACACATCTAAAAATCACTCAAGGTTTTGGAACTCAGTCTAGGTGTATAAGACCTAAATCCATCTTTGACCCTCAAGACCCCATCTCCACCTTATTATCAAATATAAACCCCCAAGAAAAATTAAGCATATAAGATGTATGGTGATGATTTAGGTATTGAAGGAGTTGTTATAGGTATAGTAAATTAGAAAAGTTGCTAGTTTGGTCTTATTATGCCTCTTGAGCTCTAATGCCCTAATTAGCCATTTCGATCTACTAACTCAAGGACTCATATCACACAGGGAATGATTAGTAAGGCTAACTAATCTTAAGGGGAGTTGGGGACCCCTATTAACTCAAGATCCATGAAGTAAAGAGTGGGATTCAGGATCCCAACTTTATGAACAATCTCTAAGACTATCAACTCACCTAGAATGCTTACCAAGAGCTTAAAGGTCACCAAATTTCACTTAATACTCATTGTATAGTTTGCAGTAGACCTAGAACTATTCAAGAGATTTTAAGGGGTATATGGGAAAGACATCCATGGTAAAAGTTTTTGGTTTTGGGGCCTTTACTCTATGAACCATCATTAAGATCATAGGCCACCAAAACCCTCTCTAAACCCTAATTAAGATTCAATGAGGAAATTTCACCCTCAAACACTTCAAAATGAAGAAGTTAAACCTTGAAAAAGTCTTGATGGCCCCCCTAAGTGACATGGGCACCCAAATAGTATACCATTTGGAAAATTCAAGGTATATGCTATATAGATTAGGCCTAAAAGAGCTACTCCAATCTTGTATACAAGAGAGTGGAAGAGATTTGCACATATTATATTTTTTAAGAAGGGAGAAGGATCCAAAGGTCTCAAAGAGCTATATTATAGCCACCTATAGTAGACTCCATGTCTAATATCACTTGCAGGCATGCATAGGTGCCTAGGTAAAGGATTGTGTGGACATAAAGAATAGGTAAGTGGCTTAATAAAGATATAAAATATGATCTAAAGGTCCTAAAAAATGAATTTCACACTAGTAGGGGTAGTCAAGTACCCTCACAATTTTATTTTAAAGACAAAACTCAACTCTGCATTCAGGCCTATTGGCCTAACACCTTCCTCAAGACAATGCTACTTGAAGTATAAAAAAGAGGAAAAAATGGGATTAGATAAGACATAAAACCATCATATATATTTTTTTCAAGGTTTTTTAGATGTTTGAGAAATTATGGTTTATAGAAGAGAGGTCAAAGCTGGTCACTCTGGCCTGAAAATGCCTTAAGAGTGCACAAAATGCACAATTATCACCCATGGAGAAACTTAATGAGTCCATAACTATGTGAAACAATTTCATGGGTTTTTAAAAACTTTTTTAAATTTGAAGGGCTTTGTCTAGAATAAACTAGTGGAATTGGTTCATAGGTTAAGGGTCTAACCTTTATGAATCATTGCTAAGAGTCCAAAACCCCTTAAACCTCCCTAAAACCCTAATAGTGACCCAATGGAGGAATTATTGAATAATTTACACATAAATTCATTTAAATATCTTTGTAGACACTTGGATCTCATAGTTCACTATGAGGATAACCCATCCATGGCATTGGTCTATATGGAGCTACCAGAAACACCATTTTGGTAAGGTTTAAGGATATATCAAAGGTAAAAATATTGATGAAAGGTTGAAACTCAAGGGAAATGTTAGTTCAACGCATATTATACCTTTTAAAATTATAAAACACTCACAATTATCCCTTGAAAATATCCTACTAGTCTGCACCAAAGGGGTAGTTTAGAAATGCTTGTAAAGGTAACCTAGTCACTTAGGTAAATATGAATTATAGGTGTGCACCATTAGAAAGTCAAAATTAATAGTATAGTATACTTTTATATAACTCTAAAAATTTATTCACCTATTTTTAAGTTTATATTCAATTCTTATGTTCATCCAAATAGTTAACATCAAGTCACTAGGCCTAATTGCCTAATAGGCCTACATGATCAACAAGGAAGGATGATTATTGGCATAGAGGGCTGCTAAGGAAGTTATTTCAGGTAATAAAACATTTTTAAATACCTCATGTAATTTATTATGCCCATTTCCTATCCACCATGAAATATATATCAATTTTCCAAGTCATATTGACATGCAAGAAGGAGGTGGCTACTAAATGCTTCATGGAAGAACCTAATAAAACCACTTCGATGCCTTGTAACTATCATAATAAGAGGGATTTGAATAGTATTGGAATGAACATGATCCTCATGTTTTTAAATAATTTTTAATTAGCCTCCACCACTCCACTTCAATGTCCAAAATCTCATTAAATACACCAACCAACCTAGGCAACACATAGAGAATGAATGGAGGGTTGCTTATAACTGCTAATTGAAAGAATTATGGTCATTCATGACCTATTAATTCCTTTTACATTCCAAATTTAACCATTATCATCTATTAATTTTCTATAAATTTAGGCTCTAAGTCCATTATATTCACCCTTCGACTAGGTATGATGAAACTTTACCCAAACTATATCTTATAAGCCTTGTAAATCAATAAACAATGACTATTTTCAGATTTATATATTAGAATTAGTGTGTATATGACTGTTAATTTATATAAGTGGTGAATTTTCATTCTCATTTGTAGGTCCTTTCCGCCACCTAATTGCTAGGATGTTATTCTATGCAGGTCATGTGATGTGCCAAGTGTTGATGATTATCTTTGAAGAGTAATCTGGTTGATAGTGCCTTGAATAGACCTCTTATCCATTAATTTCAATTTTTATACATCCATCATATCCTTCACGTGAAATAATTATGCTTAGGATCTCATTGAAAAACTTGTTTAGTCATTAGTCCTTGCTTGGTTCATAAAGTGTTGATTAAGGATTAGTTAGAGTGGATAAGTCAATATTGGTGTATCACCTCCCTTAGCTTTGATTTTAGTTCATGTTTCTCTCTCCCTTTTCACCCCAACAAGCTATTACTCTTATTAATTTAACTCAATTGATGCACCATGGGTCTATCCCCATAAACTAGAGGTTTAACTCATCCATAGGTCACTTATAGCCTTGGGTTAATCGCATGTTACCCCAAACTTGGATAGGTCTAAAAAATCCTTTCCTAAGGGTATAATTTTTTGAGTTAACAATTTCGGCATGCCTAATGAGACCAATATTAAAGTGAGTTTTAGTATGCACTTGTAGATTTGGATGATATAAAATATCTTTAAGAACTCTATTGGCAAATCTACAATCAAGTTTCATGCCAAAATTGGTCACAAGGTCTCTTCATCAAAATCAAAGGAAGTTGAGTTTGTTGAGTTATCTTTAGACTTTTCTAGGAGAAAAAGATACCCAATGTCTAATCCTAATCCTATACCCCCTAATTCTCCTAATTTTTCTCAATAAAACATTACTATAAACCCTACACCTGTAATGGCTAGGCCTATACATCAAGATTTTATGCCCTTCAATGGTGTCAACCCCTTAACTCTAAACCAATTTAATGATATACCTATTACTGAACTTAATATCCTTCCCTATTGCATAGGAGAAAACTCAATCACCTATATTGAACATATTTTAGACATAGCCAACCTATGCTCAATTCACAATGTGACCCAAGAAAATGTGGTAATTAAGTTATTGGCTAATTCTTTAAGGGGTAAGGCACTTCAATGGTAAAGGGATTAACACCTACTTTTATCAACACCTAAGATGAATTTATAGAATATTTTTGTAAACATTTTGAAGATATGAGTGACCACTTGTCTTTAGTGGAGAAACTCACCACAATAAAAAGAGCTCCCCAAGAGTTTATGGTATATTTCAATTATAGGTTTCAAAAAACCTAGGATAGGATCCCCATGATAGTCAATCTCACCCCTAATTATGTCTTTTTTTACTACTTAAGGGTCCTTAATTATGATGTGGTAGTCATGATATGGTCCATGGTGGGAACACTCTGCAAGATGCTTATGAGGTGGAAATAAGAGAAGAAAATTATCTAATCCAAGTAAGCAATCTTACCCTAAGACCCCTCATGCCTTTTTCCCCATAGATATAAACCCCTATGCCTACCATTACTACCTTACCATGACCAGCTAATCCTAATTAGGCATATGTTAAATAAGTAGATAGATTGGGTAAGATTGAAGGGCTAGTCAAGGCACAAAACAACAAGATAGTAACCTTAGAGAAGCAGCAAATTCTACCTCATAAGAATTACCAAGAACCATATCAAGACCCTTATCATCCCTATCAGTATAATAGACCTACCTCTCAACCTAATCCACAAGTTCAAGGGAAGATAACTTAATAAATTCCCTATAAAAACTTCAACCCCAATTCTACTAGCACTTCTAGAGTACTAGTCCTAACTCAAAACATCTATGCTCAAGAAGGTCAGTGGCCTACACAATGCGGGAAACATCATGATATTTTAATCATTCCAAGTGGTGATGCTTGTCAAGCCTCTTTTATGTAATATAATTAGGCTCTTCCAATACATGATAATTAGCCTCTTACATAACACAAATAAGGTCCTTTTATGTATCATGGAGAAACTCCCTTCATGACTTAGTCCGAGATGTCAAATCAATAAGGAATAAGTGGTGGTGAAACACTATAAGAGACTACTTTTATAAATTTAAAAGAAGTAAAAAATTCTTTTTATCAGTGTAACTAATCATCTTGGGGGTGAAGCTAAGTTGATATCCATATTGCATCCCATACAAAGGCTAAAATAAGGGTAATGGGTGATGATTTAGAAGTTAGAAGAGTAGACCCTCCACCACCTCAACCACCTCAAGAGGCTAATGGAAAAGGTGCATCCCCTAAGAATCCACCAACTCAAAATTTCAATATGGGAGAGGGAATAATCATAGAGGTCCATTCATACCCCAATTCACACAAGCTCCAAGTGGTATTATTGTTCTTAAATTGCATTCAAAGGCTACCAGCTCTCATATTAGCATTGTCAATTAGATGAATAATTCCCATGTTACCATACCTATGTTGGATACCTTGCTCATTCTAGGACAAAAAGATATCCTCCAAGAAGATATGTCCAAACTCCATATCTTGGACAAGAAGGCAAAAAATGTGGGAGCAGTCTTAACCAATACCAATCAGCCTTATGAGCCTCAAACATCCAAATTAAACAATCCCCCTCCCTTATACATCTCTATCTTTATATGTGATTCCCTAGTACATAATTGTATGATATATAGTGTGGCTAGTACCTCTATTATGCCTAAGTATATAATAGATAAGTTGGGATTATAGTATGAATCTAATGCTAAAGGGGTATTATAACTAGATGGGTCTCCTACTAAGACTATTAGTGTCCTTCAGGATCTAAAAAAATTCTTGGATTATTGTCCTAATTTCACTATATCTAAAGATGTGTTAGTAGTTGACCTCCCTCCTTACTTTACCTTATGTTTGTCTAGGGATTTCACAACCAAGATAGGGAGGCTATCTCTCTTTTGACTAGTCTTATATGGTTTTAGAACCAAGTATGGAACAAAGGTCACCATAAGTTCTGAGCCTATCTCTATATTCCATTTATATCCTTACATGCCTAACTTATCTAATGTCAATTGAAATATCATAGATGAAGATGAGCACCCAAATGACCAGAAGCCAATTGAACCAATTGAAGGTATATTGGATTTGTTTCTTGATGAATGGGGGGAAGATAACCATGGTTATGATCCATATAAGAGCATTGAAGAATTAGGTTTGGGATTATATTATATGCATGAGGAAGGGGATGTCATACCATATCTTACTAGCCCTAGTCAATACCTTGATGGAGTGTGGAGTTTTTTCTTTGATCACTTTAGGTCCAAGAATAGAAGTGGGGTAGAGGTCATGTTTGTCTCTCTTTCCAAACAAAGATACTTTTCTACCTTAAGGTTTCAATTTACCTACACATACAACATAGTAGACTATGAAGCCCTCATCCATGAGTTGAAATGGGAAAGAAAGAGAGGCATCAAGCTCCTAAAATCCATGGGAGATAGTTATCTAGTAGTTCATAGGTGAGGGGGAATAATGTAGTCAATAATTCAATTTTGAAGGCATACAAACATAGGGTTTTGGACCTCTTAAAATACTTTGAGGCCTTTGACATTTGCTCAATCCCAAGAGAAGCCAATCAACATGTAGACAGGTTGGTAGACATATGATCATAATAAGATATTTAAAGTGGGTTCAAGGACATCAAATATAAATCTTAAATCAATATAGTATACAAACTTTTATTCTCTGACAATGAGGTTAGCTGATAGGCGTTTGAAAATGACAAGTAGTTAGCATGCTTCTTGTAGCAGGAGGCATAATTATGCTTAAGAAACCAAACTATATTACAATAGTAGTATGGGGACCAAATTGTCCAATTAAGGAAAAATAAGTTACCTAAGTGATTAATAACTTTGGAAAATATATTCAATGAAGATGATTAGCTAAGTAAAGATAAGGTTAGTATATCCACTAAAGAGGAAAATTATGATAGGGTTATCATTTTCAAAGATAGGTTGCTCAAACTAGGAATAATGAACACTAAGGAGGAGAAGGTAGCCTTCATAGAGTTATGTCAAGAATTTGAAGACATATTTTATTGGGAGTATCAAGATTTGAATGTGTTTGACCCTAGTTTGGATCAGCATAACATAGAGTTATAGGCAAGTGTTAATCCTATGAGACAAAAAAAAAGACCGGTCAACCCCACAATTGAGATCCTTATGAAGAAAGAGTTGACTTAGCTCATTTAATCCAACATCATCATCCCAATCACTCTTCATAGGTGGCTAATATTGTGCTTATAAGGAAGAATAATGGGGAGATAAGGCTATGTGTACACTTTAGATATCTTAATAAGGTGTCATCAAGAGATCACTACCCACACCATCCATGGATCATATTCTTCAAAAGGTTGAAAGTTCATAGCATTTCTTCTTGATTGATAGATACTCAAGGTACAATCAAGTTTTAGCTAAAGAGGACCAACACAAGATTGCATTCATAACCAAGGGGGGAACTTATGGTTACAAGAAGATGACCTTTGGATCGTCCAATGTAGGAGCCACCTTACAAAGTGAAATGGATGTAGCCTTCCAATGACTTATCAATGAGATGGTAATCATCTACCTTGATGACATCATAATATTCTCCAAGGATTATAAAGATCATTTAACACACTTGAGGTTGGTTTTTGATAGGTATAGGTAGTATGTGGTTTCCTTGAATCCTAAAAAGTGTATTTTTGTAGTCCATGAGGGTAGACTTATAGACATTTTGTGTAAAAATAATACATCTCTATAGACCCTAAGAGGATAAGTGAAATCCTTGATCTATCACTACCCAAACATAAAAAATGATTACAAAGTTTCTTAGGCAAAATTTACTTTATCAAAAGGTTCATAACCATATTTGTAGAATTGGTAAGGCCTCTAACCTCCATGCTCAAGAAACACAAAGAGTTTTCATGGACTACGGAAGGGAAAATATGCTTTGAATCCATAAAGAAGGCCATTTCCCAAGCTCCCACTCTCTTCAACCCTAGTTTTTCAAGGGACTTATTCTTGTATGCATTTTCAACCAATGATACTATTTCTATCATGCTTATGCAGAAAAATAGGGAGGGTCTTGATTAACCCATATCCTTATTTCACCAAGCATTATAAGGGTATGAAGAAAGTTATAATTTTTTTGAAAAGTATGTACTTACAGTCATGAGAGGTATCAATAATTTCAAACATATGGTGTCTAATAATAAAATCTATGTCATGGTGGTCCACCCTAACATCAAATACTTCATCCTTAATAAAGATTTGAGTGAAAAGAGAGCCAGTTGGGTTACCAAATGCATGTAATATGACATAGAAGTTAATCTAACCAAGTTAGTTAGGGGTAGGGAGATATGTGGACACATTTTAACAAATGTGAAGGAGGATAAATAAGTGGTTTTGGTAACACAAAGTGATCAACAAGTAGTTGCACCTACATCTCCTTCTAGATAGACCCAAAACAAGGTGAGGTTCCTCCAAATGGGAGAATGTCATATAGGCATAAATAATACAATAAATAGGTACTTAACACTTAAATCCATTCCTTATGTCTTTATTGATGGGTTACTCTTCAAAAATGACCTTGATGGTATGTTATTGAGGTGTGTAGAGACTAGCCAAATTAACAAGCTCCTAGACTAGTTTCATGATGGGCCTATAAGAGGATGCTTTGTAGCCAAGACCACAATAGTAAGTATCATAAGAGTAGGATATTTTTGGCCAAGTTTATTTAAGGACTCTCATGCTTGGGTTAATAAGTGCCAAAAATGTGACATGTTTATAGCAAAGTAAAGACTAGTTGTGTTGCCTCTCAAGCCTATTCAAGTGGAGTAACCCTTCATGCAATGGGGTATAGACTTTCTAGGTATGATTTACCCTCCATATAGTGTAGGGTATAATTGGGTATTGAATTATATAGATTAATTTACTAGGTGGGTAGAGGTAGTTTCACTTAAGGAGGCAAATTAGAACTTAGTTTTGGAATTTTATGATAGTCTAGTGACCAGATTTGGAGTCCCCTCCACCATCATATTAGACAATCCACTAGCATTAAATAATGAAAGGGTAAGTGAATGGGAACTTTATCATGGCATTTATCTTATTTCTTCCTCCAATTACTATCTATAGGGTAATGAACTTGCATATTCCACCAACAAGAATATGATTAGTATCATAAGGAGAAATATAGAAGACAACCAAAGGGAGTAGAATACCAAGCTAAGGATTGCCTTATGGGTAGATAGGATCACTCCCAAGAGGTATATTGTCCATTCTCCATATCCTATCATCTATGAAAAATAGGCAAGGTGACCCATATCACTTGAGATGCCAACCTTGGAACTTACACACCAACTTGAACTTATAGAGAATGATGTTATGGAGGTAAGAATGAATGAATTGAGGGAGCTAGAAGAGACAATGGATGATGTTATGCATGCCATGTGGTCATATAAATATAAATTTAAGAGATAATTTAACAAGAGATATTACTTAAATACCTTATAATAATGTGACACTGTGCTCAAGTGGGATGAAGGTAATGTTAAACCAGGTAAGCATTCAAAGTTTGATAGTCTTTGGAGTGGACCATACATTATTACCAACTACAAAGAGAATAATTCCTTATAATTATAAAATATTAGTGGTAAGTAAATCCCTATCCCTATCAATAGGATGTTCCTTAAGAATTGTTACTAGGAATCATAAAACCATCTTTATATATAGTAGTTTAGGTTTTCTTCCTCCAAGTGTTATGGCACATGCCTTATTAGTTATTTATTTGATTATGTTCAAGTTGTTTTCTATTGTGTGTCCTTTTTATTTTCCTTGTGTCTTTTTGTTTTTTATATAGTTTGTTACATTCCTTACGGTCTACAGGGTATCAATCATGAGGTGTCAATTTAGTCAAAGAGTCTTCATTTAGGTATGAGTGATATACAAAA
Organism: Torreya grandis; assembly: GCA_037957365.1. Classification (NCBI taxonomy): domain Eukaryota; kingdom Viridiplantae; phylum Streptophyta; class Pinopsida; order Cupressales; family Taxaceae; genus Torreya; species Torreya grandis. The sequence continues at coordinate 1,255,565 of JARHVA010000738.1, read as the reverse complement.
GATCATGGGTCCTCTTGATGAGTAAGCAGTTCAAGCCTTCAAAGTCACCAATAATTTTGACTTATTTCTAAAATTAAGTTTGTAAATGATTCAACCTAAGCCTTTATTACCCAAGTTCACCTATGGTCACCCTTCTCATATCTCTTGAAGTGTTAGGGTAGTTTAAAAGGAAGATCACATGTTATCATGTCAAGGTAGAGAGTCAAGTAAGGTGTTATGTTAAGGTATGTTATGGTAGTTTTATTTTAAACCCTATTTGATATTGTGTAAAGTGTTATCCTTGTGATTATTTATGTATAAGTATCTATAAAAGGGCTTGGAGTGGTCCTAATGGTCTAAAATTACTCATATTGAAGATGACCCAATGTTGTAGCTCATGACCTATCAGGAATCCATCTAAATATGTTGGAATCCTAAAAGGTATGGCAAGACCAAAGGGTCAAATATGTTATAAAAAATTTGGAGTAACTATATTTAGGTTTTTATCATGTTTTAAAGTCCTTTAGATAGAGATTAAGGTAGTTTCTTTTCAGACCTTCACTTGAGATCATATTCATTACCTTCAAAACGGGTGTCTGGCCATAGAATGCTACTAGTTTGAACACAAAAAATCACTAAGACCATAAATCATGCATTTAAAGGCCTCCATGATTACCATAATTCCATGATCAAATAATATCATATGATAAGGGGATGTCTTTTCATAAGTCAAATGATTTATTATCCACTAAAGGGGCCCACACATGGGAAATAATGGTTCTTCAACTTACCAATCCATAATTAATGTTTTGAATTTCATTTTGACCACGCTTTTCCCTCCTACCCAAAATTAACATTTTAAGGTCTGAAAACCTGAGAAAATGTAGGAAACTAGTGTTTTGTAGGTGTTTTCAAGTAAATATAGATACATACCTTATGAACATGGTCAGAAAGAGTCAAGGATATATAGAGGAGATTTAGTATATACATTAGGTGAGAAAATAAATGAGTTTCAATCAAAGAAAGATAAAAAAAATAACCCCTCCTTCCCATCATCCTCCTTGGTAGCCATGGATAACACATCAGTACAAATAATTGATAGAATATGGTGACCTAAGCTCTTGGATAAAGGAAAGGGGGTCTAATTTCCTTCTGATCCTTGGAATTAGTTTTTATAATGATGAACTATGATTTATGAACGATGGTTAATAAATTGAAGCATCCAAACTAGTATTTTACATCCACATAGGGTAAAAATTAAAAGGATTTCAATGCATTTTTGGCTTATTTGATAAAATTGATGATTGTACATCTCTTCTAAAATTCCTCAAGGTCTTTCCATTTCATTCTCCACCCTTGGTTCACACATGTGAGTCTATGGGAGCAAGAAACCTCTAGGTTATCACTAGATAGAGACTATAGGCAAGGTTCCCTTGATGGGGAAGGATCTTCAATGCACATATCTAGAAAAAACAATAAATTGAGGTTGAATGATGGTTTCATGAGATTATTAAGGTATTATTGACCCCTTAAAACAATGATGATCAAATTATTCTTCAAATTGTACAATACCTTATCTCCAAATGGGACTACCTACATATTTAAACTTCATTGCAAATGTGAACTAAGTACACATAGTGATGGTTGATATTTAAGGTCACTAGAGCACTATAGAGGTAGCTTAGGTATCATATATTCATGTATAAGATTATCTCTCATAAATATTAGACCTTATTATTTCCTCATAGGAAAGAAATTATGAACTATTCCTCCAATGCCTTCATAGACCTATTTAATAGAGGTTAAGGTTAATTGTAAAAGTTAAGGTATTCAAGGAATCCTAGGTTTAAATTTCTCACTCCATGTGTCTGATTAATGAATTTCAAATGCCTTGCCTTATTGAGTGTGTGAATAAGGGTGTCTAGGGTCCCCTTAGGTGATCTTAAACATGAGATAATAGCCCTCATGACACCTCTCAAAAGGTATTTTATGTGTCATAGTTCCATCAAACCATTTCACATGTCAATATGCCTTGGTTCTAAGTTAAAATTCCATAAATCCCTATGACTACCACCTATAAGTTCAAACCCTTTCTACCCAAGCCTAAAACATAAAAACTAGGTCAAATTCTCCATAATTATATAAAATTCCATTAAAAATATGAGAAAAGGGCATATTCAAACATGAATTCTATTGAGAAAACATAACCAAGTTTAGGAGCCCAACTCATAACCAACCTTAAAATGGTTTGAAATCCATCATATATAGTTGAGTCTCAAAATGCAAAAAAGGGTCATAGATTATGAATATGTATATCTTAAAGGGGTATGATTTGGATTCAAATAAGACCATTGGGGTTTCAAGCATAACATGGAAGAAATCCTCTTGTTCAAGAGCCTACTTAAAGACCCCTTGACAATCAACATACCTGGATCACTACCTACAAGATTTTAGATAGTATACCCCTAACTTTGAACATGAAATGTTATATGCACACATGGGATATCTCAAACTAATATGGTGGTCAAAAAATAAATATCATGTTATTTAAAGATAAATAAATTTGAAAAGGTGAGTAAAATAAGTTGGCTTAAGCATGTATATATGCATTCAAATCTGCCTAGCCAATCAAAATGACTAAATCATGTAAATGACATGGAAACTAATGGTTAGATAATTCCCCCTTTGAATGGAAATCATCCTCCTCAATATATTATGGGTATGGTCAATATTGAAACCTATTTGGTCTAGGTTAAACACTTAAGACACACATGCCTATGCACCTGACTATGTAAGTAAGCTCTGATAGTAGAGTTAGGGAGGAAAAGCCTCAAAGGATATGATCAAATATTGAGAATAGGATATTTGAGACCAAATTCTATCACTATAGAGAGCCAAAAGAGACTAATAAGGTCTCCAATACAAACTATTTCAAGAACTTTCACTTCACTATGATGGTTAAGGTAGACCTAAGAGAGAGATAGGGGTTGATATGGTGGTTTTGGAAGATAAGGTCAAGCACATATGTTTAAATCAGATATTTAAGGGTTTTTTAGTGATATTGAATCCACATACACAAGTATAGGTCACTCAAGATCTCTGAAGTCAGTCTAGGCCTATAAGACCTAAATCCATCCTTGACACTCAAGACCCCATCTCCACCTTAATGTAATATCTAAACCCCCAAGAAATCTTAAGGATATAAGAAGATGTATGGTGATGATTCAAGTCCTAAAGGATTTTTTCTAGGTAGAGGTAAGTAGAAAGTGGCCAGTTTGTTTTTATTACCCCTCTCGATCTCTACTACCCTGATCAATCATTTTGAACTGCCAACTCAAGCACTCATATCTCACATGGCATGATGAATAAGACTAAATAATATTAGAGGGATTTGGGGACCCATATTCACTCAACATCCATGGAGGAAAGAGTGGGATTCAAAATCCAAACTCTATGAATAATCCCTAAGACTATCAACCCACCTAGAATGGTTACCAAGATCTCAAAGGTCACCATTTTTTTATCAATACTCATCATATAGTTTGCATGGAACTAGGAGATATTTAGGATATTATAAGGGGTATATGGGATATACATCCATGAAAAAATGTTTTGGTTTTGGGTCTTGTACTCTATGGACCATCATTAAGATGGTAGGCCATTAAAACCCTCTTTAAACCCTGATTAAGACCTGATGAGGAAATTACACCCTCAAACACTTAAAAATGAAAAAAAAAAGCCTTAAAATAGTCTTGATGGTCCCACTAGGTCATATGATCACCCAAGTAGTATACTAGTTGGCACATGTAGGGTATATGTTGTATGTATCAATCCTAAAATAGTTACTCCAAGCCTATATACAAGAGATTGGAAGAGGTTTGCACATCCTATATTTTTTTGAGGAGGGAGAGGGATATAAAGGTTTTGAAAATATACATAATGGCCACCTATAATGGCCTTCATATCTAATTATCCCTTGGAAGCATGCCTAGGTGCCCAAGTAGAGAATTGTGTCTACACAAAGAAGAGGTAAGTGGATTAATCAAGATAACATAGATGATATAAAGGTCTTAAAATATGAATTTTAAACTATCAAGGGTGTCCAAGTTACCTCACCATTCAATTTTTTAGACAAAACTCATGAACTTTACCTTTAGGCCTATTGGCCTAACACTTCCTCAAGGCAATGTTACTTGAAGTCTAAAATAAAGGAAAAAAGGGGATTATATAAGACCTCAAATCATCATGAAAATGTTTTTCAAGTATTTTGAGATGTATGAAAAATAGTGGTTTACAAAAGAGAGTTCAAAGTTGGTCACTCTAGCCTAAAAATGCCTTCAAAGTGCACATAATGCACAATTATCACCTAAGAAGCAACTTAATGAGCTCAGAACTATGTAGAATAATTGCATGGGGTTCTAATCACTTTGGGAAAGTTGATAGGCTTTATCTAGAATAAACTAGTGGAATTATTTTATAGGTTAAGTTTCTAACATTTATGAACCATTGCTAACTATCCAAAACCACTTAAACCTCCTTAAAACCCTAATAGTGACATGATGGAGGAAATCTTGTAGAATTTGAACCTAAATGCATTAAAATGACTTGGTAGACACTTGGAGATCATAGCGCACTCTGAGTATATCCCATCCATGTCATTGGTCTTTATGAATAGTTTTACATACCTACCATAAACACTATTTTGGCAAGGTTTAAGGATAAATCTAAGGGGGAAATCTTGATGAAAGGTTGAAATCATAGAAAAGGCTAGTGTGTATTATGATCTTAATGGGAAGATTTCACTAATGCCTCAAGGATTTGGTGTAATATTTCATTACATTTGGTATCATATCCTCCACCCAAGTTTAATTCATAGAGTAGGTGGCTATGATGTTGTTCATATTGGGCTCATACATACATAAAATATTGGTGTACAGGCATAAATCCAACCTAGAATCTAGGCTTCAGAAGCATGGTGGGATGTTATGATCATGATGGGTGGATTTAATTAATGTATCAAGGTTTTTATATAATGGTTAATTATAATTTGAGGTATATTATACCTTTTCAATTCATAAAACACTCACAATTCTTCTTGGAAAAGATCCTATCAATCTATACCAAAGGGGAAATCTAGAATGCTTGTAAAGGGTAACCTAGTCACCTAGATAAACAATAATTGCAAGTGTGAACCATTGGGAAGGCACAATTCATGGAATAATATAATTGTATAGACCTGTAACATGTTTATTTACCTATTCTTAATCTTTTATTCAAGTCTCATGTTCATTCAAATAATTAACATTAACTCACTAGGCCTAATTGCCTAATAGGCCAACAGGGTTAATAAGAAATGATGACTTTTGGCATAGAGGGATAAAAATGAAGTTATTTTAGGTCATTAAATGTTTTTAATTGCCTCATGTAGTTGAGGACAACCATTTTCTATCCATTATGAAATATGAGGGAGTTTTCCAAGTCATATTGGCATGTAAGAAGGAGGTGGCTACTAAATGCTTCATGAAGGAAGCTAATTAAACCAATTTGATGCTTTATAACTATCAAAATTAGATAGAGTTAACTAGTATTATAACTCACATGATCTTCATGGTGTTAACTAAGTTTGAATTAGCCTCCACCACTCCACTTCAACATCCAAAAGCTCATTGAAGACACTTATCAGCCTAGGCAATGCATGGAGAAAGAATAGAGGGTTGTTTGTAATTAATAATTGAATAAATTATGGTCATTAATGACCTATTCATGCCTTTTTCACAACATATTTCCACCTCATTCTATATTAATGTTCTATAAATTGAGGCTCTAAGGCATTATATTCATCCCTCAACTGGGTATGATGAAACTCTATCCAAATTATATCTTGTAAGCCTTATGAATCAATAAAGGACTATTTTCAGATTTATTTACTAGCATTAGTGTGTATATTATTGTTGGTTTTCATAAGTGGTGAAGTTTCATTCTCCTTTGCAGGTCCTTTCCCCCACCTAGTTTCTAAAATGTTATTCTATGAAGGTCATGTTATGTACCACGTGTTGATGACTATCTTTGAAGAGTAATTTGGTTGATAGTGCCTTGAACATACCTCTAATCCATTACTTTCAGGTTGTAGACATCCATCATAGCCTTCACATAAAATACTTATGCTTAGGATCTCATTGGAAAACTTGTTTCAGTCACTAATCCTTACTTGGTTCATAAGTGTTGATTAAGGATTAGTTAGAGTGGATAAGTCAATATTGGTGTATCACCTCCCTTAGCTTAGATTTTAGTTCATTTTTTTCTCTCACTTTTCACCCTAACAAGCTATTAGTATTAGTAATTAAACTCAATTAATTCATAGAGGGAGGTATCCCCATAAACTATACATTTATCCCATCCATAGGTCATCCACATCCTTGGGATAATCCCATGTTACCCCAAACTTGGAGAGGTATAAAAAATCCTTTCCTAAGGGTGTAGTTTGGTGAGTTAACAAGGATTAATAGTCCACATGAGTTATCCCTAAATACATTTTATACGCAATGAATTCATCAAGCTATTTTCACATTGTAACAAGCTTTAGATTTTAGACTTAGAACTTCAAAAGGACTGTTTGATGCACCTAAAGGTTTAATTCCTCATGCATAAGCCCAAGATTGAGAGTGAGACAAAAAATATGTATAATGACATGAAATTATAATGAGAGTGAGATAAAAAGCTTATTCAAGTTTGGGTACATTGAATATTCCAATGACAAAGTTTAGAAGCTCAGTTCATGTCTATCTTTCAAAGAGTTTATCCCTAATCGCCACCTATAGATGAGACTAAGTAGATCTAAGAGAGGGATATATAATTTTGAAGATTATTGTCTTGAGGGAGGATACTAAGTTTCAAATGAGGCTAACTAGGTTCCATATATAGCCTACAGAACCTTTCCCTTGCTCATTGATCTATGACAAGGCTCCAACTGTAGCTAGGTCCCTCTAATCACCACCTACAAGACTATAGATAGGTTGTTTCCAACCTTGGGAGTGAAATTCCAAATATGTATTGAGGTGGAAGCTCAAAAAAAGGAGTAGTGTATAAGGGTTTGGTTGTTTAGAGACAAAAGAATGTGAATTAAATGACTAAAACAAGTTGACTAACTCAAGACTCCCTAACTCTGCATAAATAATTGGCTCAATGCACATAGGTTTGCCTAGTCAATTGGAGTACCTAACTAGCCAAAATGATGAAGACAATAAACTATATGAGAGTGACCCCATGATAGTGTATGGCATCCATACATTCCTCAAAACCTTTAAAGGTAGAGTCACATGTTTCTATCTATTTTTTGCTTTTTCTTAAGTGTGAAGAGAATAAACTAGTTAAGAAGGGTGTGTAGAAAAATGCCTATTGAATGCACACATTTTGAATCCAAAATTTATGAGAAATCCTCTTTAGATAGGGAATAATGAATTGCAATAAGAAATCACTACCATAAATTTTTTTGGTTAGACAAGTAGTTGGGTGGATTTCCTAGTGCTAGTTATATCCTAGAAGCGAAAGCTTTCTAGGAGGCTGTCAATCCACCTTCTTTAAAACACTTAAGTGGAAATGATAAAATAAATATATTTTCCTTAAATGACTATAAAATTGAAATAAAATACAACAAATGATATCTAATTATTTGATAAACTTAGATGCTTTGCTAAGTAAACCAAAATGAAGCAACTAGTTTGATTATACTAATGTTGAAAATTGATTAAGGCAAGGTTGTGGTTTTGGGTTTGGTAATTTGATGAGGGTCAAAAGAATGATTTGGTTGGGGTTGATTGATATAATAAAATTAGAGGGATGGATGGTTGAAAAATATAAAACAATGAGTAAATACGGTAGCAAAAGAATGAGGGGGTGAAGAGGGTGAAGGTGGTAAAGGTGCAAAGAAGGCAAAGGAGGTAAATGGAATTACAATGGCCAAGGTGGTAAAGGAGGTCAATGGATTAAGATGAAAAGTGGATTAATGGGTATAGGTCAAGGTAATGAAAGTATTGATTTAATTAAATAACTAAAATAAATAAAACCAAATAAAGTTATCTTGAGGCTTGTTGATGTGGTTGATGTTATTAATGATATGATGAAGATGTCTTAAGGCAATTTCGATAGAGCTTCATTTCTTTGAATTTTTTTCCTCCAAGATGTGGATGACCTCCAAAATGATGACCTCCTTTAAATACTTGAAACAATATGTTAATAACAAATACTAATTTCTAACTTAACTTTGGGTGAAGGAGAGGGGGGTATTTATAGCATTTGTTGTCAAGAACCATGCCAAAAGAGGGAATAGTATAAGTATGGTTACATTTCCCATGTGGTGCATGAATGAGTCAAACATGAGATTGGTGGGGATTCCCATTTGGGTTGGTGAGTCTTCCACCTTGCACATGAGTCCAATTTTGAATGGGAATCATGCACATGGGTCTAAATGAGGCTAAAGACTTTTCACGACTCTTTCTTGTCTTCATAAAAGAACTTAAAGAGATGGCACACAAAATGTGGTGCCATGAATGAGTCAAAGATGAGGTTGGGGGGGATTCCAATTTGGGTTGGTGAGCATCTCATTTGGGTTAAAAATTCAAAAATGGGTGCCTTTTGTCTTTCCCAAAGCACTAAATAATTAGGTATGTAATTTTGAAGGCCACTTTCATGTGTGTAGGCAAAATACATGTTGAATGATGGCCATTTAAAGGTAAATTTTCCATATTTCAAGGGGAGGCCTTATGATGCTAAAATGAGGTCATTAAGCACCTTAAGAAAGGGTCCTAAGTGGGTTATGATGTCCCACATCAATCCACCTCACTTTTAAACCATGTCACTTGCCATATCACCTTCCATGTCACTTTTCATGTTACATGCCATATCATCATGAATAGTGATAGTGGGTCCCATAGTGAATAGTAATTTCAAATAGTATTTTTGAATAGAAGAATAGTGATCTAGTTAGGTGGAGAAGGTTTCATCAAGGGTTAAGAAGTTTTAGGGGGTCTTTATGGGTCTTGAGGCATTTAGTCATAAAAAATTGTAAGTATGCAATTTTATAGTGTCTACATTTTACCCTTTTTTGTTATGCTACTTTGAATTAACAAGCTACAAAATAAAAATGAACCACTTGGTTAAAGGTTAGGGCATCCTAAGTATGGGAAGAGGTGTTCCTCCTAAAACTAAGAGTTAATGAGAAAAAGTTGAATCAAGTGTAGATTTGATAAGTAGTTGGTGGGGAAGCACTATGTGGTACCACAAGGTAGTTGGGCATGTGAACCGCTAATGGGTTCATAAAATATGACTAAGAAAAATAGTCAAGATTATGTAAAGACTAAAGCTTCCAATGTTGATAAAAAGGTTAGGTTCTAGATGGATATACGATAGGGTAACTAGTCCACAAAATTAATCATAGTTGATTGGATTAAGCTTATTGAGTCAGCTAGACAATGTCAGTGTTGTTCATAGGTATCCAGGGCAAGAAGTGCTCTTGTAAAATAATATAAATGGTCTAGTTGACATGAGGTGGGGCATAAAAAAGGCAACATGGTAAGTGTAGTCAGTGTAGACACCTAAATCTGGCCACTAATGACCTCCAATCATGGTTTTTGCCAATTTCCACCCAAAATGCACAATTTGGCCTAAAAATATTAAAACACACTAAATGATGTGAAACTAACATAAAGTGCCAATTTTAGCTAGAGTATCATTAAATAAGGTAGTGTAATTTATGGGCTAGCTAACTTTGATCAGATCATTCTAAGTCAAAATGCCAATTTCACACTTAGGTGCTCTAGAGTGTTCTTTCCTATCAAATCTTCTATACAAAGCACATGTCTTTATTATTTGTTGTCAATAACATCCTAAAAGGATAATAGATCCAATGCCTTTGACATCTCCTTCCAATTCTCATCTAGTCAAATTTTGGACCAATAACAAGATATTCTGATCAATTTGAGTAATTTGTGCACAAAGTGCTTAAGAGCTAATTAATCTAAATCAAGGCCTAATCAAGAATTCCATAGATCTTTTTGAATATCTCATTATTGGAAATGAATATTGAATATCTACATCATCAAGTGACCTCATTTCTTAGGAAGACATCTTAGGCCATAAATGCCACAAATATTAGGTTTCATGTCTCCCATGCCTCATCAAAGCCCTCCATGCCTCTTAATTGTTCCTCTATCCAAAATATTGATGATCCTATTTATAAATTTTAATTACATAATTAGATTAATCCTTAGCCACACATCTCAATCTTGAGATGGATAGTTCAGGTTGATTTTAGCCATTTGCAAAAATATATAAATAGGAGGCCTTACCACATCATTTATAAGCTATTTTGGTGCAAAGTTATTATGTTAAAATATCTTCAAAAGTCTTGATCATGTAAAGTTATAATGCAAAATTGATTACAAAGCTTCATGCAACTAGTGTTACCATGCCAAATTGATTCCAAACCAAGCCAAGCCAAATCCAAAGGTGCCAAGGAGAGATGGAGGTAGCCAAATTTCCATTGACAAGGACCTCATGAGCACAAACTGAGTAAGCCAATCAAAGAATACTTTTGGAGTATCAAGGAAGGTATTAAATGTGTATTTTATTAAATTTTAGTTGCATTCTATTCATTTTTCTTTCCTTACTAAGCTCACCCTAGTAACTAGGCATGAAGATGTTAGTTTAGTGTGTTTTTGATTTGATTTCATTCACTAACACAATACTAATCTCTTCTTCTTAGTCAAATTCCTAGTTCACATAATGGCATGCCCGATGGGACCAAACACATCCCACACATGAAGAAGATCATTATGAAACTTTGAAATCTTCAATTGGATCATTAAAACTCTTGAAATTTTATTTTCTAACTTTATTTTGCCATTTTTCTTATCATGGGTTTACATAATAACCGACGTCAGTTAGTAAAACCATCATCAATTGGCATTGTCATCATTGATCACTATTGGTATAATCTATGTTGGTTAGATAACTATCATTGGTTAGTAAGCGAACCATCATCAATTATAGAACTAGCATCGATCACTGTGTTTTTCTTAAAAACATAAAACTTGAGAGCTAATAGGTCATTTTAAAATGCTTGGTTTGGGGTCATACGGACTCCATTTTGGATGATTTTTTTTAAACCACATGTTTTCTCCTAAATTTTCATAATTTGACATTATATTACCTTCAAGTTTCATATATTTTTCACAAAATTTTGAAAATATATTTAAAATATTTCTAATCTAAAATATTTGCTTTTGGGGTGATGTCTTAAGGGTAGACAAGTAACCGACAAACTTGGAACTTGTTAAAACATGATATTAAGACATCTTTAACATGACTTTAAAATGAAATAGGAACATTATTTTGGTGCTTAATATAATATTTATGTGCTTAAGTAAGTTTTTAGCATTAGTTTTTAAATTTCACAATCTTAAGACCAAGGGGTCAAATGAACACCACCAAATCTTTCATTTGGGCTTAAAATTAAACACACTTGTCATTTTTGTCTTCAATAGTTGTTTGATATAATTTTGTTTATAAAAGAGATGGGTGTTGCATTTTTTCTCTTCCATTTTTACCCTTTAGGGAACCCTTGGAATCAATCATGCCATTCTTATTAAAAAAAGCCTAGTCTAAAGCTTAGAAAGAATGTCATATAAAGCACTCCCCAGAAACTTGTCAAAGTTTGGGTGATCTTGAAAATGAACCTAAAGTATTTCTATTAGTATTTTATTTCATGAAAACTTAGCTTGTAAGGGTGACATCATTACATTTTACATGTTCTTTAGGGAAGCTTTGACTTGGGGTTTCACCTCTCAGCATTGACTTCATTTGGCTCCTAATTGGAGTTGCACATGGGATGTATTTGCATTTGGACATCGTACTACACTAAGTAAACAATAGGATGTAGTGATTATAAAAAGGACTAGACCTTTTTACAACTAGCTAATGCCATGCTCACACAATTTTTATGCTTATCTTTTTCATCATTTGATGTGAAAGTCATTATGCAATTCACTCCCATAGAAACATTTGAAAGCTTGTTAGTTTAGTCAACCCCACATTATCATACCCTTGTTAGGATTTGGATGATTATACTTAGTGTATTTTGGTCATTTATCTTACTTGGTGTTTTGAGACTAAAATTTGTTTGTTTTTTCATAAATCCATGTCAAAATCAATTTGTCTATACGTCACTCTTTTGTCTAAAGAGGTGTTATGCTGTTCATTTTACACCACACTTATACCTTGAAATTTTTTCTAAACTTGTTTTTGTGTGTGTAATTTGAGTTGTAGAGGGTAGTGTTATGCTACCCAATTCATGTCAAACCATTTTGCCTTTGATTCTTTGAAACATCGCATTGACCACATCATTTGAGCATGTTTACATCGTTAGGCTGCTCAATTTATTTCAAGACTAGTTTAACTTGTATCAAAAAACTATTTGTTTCAAACCATGACATGTATATTATTTGGACCTTTGTCTTGTGCTATCATGCTATCCAATCTTGTCTAGCTTGTTTGGTCAAATCCTAGTTTTCAATGTTGAGTTTTCAATTAACCTTATCAAGTTTGGATTCAAATATTAATTGATTTTTGTTTAGGCTTTAATTCATGGGGCTGATACATAGATCTTTCTCTTTTGGGTTGTATAACTTTAGTTAATCGATTACCCAAAATTTTAAAACTATTTATGGTTTGTTTATTTGTTTAATGCCTATCCTTATCATTATTTATGCCTTTATTTGGAAAAACATAGTCTTTCTACAAAGAGCCTTTTGTTTTATGCCTTATTCCAACTGATCATGTTTATGTTTGATTCTATGTGTTGGGTCTATGTCAAAGTTGTTTCCAAACTTGCTATATTAAATCAAATCACATCAGCCTTTGTTTCAAGTCTAGATTTTGAGATCATTTGGCCAAAATTCCTAACATGCCTATTTGTTTGAGCTTAGTTTTTGACTCCATGTTTGGACAAAAGACATAGTCACTCAACTTTTCTCTTTCCTATTTTAGACCTTGTTTGGGACACTTTGACCTAGACCTTTGACATGTCAGTTTTTATTCAGACACTTGACCTTTTATGCATATGAAATTTGTCATTAGACATTTGATGTTAGGATATTTTATGCCAAGTCTTAGCATAAATAATTTTTGAGATACAATTCCACCTTCAAACCATATTAGAGATAAAACTCCCTCTTTTGACCAAGTTAGAACAAGTTTGAACCATTTTTCCTTTGGACATAGTTTTTTAGAGTTTGTAGAACTCTAATCCTTTTTATTTTTGGAGCTATCATCATTTATGTAGTTATGTCTAGCTACACTTATGGTGGAGTCATGTACAATCCAACTTATGATATAATGGCCACACAAAATCCCACTAAGAACCCCTGTAGAGAAAGATTTTTAAGGATTTTTATGATTCTCCCTACAATACTCCATATGGGGAACATAGTCAAAATCCAAAAAATCTAAATTAAGACCTTGATTGGCATGAAGAGGCTTATGAGGAGGACTTTGAAGACCCAACTATAGATAATTTTTTTTGGGATACAGATCCATACCCTCTTTGAAATAATTAGTACATGGAACAAAGTCAAGAACCAATTTATGAGCCAACTCATGACTAAGATGATATGGTTTATGAGGAAGACTTGGATGCATTAGCGTGTGTAAGAAATCAAGTTCCACAACATATTTTTATTATCTAATCATTTACTAACCTTAACCCTCATTTGTATTATATGAGCTATCAAGATCTACAATATCCGAGGAATATCATTACCATTCCTAAACCTAGTCCTTTGGCGTGTGAGAGAAACCAAGATCCAAAACACCCTTTCATCATTATAGGACCTTGTCCTTTGGATTTTGTGAACAATCAAGCCCCATAATGCCCTATTATTATCATTTTATGACTTCATCCTTTAGATCAAGCAAGAAATCATTCTCCCCAAGGCCCTACCATTATCCAATCACAGACCATTCCTCATCTAGTGTCAATCCCATCCAAACCTCAATCAATCCAATCCTTTGAATACCAAGCTATTTTCAAACTAGTATTTTCCAACTCTTTAGAAACCAAGGCCAAGAGAACCAACTAATCCAAGATGATTTTGTTGAATCAACCATTTGTGATAAGTCAACCTATGATGAATTGCCTATTGATCCTATATCAGTTGTCGAGAAGTCTCATTGTGATGAGATAGTCTTTGTTGAGTCACTTTTTAATGATTATAACCATCTTTGGGAAAATAATTATGTCAAACATGTGCCTATTTTTCAAGAGCCTCCTATTGATAATTCAGTCTCTAAGGAGTTATTTCTTAACCTTTTTTCCATCCTAGAGGAGTTCGACTCTGATAGACCAATTTTTGTGGAGCCTATTATGCCATCATAGGTCGTTACTTGTCTAAAACCAAATATTCAACAAGAAATCATTATAATAGAGTACCCATCAAATGAATAATTAGAGTTAGAGTCAAGTTTTATTCTTGAACTAACATCAGATTTAACATTAGAATTAGAATTAACATTAGTCTCAATATCAAACTCAGAGTCCCTTGAGTTAGAATTAGATTTACAAGAAGAATATGTTCATGGCTATTATAATATTGGTTACACATGCCTTACAGATCAATTTTAATACATTCATGATCTTTTTATAATTTTTTAGGATGAGTACTTTAGATTTGACACAAGTTATCCTAGTATCTTCTATAAGGATTGTGCAGCCTCTCCCCATTCTATTACCATTTCATAGGCCATTACCATCAACCAAAATATCCATATCATTGACATTCCATCTCCCACAAGTGTTGATTGGGATTAATAGAATCACATTTTGTTAAACTTCATCCATGGTGACATAACAGTTGAAGAAGAGCAAGGAGGTCAAGACCACATTCATATAGCAAAAGAACACTCTCCTAGTGAAAACTTTTTGGAGGCACTAAGGAACAATCAAAGTTATAACTCAACATCTTCTAGTGAAACCTTTTTTGAGGTGGTAGGGGACAATCAAAGTCAAAAATTAGCATCTTCTAGTGAAACTTTTTTGAAAGTGCCAGAAGATAATCAACATCAAATGTCAACATTCCTTAGTGAAACCTTTTTGAAGGTGCTATGGGACAATCAAGACAACTTCGTTGGTGAAAACCTCTTTGAGGCACCAATAGCTAAGCACAAAATTTCTTCACTGCTTGATGAAGACAAAATCAAAGATCAAATAAAAATAGCTTCCAATCTATAGCCTAATTATATTGTATCTGCTCTCAAGATCAAATAATAGAAAATCTAGTGGTCCTATCAAGACAACAAGTCTTCAGCCCTAACACAACTAAAATTATGTCAAATCTAACATTAGAAACATTATGTGTGACTAAAATTCCTAATCTATGTTTATTTCCCCACCATTAACCTTTCCATTATCATTTACCATTCCATTTCACAATCAAATCTACCATCCATTATTTTTACTTATTTACCATCCATGGTCACACTTTCATTTTCAAATGCTACAAATATACCTTGTCTTGATGCTTGATAAAATCAAAATTAATGACCAATGAAGATCATACAATCATTCTTGAAAACCAAATCTATAGCCAATTCTTGACAAAGCAGTTATTCAAACAAGGTGTGGGATAGCAATTAACATGATCGAGTATTATATTTGTATCATTTATTAATTTAGACATGCATCTCTATCTCAACAAAAAAAATAGAATCATATGCTATTTACCACACCCATGCCAAAAACATGTACCATACCATTTCATTACCATGTCATTGCCATTATTACATATCCTTTTACCATTGTTACATATCCTAACCAATCACCTTCTCACTTGGGGACAACCCTCTTACCATTTTATACCATCCTATCATTCTATTCCTATCTAGACCAAAGCCTATTTTTAATCATCCTACTCAATCCTATATTAATCTTGGTTCATTTGGTTCTTCCCACACCTTTTGTGAGAGGATTCCAATCAAGTTTAAACAATCAACCAAGTCTGTGTTTAAATAATAGTCTATAAAGTAGTGTGATAGTTGATCTGGCAAGATATCTTTCATTTTCCATCCTATATCAAGCTTGTCTATGTGAGCTTGATTATAACTATCTATGGGCAAATCAATGTTTCTCCAGTCTTGCTACTAATTATAAATGCTTATGAGAAAATTAGTATCATTGACCTATGTCATTATATCCTAGTTATAATCACCTATAGGCAAACTAGGGGCAATACTTGTTTATCATGTATTATGGCATCACTTTACCATTACTATTTTCATTTGACTGGTCATTTGCTAGTTTTGAGAACTTGTTGGGACCTAGTTGGTTTTTCCTCACATTTTATGTGGATAGAATTACTATGACTTGAGATCATTTTAGGACTATGTGGGTCATGCGCAATTCATGTTGAGGTCACCTCAGTCCCCCTTTCTACATGATCTCACCATTTTATGAGTAGGTATCTTGTCATTCTCTAACAATTTAAGATACCTCAAAATGTCAAAAATATTCATAATATTTCAAAAATCCAAAAACATTTATCATGTCTAAGCATGGTCAGTTATCCTCGATCCGCTTTATCGAGAAATTATCATTGTTAGGATGATTTATTTTGCTTTTGTTTTCAGGCTTTCTATTTGTTTGTTTATTTCAATTTGTTTTTTTGTTTGTTTGTTTTTTCACTTGCTTGTTTTTTTTGCTTTCAACACTATTGCCCTGACTCAATCTATATGTGTTCATTGGGTGATTTCTTGAACACTTTATTCTTGAGTCTATCCATATTCATACATCAACATTGTCATCATGGTTTTTATCATTGGTGTATTATTTTCATTTGGATATCGAATATTGAGAGTCATTCCTTATGGATTTCTTAGCCAAATCTTCATGGTGTTCTATCATGATGTCTACCATCACATGCTACAACAAAAATTAGCTTCAAAAAAGTATACAATCAATGGAACCATAGAAGTTTCACCTTGGCACCTTAGAAAATCCTCCCACCCACCTTGATCAATATAACTCATTAGTCATTCTAGTTGTATCATTATTAATCAGGATGAGCATCTCCTCACTAGTGGGTATAACTAAATCATTCACATTGATCAATCTTATTCATCTATCCATCTCTTTCATCACTTTGCACCCACTCATCTTTTAATCAATATTCTAGGTTATATCCTTAAGTTATGATTGCTAATCATCCCTAATTGGGTCATAATCATCTTTAACCAAGCCAGGTCCTCTTAATGATTATAACAGCCTATGGGCAAATCATTATTTTGACTTTTATTTCTGATTATAACTACCTTTGGGTAAATTAGTATCTTTTTTACATAAATGCATGCAAACATTTTCTCATTTGGATTAATCTCAACCATAGGTTAATTCCACCTTTCTTGTTTATTTTTGAGGGACTATCCATCAATAAATGTGATGGTCACTCCCTTGAGGGGGCATCATCATAAGCTTCCCAAAAACTATTTAGAGCTTTATTTTTCAACCATCATCTTCTTTTTGGCATATAGGTCATCTCTCATTATTTGAGAAGGCATTTATTTTCCTATGGTGTGAAATGCCTTCCTAAATAGGGGAAAATTGTAGACACCTAAATCTAGCCACCAATGACCTCCAATCAAGCTTTTGGCCAATTTCCACCCAAAATACATAATTTGGCATAAAAACATTGAAACACACCAAATGATGTGAAACTAACATATTCAAGTGCTAATTTTGGCTAGAGTATCATTAAATGAGATACTATAATTTATGGGCTAGTTAACTTGATAAGATCATTTTAAGTCAAAATGCTAATTTTGCACCTAGGTGCTCTGGAGTGTTCTTTCCTATCAAATCTGATACACAAAGAACATCTATTTATTATTTATTTTTGATAACATATTAAATGGGATAATGGATCTAATGCATCTAACATCACCTTTCAATTCCAATCCAGTCAAATTTTGGACCAATAATAAGGCATTATGATCAGTTTGAGTAATTTATGCACAAAGTGATTAAACATGCTTAAGAGCTAATTAATCCAAATCAAGGCCTAATCAAGAATTCCATAGATATTTTTGAATATCTCATTATTGGAAATGAATATTGAATATCTACATCATCAGGTGACCTCATTTCTTGGGAAGACATTCCTAGGCCATAAATGCCATAAATATTAGGATTCATGCCTCCCATGCCTCATCAAATCCCTTCATGCCTCTTAATTACTCTTTTATCCCAAATATTGATGAGCCTATTTATCAATTTTAATTGTATAATTGGACTAATCCTTAGCCACACATCTCAATCTTGAGATGGATGGTTTAGGTTGATTCTAGCCATTTGTAAACATCTATAAATAGGAGGCCTTATCACATCATTTCTAAGCTTTTTTGGTCCAAAGTTATTATGTTCAAATATCTTTAAAAGTCTTGATCATGCAAAATTACAATGCAAAACTGATTACAAATCTTCATGCAAATAGTGTTACCATTCTAAATTTATTCCAAGCCAAGCCAAGACACAAGCCAAAGGTACCAAGGAGAGATGGAGGTAGCCAAGCTTCTATTTCCAAGGACTTCATGAGCACAAGCCGAACAAACCACTATTACAAAGGCATTTGGAGCATCCAAGAAAGGTGAAGGAATTTTTGTTATTTTTCCTTAATTTTTAGTTGTGTTTGTCATTTGTTTTTGTTACTAATCTCACCCTAGTAACTAGGCATGAAGATGTTAGCTTAGTGTGTTTTTTATTTGCTTTTATTTACTAGCACCATACTAATCTCCTCTTCTTAGTCAAATTCCTAGTTCACAATCATTGTAGTTAAAAGGATGAAGGTAAGGTCATTACAAAACATGCAAAGAGGTTAGGTTAAAATGGCCAACATCAATTTGGATGTGGGCAAGTGGGTTGGTTAGTTGGAATGGGATGGTCGAGTAAACTCCATATGCCCTAGGCAAGTGGATGCTACCTACATAGTTCCATGGACATAATGTCCAAAATAAACTTTAGGCCTAATTTATTTATTCTGAGGTGGGGAGTGTTGGTTAACTTGGTTTCCCCAATTTGATATCATGTAGTTAGGTCTAGTTGAAGTATGTTGGAGAAAGGAAAGCTCCAAAGGGTGGAAAATATGGGTATCAAATAGTTTTCTAATTAGTTTGGTAGAAATGGTGGATGAGATTACCTAGGATGTAATTAGATGATTTCTTCAACTATACAAAAGGAATTTTTAGCTATGGATAAGTAGGTTCAAGCATGAAATTTCTTCCACCATTTTTAAAAAGGGGAAAATATGCTTTACTAAGATTTAGAAAGTTAGGCACTACTCAAATTGTTGTGTTAACCTGACGGGTTCTTATCACCATCTAAATAAGCTAACATTGCACACACTCTAAAACAAAGTCATTAACAAGCTATGTAAGGGTATTATTCAATGATTTGGGGAGGCAAAGTAGAAGAGTGGGTAAATGAGAAGTGGCACAGATTCAAACCTGTAACCCAGTGGGGTTCCAAAATAAGTAAGCATTGAGTTTTGAGGGAATTCAGATAAAGACTCTAAGGGGTTTTGGAATATGGAGTAAGGTGAATAATAATATTATCAATTAAATGAGGGAGCAGGTTGAAATAAGAAGGAAAATAAATGGTATAAATGGAAAACCAAGAGGGAAAATATAAGAAGGATGTACGAAGATAGACAAAATGGGGAGTTGAAAAGGAAGGTGGAAAAAATAGGTTTAAGGAGAAAATAGTTTGATGGAAGAGGTGACATCTAGCAAAGGTTACTAGGTGGAATATGATTAAAGAGCAGGGATATTACGGTGCATAGGAAGATGTAGGCTAGGTAGGGAGATTATTTTTTGGGAGGTAGGTCATGTGAGATCGTATAGCTAGCATCCACACGTAAGTACCCCAAATCTTCTAGTTAAAGGTGGTTTTAGTTTAGATTCTAACATCTCTGAAGGGTGGAGTAAAAGGGGTTTAAAATAGGCAACACCAAAGGGGAAAGAATGTTCATCTTGATGGCTTAGCTGTGCTCATACTCACTTTTTAGTTGTATGAGATTTTTATTAGGTTGTGGAGCTAAAAGCTTCACTGATGCAGACATGGAGGAGGTTGCTGAGAGGTTGTTGAGTTGCATAGCAATCGACATCGGTATGATCAGTCGACATCATTCATATATAGTGAGAAGAGTAACCAACGTCGGTCATTGATCAGCCGACGTTGGTCACCTCCAGGTAGACAGGGACCAACATCGATCGCCTATGCGGTTCCAAAACTGCCAGTTCATAGATAGTTAGTTAACAAACCAATGGTTTACATGTTAAGAGGCCAATTTTAGACTGAAGCTATGGATCTAATTATTGTAATTAGATGTCTAATTATTGTTTGCATGAGATCTATATAATAGACTCATGGGCTGTATTGTAAAGAGTGCTAGAGAGTAAGAGAGCAAATATTAGCTCCTTCAGAGAGAAGAGAGCATGGTGTGTTCCTCCTAGTGCCACAGTACCAAGTGTGGGTGCTGGTTTGGAGAATCAGAAGGATTCTTCATGTATGTAGGATCTTGGTCAGCAGGTGTGCAAGGCCACGTTTGGAGATATACATGGTAAGTAAGATCATTGATCTGTAGGTGTATGTGTGTGCATGGTCTAGGTTTGCAGGTGTACAGATCCAAGTTGATTTATAGGTGGCAGCAAGATCAAGGTGATAGCAACATAACAGGGAGCAAGATCAGGCAGGATCTACTTGGAAAATGGTGTGTACTTGGTCAAAGAGCAAAGAGGAAGGCAAGGTAGTCCCTTCCAAAGTAAGATCATTTGAGTTGTAGGTTGTTGTAAGTTCATGGGAGATCTACTTGGAGTATGTTGAGTACTTGGAGTGCGTGGATTACTTTTGGAGTGCATGGAGCACTTGTGTACTGGTAGTAGAGATACTGACTGGTTGGAGGTGAACACCAACTCTGTGTTTGAGTTGTGTGTTGGGACCGTAATTGAGAGAGTGAGCTCTTGAAGGTGAATTACTGAACACTTGGTGTGGTGACCTTGTAAGGTGGAAGAGTGTGGCGTCTCTTTGTTGTAATTCTATTCTGGAAGAGTATTAATACAAGTTGTGTATTGTCTCTCATATTCTGTGTTATTTCTAAATTCTAGTTACTTGTTACTTCTAGTTAATTCTGCATGTTAGTTGCTTGTATTTGGTAATCAATGGTGCTTCCTTGGGTTCCTAATGGTTGGTATCAGAGCTAAGGTTGTAGAGAGAAGGTTTGTGTTTGATTACAGGTCACTCTCAGGGGTTTCTGATTGAGTGGGAGTATATCAATGGTAGAAGAAAGTACACTAAGAATGGAGGAATTGAAAAGCATGAATGGTCAATTATGGTGTTATGGAAAGAAAGAGTAGGAAAAGAAAGATTGTTGGTTAGTAGCAGATCAGCATGAAGAAACTGAAGAAGCAGATGTTGCAGGTGTTGTTGCACAAGATGCTCTGGGAGGTTTCTTAGATAAAGTAGAATCTTGTTTTATAGATTCTGTTGCCTCTTTTCATGCAGTCCGAAATAGAGTATTTTTCCATTTTAAGGTCTTTGGAGACTTTGGAAAGATTTATTTATGGGCTGGTGTGCCTTGCCAAAGAATTGGCAAAGGGGAAGTGAAGTTGAAATTGTAGGCGACCAACACATGGGTGTTGAAGGATGTCATGCAGGTCCTAGTTCTGAAGATGCAGCTAATTACTTCAAGAAAGTTGGGTGATGAGAGATGCACAAGAACTCTCACAGTGGATACACTTGAATTAGCGTGTGGTAAGAAAGCAGGTACTCTTTATCTACTTGCTTGTATTATTGATTCTTCTTTTATTGCAAAGATGTGGCTTTGTAGGCTTGGTCACATGATCAAGAAGGAGATGCATGTTCTTAAGCAGAAGACAGATGTGTTTGATAGACTTAAAAACTAGAAAGCCTTGGTGTTTTTGGAGGAGATGACAGACAGAGATCCGTGGAGAAGGTTAGACATCTCTGAGTAGGGTAGTTTGGATAGGGTTTTAATCCATGGAGAGCTCGCAGGTAAAAAGTCATCACTCATAGGCAAACATAGTTACCAGCATTGGTTAAGGGGAACCAGCGTCAAACAGACAGGTGCCGATGTTGATCATGTATAGACCAGAGCTGGTGGTGTCAAGTAGGGTGGCTGCCGACGTCAGTCAGATAACTGATGTCAGTTTCTAGGTAAGATTGACATCGGTCAGAAAACTAACACTGATAGAAAGGACAGTCGCATGGGAACCGACGTCGGTCGAATGCAAATTGTGTGGTGACCGAGGTCGGTCACTGTAACAGATTTTGGGCAGACAAGAAGCTGTTAAGGAGTCTCAAATGCCCATATCGAGGACTAAAATGGGTAATTAAGCCTCAAATTTGTTGTTCCTCTTTTTATACTCGTTGCTCACTACATAGTAGGAAGGATTTAGGAAACAGTGGGAGCATGGCATGATCAGGATGCAAAACCAAATGGGAGATTTGGTAGGGTTGCCAGCCGAAAGAAAGCACTAAAAGATGAATGGATACCTTAGTTAAATAATAGAGAGAATGGACATGTGAGATGGAAGGCCAGGTCATATGGTCTTGAGGAAGCTGTAGGACAGTGGTATAGGATTTGATAGGTGGATGACAAAGCTTGGATTTAGTCAATGTCAGTGTAACCATTGTGTTTGTCTTACCAAGTTGGATAATTATTGCAACATTATCTTATTACCATATGTGGATGGTATGCTAGCTAGCAAGTTCAGACATATAGGGTTTTGCTGAGCTAAGGGTAAGTTTAGTTTAGTGGCATGTCATGAGAAATTTGGAGTAGTGAAATTCTTCGGCATGAGAGACATGGAAGATCACAGGTTGATTTTGTCTCTAGTGGGAGCTGATGTGAATGAGGTGTTGGTGAGGTTCAATACGCAAGATGTAGAACTGGAACACACCAAGGGCTAGACAGTTCAGTGTTTGAAATCACATGAGGTCTGGTATAGACCTGAGTTTGCCCAAGCAGTGGGTGCTATCAAAAAGTTTGGAGCCGATCTGAGAAAGAATCACTAGAGGGCAGTTCAGTAGATTCTTAGGTATCTAAGAGGGACCAGCAGTAGGTTGACATGCTATGCAGGGTTAAGTTCTTTTCTACATGGGTTTGTAGATGCAGATGTGGCAGGTTACTTGGATGACAGGAGGTGCACCACAGGTTGTGTGGTGGTTGGTCTTCAGGATTGATCTTGAAGAGGGATACAAGCTAGGAAATAGATTAGATAGGGTATAGGTACAGGTATAGTGCAACTATTTATCTCTAAGTGGGAGATTTTTAGGTTATGGAGCTAAAAGCTTCACTAATGCAGACATGGAGGAGGTTGTTGAGAGGTTTCTGAGTTGCATAGCAACCAATGTCAGTCTGATCAGCCAATGTCAGTCATATATAGTGAGAAGAGCAACTCATGTCAGTCATTGATCGGTCGACATCGGTCACCTCTAGGTAGACAGGGACCGACGTCGATCACATGTGCGGTTTCAGAACTACCAATTCACAGATAGTTAGTTAATGAACCGGTTATTTGCATGTTAAGAGGCCAATTTTAGACTGAAGCTGTGGATCTAATTATTGTAATTAGATGTCTAATTATTGTTTGCATGATATCTATATAATAGACTCATGGGTTGTATTTTAAAGAGTGCTAGAGAGTAAGAGAGCAAATATTAGCTCCTTCAGAGAGAAGAGAGCATGGTGTGTTCCTCCTAGTGCCATAGTACCAAGTGTGGGTGTTGGTTTGGAGAATCAAAAAGATTCTTCATGTATGTAGGATCTTGGTCAGCAGGTGTGCAAGGCCACATTTGGAGATCTACATGGTAAATAAGATCATTGATATGCAGGTGTATGTGTGTGCATGGTCTAGGTTTGCAGGTGTGCAGAACCAAGTTGATTTATAGGTGGCAACAAGATCAAGGTGATAGCAACACAACAGGGAGCAAGATCAGGTAGGATCTACTTGGAGTATGGTGTGTACTCGATCAAAGAGCAAAGAGGAAGGCAAGGTAGTCCCTTCCAAAGTAAGATAATTTGAGTTGTAGGTTGTTACAAGTTCATGGGAGATCTACTTGGAGTACATTGAGTACTTGGAGTGTGTGGAGCACTTGTGGAGTGCATGGAGCACTTGTGTACTGACAGTAGAGATACTAACTGGTTGGAGGTGAACACAAACTCTGTGTTTGAGTTGTGTGTTGGGACCGTAATTGAGAGAGTGAGCTCTTAAAGGTGAATTACTAAACACTTGGTGTGGCGACCCTGTAAGGTGGAAGAGTGTGGCATCTCTTTGTTGTAATTCTTTTTTGGAAGAGTATTAATACAAGTTGTGTATTGTCTCTCATATTCTATGTTATTTCTGAATTCTAGTTAATTCTGCATGTTAGTTGCTTGTATTTGGTAATCAATGGTGCTTCCTTGGGTTCCTAACAATTTTAAGCCTAGCCAATTGTGTTATAGATCTATAGGATCATTATATATATCATAGTAAACCAAAGTCAAATAGAAGACATTTGAGGCTGTAGCATTATATATGTTATGATCATATAAGAGCAAAATGGGTAGAGGGTTTAAAATGGAAAAAGGTGATAGGTAGGGTGAAGGGAGTAGCTAAAGAGGGACAAAAAAGAGGATCTAGGATCAACATGTAAAGGCATTAAAGGAAGAAAGGGATGCACCTAAAGTAATTAACCTAAACAAATTTTGTGCATTAAAGCAAGGGCATGGAGTACACAATGAAGAAGACAAGGATATGTACGTAGAAGTGGTACAACTAGTGACTGCACTAAAAAAGAGGTGGAGGTTAAATGGGAGAAAATGAGGGAGATCCAAAAAGGGATGAGGTGAGGGTGGACCAGGATATGGATGAAGAGATAGGTAGAAAAAATAATGAGGTCACAGATAAATATGAAGCTGGAGAAGTATGGAAACAACTAGGCATGGATATATAGGAGGAATAAAAAAAGGTCGGGATGAAAAAGGAATGTCATCATAGGAGATGAAAAAAATTAATGAAATAAAGAAAAAGGAGAGGATGGTGGAAAAAATGAAAGGGAATGAGATGAAGATAAAGGATGAAGATCAGGGATGATAAGAAGAAAAAGGAAGAATTAAAGAAGGGATACAAAGCATGGATACTCATATTCATGCAAAAGACAAGTGAGTACTGAGATAGAAAGAGGAAAAGGGGAATGCAAAAGGCAAAAGGAAAGAACTAAGAAGAAGAAAAGAGGAAATTATGGAAGGCTTCTCAAAGTATAAATACCTAGGTAGAAACTAGTTGTGGAGGAAAAAATGAAGACAGAAAGGATGAAAAAAAATCAAATAAGAAGAATGGAAAATGGGTACAATAGGAAGAGGGGAGAAATGATAGATAATGGTGGTATACGTAAAGAAAAATTACAGCAATAGAAGAAATATAAGCTTGCAAGATGCACAGTATGATGTAGAATCGGTGAGGAAATGAGAGTGATGAAAAGGGTGTGATAAATTTCCAAAGACAAGAGGAAATGATGAGGATGGCAAAAGAAGACAAAGGAGATAGGGGCAAGGTTGGTAAAAAGTGGAGAGAAAGGAAAAAACTCAAAAAGTGGGTGGGGAAGTGAGCCATAAATCATACACAAGGAAAGGTGTCGAGGAGGCCAATGAAGCAAAGTAGGTGGTGGCTTTATGGGAGATAAGAGGGGCTAATGAGGAAGGTTGTCAATCCTTGTTTTAAAAGAGATTGAAAAGATGAAGGGAGGGAGGTGGTGAGGAGATAGGTATAGAAGTGGAGGAAGAGATTTTAGGTGAGAAGAGAAAATAAAATAAAATATGTGGTTGAGCTGACCTCAGTAACTAAGCACTACCTACATAATCCACAAAGACCTCAAGCCAATGTAGTTCTCCCAACAATGGGGGGAAAACTTAAGAGGAAGTATAAGATGGTGTTAAAACATAAGGATGCTTAAGAAATAATTCAAAGCTTCCTTGATGTAGGATGATCTAAATAAGAGTGCATTGTTAGCAACAAAAGGTAATGAGAAGGAAAAGGGGAGGATAATTAGTTGTTAGTGGTTGAACTACCCTTAAAAGTCAATCAGTGCCTACATAGTCGATGGACATTAGGCCAATGTAGTTCAACAAGGTTTGGGTGAGTGGTATTTAAATTGGCTACCCCAATTTGATGGACCACATGGGTTGGTTTGGGTTGATGGAGAAGGTTTTATAAAATAGCAATTTTGGGTTTTGGTGAAGGTGATGGTGAAAGTGTATGATGTAGATTGGTAAATAGTAACCATAATGATCCCACATATAGTAGGATGAGAGACACGAATGGGTAAGGCAGGATAAATAATAAGGGAACACAATTCTAAGCAACAAAAATGACCTTCAATGGAACTAATACAAAGAAAATTTACCATTGTAAGGAGGTTGTACCTTCTAAAATTATTTGAATGTATAAGCATAGTTCTGATAGCTATCACTACAAGCTGAGTTTTAGGAGGTAGGTGTCTATCAGGATCTACATAATTGTGTTGGTGAAAGGTCGTCATCACTACAACCTAAGTTTTAAGGGCAGTAACAAAGTGATCACCTGTAAAGAATTTATTTGATGGTCAAGCATATTTTATAAGGTAGAAAATTGGTAGGGTGGTGAATGATAGAGGATAGATTGTGTCTAACCCAAGAGTTGCATGAGTGGGCTAGATAAAAGGTGTCCATATTTGCATCCTCTATCCTAGTATCTCAAAACCAATGACTTTGGGTTCGACTTAGAAGTGATCTTAATAACAAGGAGCTACATGGTCTAAGATATTGGTTATATAGTTGGATAAGATGGGGGAGCTTCTACAGTGATAATTATTTGGAAGATACTACCACTAGAAATAGCGATAGTTTTGAAGATGTGACCATTGAAGTGGCCCAAGGTTGGAAGTCAATTTATGCCAATTGAGGTAGAGGTGACAAAGACATAAATGACCACCAAGCCCATAAGGACCACAAGATGACAAAGCAAGTAGAGACATCATATGTGAATCAAATGATAAGGGAAATAAAAAGACATCATGATAGCGCATAATGACTTTATTGAGATGACCATTTGGATTGAGGGTGATGTGTCCACATGAAAAGGTAAGTAGACATGACCGTTTCAAGTGGGAAGACTATTCAAGGGAATGAATGACATCATAGGATCCTTCCCATCAACAAAATGGATAATCATGTCAGTGAGGACTAATAGTTAGGTATTCTATTTCAAGAATCATGGTAAGAATGAATACCTATCATGAAGTCACTTAGTTTTATAGGTTTGATCAAAGTGCATAGAACTACAAGAGGTTGAAGATGGAAAATAATTGGAGAAATGGCAAAGATGATCAGCAACCCTCATAACCAAAAGTAATATATATGATGAATGTGGGTATTTATCAGATACTATAACATATAATGGTGATAATGAAAGTGTTTTTAAACCAATAGCAAGAGGAAAGGCACCCACAATCCAAGCTCGAGTCTGAACTCTTACCTCCTCAACAATGAAGAAGGTGAGACTTTCATTACATGAGATGTAAGGTTGGAGAACATGACATTCATTATATCCATGGAGGGAACCCATACTGTCTAAGGGGATGCATGTTGAGGTAGAAACATGTATTACCTATATGAGCAGAACAACCAGAGTGGGGGCATATAATGGTTGTTACAGTTGATTGGGGTGAAAGACCTAGAGTAGAGTATGATTCTCACCCTGTGGGGATGAATGTGGGAGAGGAGAATAGATTACACCCTTTAGCAATTGTTAAGATAGGTAATAGTATAGATGTTAGTTTAGGAAGTAATCAAGTAGAAGGATGGTTGAACACAAATCTAGAGTCACCAAATAATTGATCTAATGCTTAGGTAGGAAAATAATGTATGTGTGATCCTTAGGTGAAGTGTGGATAGTATGATAACTTTGTATGTGCCATGTGACTCCTTGTACCCTAAATAAAATATTGCACAATTTGATGTAAACATGTACAAAATGTGTTGGATGTCACTAGTTAAATGTTATCATGTGTAAGATTGTGTGGATACTTATGAATGTTATGATTATGGTTATGATTGATATGGTTATGGTTGTTAGAATCTCACTTAATGTAAAAAAGAATGATTATTGTTGTTACAACACTAGATGGTAAAAGTCATGATGAAAACATCAACCAAGTGTATTAAGATAAGAATAGGGCATGATGTTTTATTTTTGACCAGGAATAAAAATAGACCTAAAGTGGGATTGGCTTAATGAATATAAGCCATTTAAATTTTGCACATGAGTGGTTGTTAGTTGATAAAAAAAAGTTTTTTGATCATAGGGTGTCAAATAAGCTCTAAATCCCTTGATTTATAGATAGTCTAAAGGGAAGATAGGTGATAGGTGGTGTGAAAGGTAATGGGTGATATGTATCATAACCTCATGTGAATTATTTTTCCCCTTCTATAGGTGACCTAAGAATGGTAATAGACAAGTCCATGTCGTATGATAGATGTAGACTGATTAATATGGGAAGTCTACACATGAAATTCGATTATGGATTCCAACTTATTCTGCTACTTGAGAGTTGATTACATCTTTAGAATTTTTTATGATAGTGGGTCTTTTACTTTATTACTATATATGGGAAGTTGATCTATGCAGGAAACCTCCAAGAAATTTCTCTATTTTTGACAAACTTGAATTAGCCATCCTTCAAGGGAATGATCTAAGCTTATTGGCTTTGTTTAATGTTCTTGATAGTTGTCCTTTAAGGGAGTAGTCTACCTTAAATTTGGAAATTTTTATTTTATTTTTGGGCAACTATCCTTCAAAGGAGAAGTCTGTAATGCTTAAGATATTGACCTAAGTAATGTTTTGGTATCCAAATTATTTTAGGATGCAATGTGTTAAGACATGGACAAGTCTAAGTAGGTTTAGAGGTTTACCTTTATGAGGTCAAAAATTTAACACAAGAGGGTCAATGATAAGTGAAAGGAGGTGGTTTTGAGAGACAGTGACCATGGGATTCCATCTTGTTAGAGATAAAAAGTATCCATGAGAACCATGCCATGGGTAGAGCCATGGTACCCATATTTAGGATTAGGCTAAGACTGTGATAGTTAATCACATGGTTTTATGCTATAATCAATTATCCTCAAAAGGAGAGGAGGAAGGTGGGTAAGGGTTATAATCTAGTAATTAAGGGATGGGCTTATGTTAGACAAGAGAAGTGAGCTTGATCCTTCTTTAACAAAAAAATGGATGCAGATGCAAAAAATTGAGAGGCTTAGGTTCTGATTTGCCTTTGAGAGAGGATAAATGATAAGCTCATGGTCCATACTTATGGGTAATGATGTAGGGTCCAAGCCAATTGAAGGCAAACTTACCTCATTTACTTTTCTCCATGTTGGTCACATGTCAGTTTTCCTTTAGGATGAGATCTCCAATATTGAAGTTTTGAGGTTTGAGGTAAGGTTGGTTAGGTTTGATGGAGAAGGGTAATATCTAATGGTTCGATGGGAGAATTTGAATTCCAAATAGGTCAGGTGGTGTCCAAATGGGTTTCCACAATTTGATATACCAATTGGTTCAAGTTGGGTTGATGGATAGGTTTGGTTGATAGGTTGAGGAAAAAAATTCAAGGGTTAGTTTAGTTAATGGTTAAGGTATGGTTGAAGTTAATAAATGGTTAAAGCCCTATAAAATGAGATTTCCCCCAATTTAATCTTTGTATGGGTGGGAAAAAGATCCCAAAGTGAAAGTGTTTATGGTTCAGTTTGATTAGAATGTTGAGGGTTTTAAGGGTATATCCATAGAATGGACACTTTAGCCTTTCCCTTATCCTTTTGTTGGACCCAAGAGTGGGTAACCCTATGGATGGTGTGGATAAAAGGAAGTGTCAATTTAGCGTGTTGCTTCAGTTCTTCCTCACTCTTAGGTGATAATGGGGAAATAAGCAAGTGTTGGGTAGGTTTGGTTAATGGTTGGGTTGGTAATGGGATCAAAGGAGTTTCATTAGATAAAATATTATCATTGTCATAAATCTGGTGGATAATGGTTTTAAGAGCCTTGTAGTGCTTTGTATCAGGGCCAAGTATCCCATGGTAAGAGCACACATGGCGATCATTATACCATGATAGTTTTGGGCATGAAGGGTCAAAATTCTTGATAAGGTTAAAAGGTTTGATAGGTGATAAGGTTAAGGAAAGGGTTTGAAAAAACTTTTGTAAAATGGTTGAATAGGATTCATGCAAAGGTGTTGGACGTGAGAGGCTTTTAGTTTTGGGAGCCTTCCTAAAATTAGTTTTTACTATGAAAGTTATGGTTGGTGGGGTAGTTTTGGTTTGTCATTTAGGTTAGGATGGATTGGTTAAGGGAGGTTCATCTGATAACATACTATCCTCATATAAGTTTTGGATGAGTGCTTCGATAGATTTTCAATTCTATGTGTCATTTCCAGGTGTCATATGGTATGCATAGACTAAGTTGGCATTAAACCATTTTGGTTGAGGATGTGAAGGGTCAAAAGTTTTGATAGGTTGGAAACATTTAAGAGGTGGTAAGGTTTAAGAGGAGGTTTGTAACAACCTTTATAAAATGTTTGAATAGGATTCAAGTAAAGGCATTTGGGGTGATGGATTTTTGGGCTTTGGAGTGGGAGTCGTCTTATGAGTAGGCTTCACCCTGGAAGTTGTTGGTTATGGAATGGTTTTAGTATATTGGCTAGGTTGGGGTTACTTGGTTGGTTTGTAAGTAGAAGATTTAAGAGAAGGTGGGGCATGGGTCTATTTTGAGATTGTTTAAGAGATTCCACCCTTTTAATAGGTTTAGTCAAAGTTTTATTTGATGGACTTGATAGAGTTAGGTCTAATTTCAAAGATTGGTGAGCTATGACAGGAATAATAAGTATTCCTATATTCTTGATGGGTTTGTTTAAAGAGGTGTAAGGATATTTAACAATTTTAGATGGAAGTGGGTTGGATGGTTCCCCTATGGTTTTGGAGGATGGAGTATCTGAGGATGGGGTTGAGGTAGTGATAGGTTTGAGGGTGGATTAAAGTGAAGTTAAGGATTATTATTTGTTTTTATAGGGGAGGCCAAGATGATGACAGAAAGTGGCTCTATTGAAATTAGGTGGAGAAGTGAACTCTAGGCTTTGTACTAGCCTAGAAAAGGGCTTGCAGATAGGTTTGGTTCCTTGATCATTGATTTCAAAGCTTAAAACCTTGGGTGGATAAGAAGGAATGGTTTCCCCATCTATGTTTTGCATGGAAGGTTCAAAATTTAGAGAAGATGTTTCTTCCATGGATGGAGTGGATAAGGTGACCTCTTCTACATGAATGATTTCCAAGGGAAGAGTAGGTGAGTCTATGGTGGGGGAGGAAGTTGTAATGGTGTCAAGTGAAAGGAAGGAAGTGGTTGCTTCCTTTGTTTGGTTTTCCAAAGGAATGGGAAGTGATTACCCCACTTTAATGAGTGGGGTGGAAGAAGTAGTAATAGGTTTATCAATAACAACATTCATCATGTGCACCTCATATGCATGAGATGATTCTAGTTGGCTTTGATTCACTAAAAGGGGGAGTGGAAAATATTGTTTGGTTTAATTAATTGTGGTTTGTAAGGAAATTTTTAAAGGTTCTACTTGGTTAAAAACTAGATTGGTTAAGGTTGTTATTATTATAGTTTCTTCAATTGTAGGTTTACTAAGGGTCATAAGAGGGTGTGCCAATGTCTTAGTTATCACATTAGGGTGTGAAACTATCTGTAAGTTATTTGGTTGGATTGAATAGGCTAGTTGGTTTTATAGGTTAAAAATTTGGTTGGGTTGATAGGTTGATTGGTAGGTTGGTTGATCAGTTAAAGGTGATGAGATTGATTGGGTTAACAAGGTGGGTTCAGGTTGATATGATGGTTGGGATAAATGGCCTAAGCTTTCACAAGGTTTGGGTGATTGAGATGATAGATGTTGATAGGTTTTTGGTTTGGAATGATAATAATTAAATGGTTGATGATAGGACATTAGTTGGTTGTAAGTGAGGTTTGATTGATCATGGATGCCAGAAATAGATGGCCTAAGTTTTGACTCTAATCTAGCTATCTGGTTTGTTATCACTACAACAAACTTAGGTGGTAGTTCGAGTAAAGGTTGATAGTTTGTGGGTTGGTTGAAGTTTGAGTTTGATGAGTTATAGGTAAGGTTATGTTGATAGTAGATAGGGTTTAGTTGGTTATAGATGAGGTTGGGTTGGTTTTAGACAAGATTGGGTTGTTTGTAGACAAGATTGGGTTGGTTGTATACAAGGTTGGGTTGATTGTTGGTAAGGAAGGGAGCATAAGTGGCTTGTGATACAAGGTACCAATTTAAGGTGAAAGGATTATTCTCCAAGATCATAGAAAAGTTAAGATCTCCAAGAGAGAAAATAGGAAAGATCTCCATTGAACAAGGTAGTGAAGATGAGGTATTGGAAAATAGGTTCTTGGTTGGTTTGATTCTTCAATTTGTAGTCCCGGTAAAGATTATGTGAATAAAGGAGAGAAATGAAGCTTAAACCTCAAATAAGAAGTAAAAAAAAAAAGAAAATATTCAAGGAAATCAAAGCATACAATAATAAATGTTAAATCCTAGAATTTTATTTATCTCTCTTTTGGCTTATGCCTTAGAAAGTGTGAAGAAGAAATATGATTTGTAGAACAGGTCCTAAACAAGGTAGTCTATGTTTGGTTTTAAGTTGTGTTTAGGCACTCAAGAATAAGTCTATATTGGATTTTAGTATGTGGCTTGGTACTTGGGCATTTTCCCCCTCACTTCATGATCCCATAGTCAGTGCATATGCTTAGCCAATATATATCAATTTCTAAGGCTTATACTCAGTCGAATTGAGTTGGTTATCCCTTTGGTGATCAAATCTAAGTACGATAGCTGAGAGAGGGTAAGG
The DNA here is from genome assembly GCA_037957365.1 of Torreya grandis. Lineage (NCBI taxonomy): Eukaryota > Viridiplantae > Streptophyta > Pinopsida > Cupressales > Taxaceae > Torreya > Torreya grandis. The sequence goes on along the minus strand of JARHVA010000738.1, from coordinate 1,222,551 downwards.
TGATCCACAAAGTGGTGAAATATTGTCAATATTTATTTAATGTTTGTTTGATGTTTAGTTTTTCAAGTGGTTTTGTTTGTGTAACATTTGTGATGATATGGTTAATGTTCTTGATCAATTAAACTACATGAGCTAACCAACACAATCAAACAATGGATGCAATTAATTTTAACCAAAAGTAAATTCTTTAATTTATTCTTAATGAAAACAAAAAAAACTAAAATGTTCCTAAATACAACATGAAAAATAAATCCTAATCCTAGGATGAGTGCTTTTTTGATTTTATAAATGCAAGGGGGAAAAAAGAATGATAATTTTATTTTTTTAATTTTCTGATTTATAGAAAGAAAAAGAGACTAAAAATTACATTTTTAGAAGGAAAAAAGGAATGTTTAAATTTAAAAAATGAAATGTGTAGATAAATGACATTTTAATAATGTAAATAAATGTCCTAAAGCATCTATGAACCTAAAAAAAACTCAAGGGTCCCACTGGGCATGCCAAAATGTTTCTGTCTAATTTTCACTTTTTCTTAAGTGTGAAAAGAAGAAACTAGTTAAGAAGGGTGTGTAGAAGAATACATGTTTAATGCATTCATGTTGAATCCATATTTTGGGAGAACTCCTCTTTTTATAGGGAAGAATGACCTGTAATAAGAAATCACTACCACAAAACTTGTTGGTTAGATAAGTAGTTGGGTGGATTGCCTAGCACGAGTTAGATCCTAGAAGTGAAAGCTTTCAAGGAGGCTATCAATCCACCTTATTTAAAACACTTAATTGAAAATGATAAAATAAATATATTTGTTTTAAATTACTTTAAAACTAAAATAAAATATATAAAATGACAGCTAATTAATTGAGAAACTTAGATGCTTTTCTAAGTTAACTAAAATGAAGAAACTAATTTGATTATACTAATGCTGAAAATTGGTTAAGGCAAGGTTGTGGTTTTGGGTTTGGTAATTTGATGAGGTTAAAAAGAATGGTTTGGTTGGGGTTGATTGATATAATAAAATTATAAGGCTGGATGGTTGAAAAAGATAAAACAACAAGTAACTAGGGTAGCAAAGGGATGAGGGGGTAAAGAGGATGAAGGTGGAAAAGGTAGTAAAGGAGGTCAATGGATTAAGATGGAAAGTGGATTAAGGGGTATGGGTCAAGGTAATGAAAGGAAAGACTTAAGTAAATAACTGAAATAAATAAAACTAAATAAATTTACCTTTAGGCTTGTTGATGTGGTTGATGTTGTTGATGATGTGATGAAGATGTCTTGAGGCAATTTCGGCAGAGCTTCGTTGCTTTGAATTATTTTCCTATAATATGTGGATGGCCTCCAAAATGATGACCTCCTTAAAAGACCTGCAACAATATGTTAATAGCAAAGACTAACTTCTAATTTAACTTTCGGTGAAAGATAGGGGTAATTTAAGGCATTTGTTTTCAAGAACCATGCCAAAAGAGGGAATAGTAGAAGTATGGCACCATTTACCATGTGGTGCATGAATGAGTCAAAAATGAGGTTTGTCAGGATTCTCATTTGGGTTGGTGAGTCTCCCACATTGCACATGAGTCCAATTTTGAATGGGTATCATGCACATGGGTATAAATGAGGCTTAAAAATTTTGACCACATTTTCTTGTCTTTATCCAAGCACTTAAAGAGATGGCACACAAAATATGTAACCATAAATAAGTTAAATATGAATTTTGCAGGGATTCCAATTTGGGTTGGTGAGTCTCCCATTTGGGCTAAAAATTCAAAAATGGGTGCCCTTTGTCTTTTCCAAAGCACTAAAGAGGTAGGTATCTCATTTTGAAGGCCAATTTCATGTGTGAAGGAAAAATACATGTTGAATGATGGCCCATTAATGGGAAATTCACCATATTTCAAGGAGAGACCTTGTGATGCTTAAATGAAGTCATTAAGCACCTTGGGAAAGGGTCATAGGTGGGGTATGATGTCCCACATCAAGCCACCTCACTTCTAAGCCATGTCACTTGCCATATCACCTTCCATGTCACTTTCCATGTCACTTACCATGTCACATGACATGTCACTTGCCATGTCACATTCTATGTCATCAATAGTGAATAGTAATTTTGAATAGTATTTTTAATAGGAGAATAGTGATTTGGTTAGATTAAGAAGGGTTGGTTAAGGGTTAAAAAGGTTTATGGGGTATTTAGAGGGTCCTAAGGCATTTAGTCATCAAAATTTGTAATTTTTCAAATTTTTAGTGTCTACATCAAGTTTGATAGAGTTGCCTAGGATTGACTGAGCATTCATGACACACAAGCCTATGTGCATGGCTATAGAGTGGGTTTTAATGATAGATTTTGAGGGAGAACCAAGTTCAAGAAGTGTTTTAAAACTCTAAGATCACACTACATGATAAATTCAAATACCTCTTCAAATAGTAAAATATAAATACATACCACTTAGGTCTTTGGAACCATCTAGTCTAAGCACTCAGACTAGGACAAGGACAATCATGGTAGACCTATAAGGGAAAAATGATAGAGGTAGGGATTTAAAAAATTGTTAGATTATGAAAAGAGTTTATTTTTAATAGAAGATGATAATAATATATTAAAATTCACTAAAACACCTATAGGTGGTCTAAGGTCTTAAGGCTTAGTTCAAGCCTATAGGGCCTAAAACCCTTGTTAAGCCCTTAGATCCCTAACTCCATCATTTTGATGTGGAAAGCTTCTCAGGAAGATATAGGGCCATAAAATGGTTTATGACAGTTTTACAGGTCTTGAGAGATGTGTTATAGGTAGGAAAAGGTAGGGAAAGTGGCAATTTTGCCTAATAGCCCTCCTTGAGCTCCATCACCTAGTATGTTATTTTGAGCTGCTAGTTCAAGTGAACATAGCTTACATGACATGATGCATGGGGCCTAGTGATATTATTGTAACTTGGTTACCCCTATTCACTTACCATCCATTATGGAGAGAGTTGGTTTTAGGGGGTAAACTCTATGAATAATCCTTAACATTGTGAGCATGCCTAGAATGCCTAGTGGAGACCCAAAGGCTACCGAATTTTCCTTAGAACGCATCATACAAGGTGCATGGTACTAATATATTTTAGGTAGGTTTGGGTGGGTCTATATACTAAACATTAATGGCCTTAATTTTGTATTTCAAGTCATGTACTTTATGAACCATCATTAAGATGGTAGGCCACTCTAGACCCTAATAGATAATCTGATGGACAAGGAACACTTCCTAATGATTCTAATGACCATGAGACACCATTAAAACATCATGAAAACACCTAAAAGTCTTTAATTCCCTATATACATCAGAAATTTGGCACATGTAAGGCTAAATATGTAGGAAAATGGATTTTGAGGTTTATTTTTAGGTCTATTTTCATAATTCTAAGCATGTTGAGGGTGTTAAATAAGTATAAAGGACTCCTGGGCCTATAAATCTTCAACTCCCACATCATTTTATGTAAGTCTAATAATCAAATTTGAACTTAATTGAGGAGATAACCTTTATTTGCATCAAGAAAGGAGTGTTATAAGCCTATTCACATAGTGATGAGACTCTCAAATGAAGGCATGTTATTATTCCAACCTCTTCAAGTCATTATTAGACTAATCACTCACCTAAAAACCTCTAATTCCTAGGTATCTCACCCACTAAGATAACAATGCATTGAATGGGCTGAGAATGGCATGGAGGGTGGCAACTAGGCAAGTAATGGATAGGTGCAAATAAGTAACTACCTCTTATAATGGGTGCATGACCTATTTGAATGTAAAGGATAAAATGAGTAGTTTCAAGGTGCATGACATCTCCATGGGTCAACCATGACCAAAAATAGGTCATCCACTACACTTTTATGACCAAGTGCTCATTGAAGGCCATTATGTAGCCAAGGTAATGCGTGGGAGGAGTTATAGAATGGTTACTAATAGGTATTCATGTTTATAAATAATTTTTAAGTGAATTAATTCCATCATGGCCTCCCCTCCACATTTATATTCCATATTCTCTTTCTCTTCCCTTCTCATGTTCTATAAATTGGGCTTCAAGATCCATTATATTCATTCCTCGGTTGGGTATGAAGAAACTATGCCCAATTGTACTTGTTAACATTTGAACTAATATAAGTAATGGTTCAACTTATCTATGATATTTTAGTGTTTTTATACTTTTTGATTTACACAAGTGGTTGAGTCTTATCTCCCTTTACAAGGCCTTGTTTTTCACCTAGTTGCTAGGAGATTGTTCTATACAAGTCATATGGTGTGTGAAAGTGTTACTGATTGTGCTTGGTATGGAATATAATTTAAAATGTCTTAAATCATACCTATAATTCATCAACCTCAATTTTTAATCATATAAAATAACCTCCATGTGAAGCACTAATGCTTAAGAGTCTTCTAGAGAGAGTGGTTTAGTCCCTAGTCCTTGTCTCATTTATAAGTGTTGTTGAAGGGTTAAATAAAAATAACACAAGATGTTGGAGCATCACCTCCCATATCTTAGATTTGTTTAATTTATCCTTCTATCCATTTTCATTTACAATTAAGTAGGTTTAGGAATTGAGCCTAGATGATGCATCAAGGGAGATAGCACAAAATTAGAGGTTCATCTCACTCAATAGGCTACCCACACCTAGTGGTGATCCCATTATATCAGTTGGATGAGGTAGGTATGAAAAAAGTTTACTTCAAGGGTGAAATATATATTGATAATAATTTTTGTAACACCTAGTGGGACCATAATTCAATCAATTTGGAGTAATTACTCATAGCATGTGGTGATTTCAAGGAGCTTCAAATACTCTAGTGGTAGATCTGCATCTAAATTTCATGCCAAAATTTATCAAAAAGTATTCATAAAAAGGTAAGGAAGTTGAGTTTGTTGAATTATCCTTGGATTTTCTATGAGGAAGAGGTACCCTATGTCTAATCCCTATCCTACACCCCCAACTTCTCCTAACCCTACTCAACAAAATACTACTACAACTCCTACACCTCTAATGGCTAAGCCTAAAAACTAAGCCTTTGTGCCCTTTAATGGTGGCATCCATTTGAACCTAAATAAATTTGATGATATCTTTATTGATTCACTTAAGAGCCTTCCATACTTCACATGAAAAAACTCTACCACTCACGTTGAACACATTATAGATATGGCCAACCTCTACTCAGTACATAATATGACTTAATAAAATGTAGTGATGAGGCTACTAGATACTTTATTGAGAGGTAAGACACTTGAATGGTATATATGTATAGTACCTACATATATCAACACTCAAGATGAGTTTGAGGAGTACCTATGAAATAATTTTGAGGATAAAAGTGACCACTTGTCCCTAGTAGATCAATTGACCACAATCAAAAGGGATATTTAAGAGTTTATGGTGGATTTTAACTATAGGTTTTAGAAAAAATGGGATATGATCCCAATAGTAGTTAAACCCACTCCCAACTATGCCTTTTTATACTATTTTAGAGCCCTAAAGTTTTATGTAAAATTCATGATATAGTCCATGGGTGGGAACACAATACCTAATGCCTATGAAGCAATAATAAGAGTAAAAAACCTATCTCATACAAGTAGGAAAACTTACACCAAGTCCCCTCATGATTTTTATCCCATAGATACAACCTTCTATGCCTACCATTTACCCCATACCAATGCCAACCAGTTGTGATCAAGAAAATTCTAGTCATGCAGATAGATTGGTTAAACTTGAAGGTTGCTTAAGGCACAAAGTAATAAGATAGTGGCCTTGGAGAGGTAATAAATTCCACCTCATAGATGATACCAATCTCCTTCTCAATCTCCCTATCAGCCTTATCAGTTCAATAGGCCTCCATATCAACCTAATTCACAAGGTCAAGGAAACATCACTCAAGAAAGTCCCTATAATAGTTTCAATCCTAATTCTGCCAACACTTCTAGAGCATTAGTTCCTACTCAAAAAAACTATGCTAAAGCAGGCCCATGGTATACATAATGGGGGAAATATCATGATCAATTAATCATCCCAAGTGAATGTGCTTATCAAAATTCTCTTATGCAATAGAATCAATCTCTTCCTATGCAAAATAGTCAGCCTCCTACACAACACAAAAAGGCCCTCTTGTACAACATGGAGAGACCCCTTCATGACTCAATCTAAATTACCAAATAAAAAAGGAATGAGTGGGGATTAATAAAAATTAGAGACTACCTTTTCCAACTTACAAGATAGAGAAAATTCTTTTGGACAATGTGTAGTCAATCAGCTTATGGGTACAACCAAGGTGGATAGTCCTATTATAGCCATTACAAGGGATAAAAGAAGAGTAGTAAGTGGTGACTTATATTTTGGGATAATAGATCCTTAATATTATCAACCACCTTAAGATACTAATTAGAAAGATTCAACCCATAAAACTCCACCAGTTTGAAGGGTTTAGAATGATAAGGGGTATAATAACAAGGGTCCATTCATACCTCAATTCACTCAAGCTTCAAATAGTATTGTTACTCCTAAGTTGTAATAAAAGGTTGTTATCCAACACATTAGCATTGTGGACCAGATGAAGAAGGATAATGTCACCATACCAATGTGGGACACATTGTTTATTCTAAGGTAGAAATATATCCTCTAAGAAGAGTTGTCCAAACTTCACATCTCAAACAAGCAAGCAAAAAAAGTAAGTACAATCCTAACCAATGTAAGTCAACATAATGAGCCCCACTAACCAAGCTAAATAAACCCTCTCCTTTATATCTTTTTATCATAATAGGATACTTCTTAGTACATAATCATTTGATAAATAGTGGGGATAATACATATATCCTACCTAAATCTATAAAATATAAATTAGGGTTAAGGTATGAGCCTAATTATAATGGAATATGAAAACTAGATGGGTCTCCTACTAAGTTTTTTAGTGTGCTTAAAGATCTAAAACTTATCCTAACTACTTGTCCCAATTGTACCATATCTCAAGATGCGGTAGTGGTTAACCTTCCCCCCTATTTTCCCTTATGTTTATCTAGGGATTTCACTACCAAGATAAGAGGCTACCTATATTTTGATTAGTATTATATGACCTTTAGAACTATGTATGGAACCAAGGTCACCATCAGGTTTGAGCTTATCTATAGGTTCCATTTAGAGCCCTACATGACTAATTTATCTAATGCCAACTTTACTATTATATATGACTATGAACACCCCAATGATAAATAGCCAATTGAGCCACTTGAGGGAATATTAGACCTACTTATTAATGAGTGGGGGGAAGATAACCATGGTTATGATCCATATAAGAGAACTAAATAAGTAGGCTTGGTGATATACTATATGCATGAAGAGGAGGTAGTCATACCATCCCTTACCAATCCAAGTCAAGATAATGATAGAGTGTGAAGTTTGTTTTTTTATGGTTCTAGATGAAAGAATTGAAGTGGAGTAGGTTTCATGTTTGTCTCTCCTTATAAGAAACTTTAATTCAATTTCAAATATTTTAATTCAGTTTCAAATACAACACATCAGAATATGAGTCCCTCATTCATGAGCTGTAATGGGCAAAGAGAAGAGGCATCAAGATACTACAAGCCATTAGAGATAGTTAATTTGTACTAAATCAGGTGAGAGGGTAAAATTGAATCAAAAATCCACTCTTAAAGGCATATAATCATAGGGTTTGGGACCTCTAAGAAAACTTTGAGGCCTTTAGCATTCATTCAATCCCAAGAGAAGCCAATCAACATGTAGGCATGATGGTAGTTATAGGGGCATAATATGACATCCCAATTGAATTCAAGGTCATTAAGGAAAAAAATTAAATCAAGGTAGTTTGTATAGACACCTAAAAGTGGCCACTAATAACCTCCAACCAGGATTTTAACCAATTTCTATCAAAGCATCACAATCTGGCCTAAAACACTAAAATGAATTAAAAGATTTGAATATATCATATACAAGTACCAATTTTTTCTAGAGTATAATTAAATGGTGCAATGAAATTTATGAGACAACTAACTTTAATCATATCATTTTGAGTCAAAATGACATTTTTGCACATGGGTGCTCTGGATTGCTCTTTTCTACTAAATTTCTTGCATGAGACACATGCCTTTGTTATTTTAAGTTGAAAACATCTTAAATTAGATCATGGATCCAATGCATCTAACATCATATCCTAATTCAAATCTAATAAAATTTTGAGCCAATAATATGACATTATGACCAATTTGATTAATTTGTGCATCAATGGCCAAGATTTACACCAAAATTGATAAATCATGTTTAAGGTTAATTAATCTGAATCAAGAACCTAATTAAGAATTCCATAGAGATTGTTGAATATTTATTTTTGGAAATTTATTATGATTTTTTACATCATAAAGTGACATCATTTCTTTGAAAGACATCCCTATGCCATAAATGCATAAAATATCAAGATTAAGCCCTCCCATGCCTCATTAATGCCTCTCTATCCTAAATATTTATGAGGAAATTTATTGAATTTGGCCTCCAAAATTGAATGGATTCTTAGCTACACATCTTCATCTTGAGATGGATAGTTCAAGTGCATTTTGATCATTTTACAAAATTTATAAATAAGAGGCCTTGCCTATTGATTTTTAAGCTCTCTTGGTGTAAAGTTATAATGCTAAAAATCCCTCTCAATATATTGATGTAGTATTATCATGCCTAATTTTTAAGCCAAGCCAAATCAATCACAAATCCATTGGTGCCAAGGAGAGAAGGATCCAAACAACTCCTTTGATGAGGACTCATTGAGCACAAGCTAATCAAGCCACTTCAAAAAATTTATTTTGAGCATCTAAGAAAGGTGAAAGATTTATTTATTTATTGTATTCTAGTTATGTTTCTTATTTATTTTTTTTATTATTCTCCCCCCTTGAGATAGCCTTAAAGTGTTATAATTAGTGTGTTTTTTTTTTGAATTTTATTTCATTCACTAACACCATACTAATCTCCCCTTATTGTAATCTTATGTTCACAAATAACATGCCCAGTGGGACCTAGCCTCACAAAAAATTTCAAATATCACCTAAAAGCAACCTACTAATAATTTCATGCAGGATCTTGGAGTGTGGGAGCAAAGAGAGTGAAAATTTGAGTAAAAATCCATTTTTTTGGAAGTCATGGTTTTGTCACTATGGAGTCACGACTTTATCCTCTGGACTATAATCCTACAACTCACACAGTCATGAGTTTATCATTTTAAGTCATGGTATTGTGTTTAAATCATGTTTTTTTCCTAACCTTGTCTCTGTCTATAGATTATATAGCTATATTATAATACTTCCACTTATAAGTAGTGATATTGCAACCCCAAGATTCGCTAGTAGTGATATTACATCGCTACTCTCTAAGTAGTGATATTACAATACCATGAGTCTCTAGTAATAATATTGTAACACCATGACTTAAAAATCATGATATTGTAATACCATGATTCAATAATAGAGATATTAAATAACTGAGTCATGGTATTATAGGTAAGCCACTAGCAGTTACGCGATAATATTGTAACTCTCATAGTGGTGGTATTACACTGTGACCTACAGAATTGTTATCCTGAGTAGTGATATTATGGATTTATGTTAACTAACCTAAGTATTGATATTACCTATTCAAGTCATGGTTTTATAGAGTAGTAGGATTATACTGTGGAGTAACAAGATTGCATTGTGTAAAACCCGAGAGCTTAATTTGCAAAATTGTTTGTTTCATTTGGAAAAATGCTTGAAGACTAAATGAAACTCTGACTTTTTTCTTGCAAGTACAACTTGAAAAAGGATATAATAAATATTAATCCAATATTTTTGACCTCTTTTTAATTACTTAAAAAGTATTCAAAACTTTAATTTTGGTACTTAAGGAAACACTTAGATATTTTCTTGAATAGTTTGTAGTTGTTCTTTACAAGTTTTTACATCTTAAATCCAAAGGGATAAAGAACACCACCACACATATCATTTAGTGATTTAAAATTGAACACACTTCAAGTTTTTGAAATATTTTTTATCTTTGTTTCTTTAGTTAGTTTTGATTGATAAAATAGGGAGTTGTATATCTATGCTCTCCCTCCATCCCCTATAGGGAACTTGTGGGATCAAAAGCACCAACTTCATTACACAGTGCCTTAGCCCAAATGCATAAAATAAAATTTGTGATGGCTCTCCCCAATACCAACATGGTTTAGGTGACCTAGAAACAGCCTTAAATCTCTTTTACTTCATCTTTATTTTATGTATTTTGGCTTGTGAGGGGGATTTCATCACCTCCCATAAGTTATTTAGGGAAGCTTTGACTCGGGGTTTCATCTCCCAACATCATATTCAACCCCTTTCTATAGGGGGTATATAAATTAGGATCACCCCATTGGGATGATTATTTGAGTGGTTAAACCATCTCCTATCTTTTGGGCTAAGCATAGGACATTTGAGCACATTGGACATCTCACTACACTGAGTGAGCAATGGATGTAGTGCTTGTAAAAAGGACAAGACTTTTTTATAAGAAGCCAAGTGTTATAGACCCAATCAACATGTTTCTTCTATTTTATTTTGATGTGAAATTCTTGTGCATATGATCCATCAAGAAACATTTGAAAAATTGTTGGTTATTTAACTCCATTTTGCCATACCTTGTCAATTTAGGGCTTAAGATGATTAATTAGTTGGGTTGTCTTTATCTTGGATTAATTGGTCTTATTTGGAGTAAATAATTAGTGTTAAAAAAATTACATAACCAAACACATTATCCCCAAATTTCTTTGAACAAAGAGGTGTTATGTTGCCCAAGTGAAAAACATTTTTTTCCTTGTTCAAATTCATTATCATACACTTGGTGTCATATCATCCATTTCGGCATGGTTATGCTACCCATTTGAGTCTAAACCTTTTTGCCCAATTTTATTCAATCCTTCATTGATAATTTAAATTTAAAATTTCACCTTTATGAGTTCATAAAGTTGAAGTGTTAATTGGTTTCACTATTTGTACTAAACTTGAGGGAACTTAGTTTTAATTTCAAATTTGAATTGAGGGTCATTTTTAGACTCATGATCATTATAATAATTTGGTAGGACTCAATTAATTTTGTGTATTATTCACACTTTGAGTCCTAGGCTAAATTTTGTACTACCCATCCTATTTTACCCTTTGTCTTGAGTTCATTTGATAAACACACTTTTTCTTAAAGATTTGTCAAGTTTTGTGTGTATATATCATTTGAGTTGAGGAGAGCAGTGTTACATTGCCAAAATCATGTTGAAATGATTTTCACCTTAGAGTCTTGAATGAAGCATTTGTCACACCTTTTGATCATTTTAGTATGGTTACACTGCTCAAAATATTTTTTGAATCTTTTTTCATCAGCCTATTTGCATAGAGTCAAAGTTTTTCCAAACTTTCCAACCAATTCAAGTTTTCTTTGAGAGCATTTGCCTAGTATAGTTACATTATTCACATTTATATAGCTTATCAATCAAAATAATCTAGTTTGTTCCATTATTTATGATAAAATAAACCATCTCCAAGTGCATTTTGTTTCATACCTCATACTTATTGATCAAGTTCATTTCCAAGAGTCAAATGCCTAGTTTTGTTTAAAAGTGTTTCAAATATATTAGATTAAATATCTCATATTTTAAAGTCCAAATTTTGATGTCATTTGGATAAAATTCCTAGCACACATCTTTTTTTGAGCCTAGATTTTGATGTCATATTTGGCCAAAAGACCTAGAAACTTTTATTTTTTTTCTATATTAGACTCATTTGAAACACTTTGACCTAGAATTTGGGCATTTAAATTTATGGTTCCTTTTCTTGACCATTTTGTGTGAAGATGTGTAACATTAGATACTTGATGTTATCTTATTTTATCACAAGTCATTGCATCAATATTTTTGGATATACCTATCCATCCTTTTGACTAGGTTAGACCAAGTTTGAACCTCTTCTTAAACATCTCATTTTTAGAGTTTGGAAAACTCTATCCCTTTTTGTTTCAAAACATTTACTATGGATCCAAACATGTATTATTACACTTGTAGTGGCCTCATGTACAATTTGGGATTTAGTAATATGGTTGCACAAGAATAAATGGTTCAAGACCCCTATGCAGACAATGTTGCTTATGAGATGGATCCTTATCCATCTTATAACACTCAATTAGGGGTACAAAACTAAGACCCATTAGCTTATTATTTGGTAAAAATTCCTCCATACTTAGAGTAGGATCAATAACAAATAGAGTAATATCTAGATTCGGAACCTACAATAAAAGAACTAGTTCCTCAACAACCATACTATGTTATTGCACCATCCATGTATGATCCTTATCTCTTTGAGCATCACTTGTTGGAAAACAAGGAAAAAAATTTGGTTAGAGATATAGAGGTATGGGATAATTTTATAGTGTACTTCCCCCATGATAATTTATCAAGTTTAGTAAGAATGCTTCACAACACAATTTATAGCCAACAAGATTCTTCTAGTAATCCTTTAGCTCTGGTCCAAACTATGTATCAAGACCCTAGTATGCTTGTCAAAGGTAATGACCTCATGGAGGATCAATTTATAAAAATTTAGATAGCATGTCAAATATACTTGAACTTAGCACACAATTTTAAGCAAATGACCATGTCAAATAAACCTCTTATAGATTTAGTTCCTTTAATAGGTGTGTTAATAGAATTGATTAGTCAAGACAATTAGGGTGTAGACCCATTTATGCAAAACACTTTGGTTGATAACTTGATTCATGTGCCAACCATCAAAGAAGTGTCTTCTGATTCTATATAGAATATTGAGCAAAACATAGTAGACAATGCATAATCAACATCTAATCCCAACTAAAATGGTGTAAGTATACAAACAATTAGTACACCAACAAGTGTACCTTTAGTTAACACCATTAGTGGTTCTACAAATTAGGGGGTAGGATTTTATACATCCCAACCTCAACCAACTAATACCACTAATCCTCAACTATATGCTTCTTCAAGTGCTCAACCAACAAGATTAGGTAGTCAGCCAGTGACCAATATCATGCCTCAACAACAAAATGTGATGAATCTTACTCAATAGACAAAAAGTAATATTCCATAATAGTAGGCACAATCCAATATACCAATGTAGCAAAGACAAAACATATTACCACCTTAATAGGGGATAACTAATGTTTCACCTCATCAAGTAGTATTAAACATACTTATTTCCTCACAAACTAATATACCAATTTAAATCCAAATGATGTCTAATCAATAGTGTAAAAATATTGGTCAATGACAAATGTCAAATCTTCAACAAATGTCAACTTCCCAACAAGGATTTTCACAACCTAGAGGTTTCAATGTTCATCAAGTACCAATTAGGTAACCTTTACATTTTATGTAGAATGTTCCACTAGTTCAAAGATAGGGTCTTGGTTCATAATTACCCCCTCAGGTTAAATTAGTCATCAATAGGTCGCTATTCAACCCCAATAGGCATAGTATAACCATATTCTTCCATCCCAACCTCAAAATCCCCAAAATCAAACCTACTTACCTACTCTAAACCAAAATATTACACAACCACAAATGTAATTTCAACAATTGTATTCTAATCCACACATGTGTTTTCCTAGTCCATTCCCCAACCAAACCAACATACCCCAAAAAATAACTTCATCGTACCTCGATCAAAGTACTCCACTTATGACCACTCAACAATTTACCCAAGCCAATCTTCCCTCTAATTTCCTAGCCCAAGAACTAGAATAGATGAAGGATGTGAATATTGTCATCCAAGCTAGGAAATAAATCAAAAAATTTATGTTGGATGATGTGTGTTCTTATCTATTTAACATGGATTACTTGTAGATACTATTTCCTCTAGGATACAAACTTTAAAGAGGATTACAAAGTAAGTTAGTGAAACATTAGTCCATAAATCATGAAAAATGCATAAATAACTAACTAACTAAGCCTATCTATTCCTATGGGAATTAAAAAGGATAACAAGAAACAAATGAAAGAAAGAAAACATCATATTACCTTCCCAAATGGATTCACCATACCCATGTGGCTCAAAAGCATTTTCTCCCTTGATCAAGCATCTTTGTCTTTGTCAACAAAGTTGGAAAACTCCTCCAATGTCTCAAGAACACTCCATTAAACCTAGGCTCATGATTCCAAATCACTAAACTAGCCTATCAATAAAGCTTGCAAAAAAAAACAATGATCAAATTCAAAGGATTGTGGAAACAATTTAACATTATAACTTTGAAATATTCAAGCTTAAAATTCATGTCCATGGCCTCTCTATTTATAGATTTTTTAGATTGGTCAGGATCAACCATGACCATCCATCTCAAGATTGAGATGTATGGACATGTATAATCCTAATATTTGGAATTAAATTCATAAATATCCTCAAGATAAATAAGCATTAAAGAGGCATAGGAGGCATTAACTAGACATGGGTGACCTATAATCCTGATATTTTATGCACTTATGGCTTGATGGATGCCACCCCATAGATGATGTCAGTAGGTGATGCAGATATTCAAAATCAATTTTCAATAATGAGATATTCAAAAATATCTATGGAATTCTTATTTAAGATCTTAAATTTGATTAATTATCTTAAGTAAGTTTAATCAAGTTTAGTGCAATTCTTTGGAAAGTGGTGCACAATTAATCAAAATGGTCAAAAAGTCATATTAGTGGGTCATAATTTGATTGAAGAGGAATTAGATGGTGATTTTAGATGCATTGGAGTTATATTCCCATTTAGGATGTTTCCAACACCACATAACAAAGGTACGTGATGTGTACCAATGATTTAGAAGAAAAGAGTGATCTAGAGCATTAAATGGCAAAATTGTCATTTTGACTCAAAATGATTAGATCAAAGTTAGCTAGACCATAAAATGTATTTCCCTATTTAGGGATACTTTGACCTAAACTAGCACTTTTAATTGATAATTTTGAACCATTTAGGGTGTTTTATGGATTTTGGCCTAAAATGTGCATTTGAGTGCAATATGAGTAAGATTGATTATTTTAACACAAATGATGTTAGGAATTAGATGTCTACATTTTGCCCCTATTTGAGAAGGCATAGTGAGACATTTAGGTGAAGCAATGTCTTTTCAAAGAAAAATGTTTTCAAAAAGAAATTGGAATGGACCCATGATGCCCCCTTAAGAGGACATACTAGGATGGAAGAAAATGGACTCTCAAAAAGAGAGAGAAAGTGGGAGATTAACCCATGGAATAGATCACATCTAGATGAGCTAATGCTTGCACATAAGATTACCATAAATTATCAAAATATAATGAGAGGTATAATAGGCCCCAAAAATGGGGGGAATGGGAAAGATACAATCCATAAATGTAAGGGACACATTGTAAATGTACCTAATTTGAGAGTACAAGCTACACATTTACGACATTAATCAATCTTGAGATAAGTTACACATTAAAATTTTTCCATCATGGGAATTAGTGTGGAGAGCTTGGAATTAGAGGAAAAGAGAGAGCGTTTTACTTTGGGAAGGGAAGCACCACTAGAACAAGGTCTCTAAAGAGAAGATAATAAGAAGTACTCTAGTAGAGTAAATGTGATCATGATAAAATAGTTTTGCCCTAGTAGGGAAAATTTTAATCATTGATAAACAATAAAGAATGATTTTACCCCTGTAGAGCTGATTGGATTCAAATGTTGTTCAGATGTTGGGCCCTAGCATGGGTAATTATTAAGTAAAAATATCTCAAGGATATAATTGAAAAGATAGGTTAAAGTGAGCAGGCACAAACGTACATGTGATGATGTAATGGCTTAGAAATCCACATAAAACTAAGCATATGAGAATGCACAAAGTGATGAGAGAGATAAAAATAAGAATGGAGATAGCTGAGATGACCTCAATAGAAATTGAGTGTTGCCTACATAGTTCTATGGACTCATGTTCCAACATAAACTTTAAGACAATGTATTTCACCCAAGTTTGGGAGAGAATGGAATGAGAAATGATGAAAAATGACCAAGAATTGATTAGACTCACAATGTATTCAAAGATATGCACATCTAAGCATAGAAAAATAAGCTTGAAATGCATGTTACCTAGAATCCTAATTTCATATCATGAGATTAGGTTTTGCAAAGTGTTCTTGAGAATCGTTCATCGAATCTGATGTTGATGTTAAGACATTGAGACCTGAGCACAAAGTTCTTGCTATAGAAAAATAAATTAGGCATCATAAGTATTAATAAATTATAATGACATAAGATTCCAATTGTGCTAAGCTAGTTCAAATGTGAATATCTATAACTAAGGATAATGGTAAAATAATGACCAAAACTAGAGTTACAGTGATTTACATTTAAACAAAAAAGCAAAGACAAAGAAAAAAGAAAACATAAATGAACCTAAGTTGAAATAAAGATATGATTAATCAAGACTTAAGTAGGAATAAAAATGTTTAAAAATAAAATACAAGAACATCTTAACAACATGAGACCAAGATATAAATAATCAACATCCATGTGGACCAGCAAGATGTACTTGGAAAAAATAAAACAAAGAAGCAAGACCAAACAGGAAAACAAAAGACTAGACAACAAACAACAATAAAATAAACACACAAAATGTTTTTGATTTTTTGAATGGTTTTATGAATTTTTTTGGAATTTTCTAAGTATCTCAACTAGATTGAGGATTAAGAGATACAGAATGGTCCAGTTCATGAAATGATGAGGGCACACCAAATTCAAATTCTCATAATACGATGAGAGTGTATGATAAGAGGGACTAAGTTGACTTTGACATGAATTGATCATGGCCTATATAACCCCAGAATAATCCCAACTCATAGTAATTATATCCACACAAAAGGTGATGAAAAACTGACTAGGTCACAACAAGTTCACAAATAAAGGTGAACGATACGACAAATGATAATAGTAATGACTAGATGATGTGGTAATGCATGATAAAAAGGCATTATACCTAATTTTCCCATAGGTGGTTATAATTAAGAAATAATGTCATAATACTAATTTTCCCAAAGGTATTTATAATCAGGGGTACTAAAATAATACTAATTTGCCCATAGGTAGTTATAATCAGTGATACCAAATAAGATTATAGATGAAAGATAACTTGCCATATCAAATGTCACACTATGTTCATAGACTATCCTTTAACACTAAATTCAAAAATTATTGAAACTAGATCAAAATCCCCTTGCAAAAGGTGTAGGATGAACCAAATGAACAAAGATCAAAATGGGATAAATAAGATGACTAAAAATAAGCCTTGGTCAATAGTAAATAAATGGTATAATGAAATGATTAATATAAAATTGGATATAGTGGCAACAAAGTTGCCCCTAAGCAATGACTGAATCAGATTGCTCACAAAATGGTGAGATCATTAGCTTAGGTTGTTCACAAAATGATGAGTGTTCAAACTTAATAATTTCTCATAGAATGGTAAGAGCATGGAAAAGAGGTGACCGAGCTGACCTCAATAAAAATTGAGCACTAACTACATAGACCTGAACGACCTCAAGTCAATGTAGTTCAAATGGCATGGTTCATGGATCTCAATGGTATAATAATGCCTAAAAAGGGGATATAAGGTTGTCCCCAAGAGACAAGGCATGGTAATGGCAAATGGGCAAATGTTAGATGAAAAATGGTTTTGTTGATCTTGTTGATAGGGAGATGCATGTCCTAGTCAATATGTAAGACAACAAAATGATCAGCTATATAAGTTGTTATCCAACACACTTTCTGAACAACTACTCTATTAAGAACTTTTTGTTGATCTGGATCTCAATAATGTATTCATGATATTCATAGATAATTGATTATGTTTTCTTTAAACATCGAGACAAGATATCCTTATAACCTTGATAAAGGAAAGTGCCACAAGTGATGGTAAATAATGGTAGGATAAATGAGATAAGTGGGTAATAAATAGGTGGGTGATAATGGAATGTATAATGAATGGGAAACAAATAGAGATTAGGAATTTTAGTCACATTTAATTTTGGTGATGTCAAATTTGACATAATTTTGGTTGTGATAGGGCTGAAGACCTTTGAAGATGCTCTTGATAAGACCATCAAATTGTTCTATTACTTGATTTTGAGAGTAGCTACCATCTAATTATGTTGTAGATTGGAAATTATTTTGATTTGATCTTTGATATTATCTTTAGTAAATAATGAAGAACTTTTGTGCTCAGCTATTGGTTTCTTGATGAGGTTTTCACCAATGAATTTATTCTGATCATCCCATAGCACCTTCGAGAAGGTTTCACAAAGAGATGTTAACATTTGACTTTGATTGTTTTCTAGCACCTTCACAAAAAAGTGTCACTAAAATATGTTTAGTTTGATCTTTGCTTATCCCCTAATGCTTCTAAAAATGTTTCACTAGGAATTTTTATTCTTCTAAATGAATTTGGTCTTGGTCGCCTTGATATTCTACAAATGATATGTCACCATAGATGTGGTTCAATAAAGTGTGATTTTATCAGTCCTGATCGACACTTATGGGAGGTGGAATGTCAATATAATGGCTATGTTGGGTGGTAATAATGGGATGGTGAAAGGCATCACAATCCTCATATAATATACTAGGAAAAATTGTGTCGATGCTAAAGTAATCATCCTAAAAAACTATAGAAGGATCACAAATACATTCAAATTGATCTACAAGGCAATTGTAACCAATGTTGTAACAACCAATACTAGAATCTATTTTTGACTCTGATTCCAAACCAAGGGACTCTAAATCCAATGTCACAACTGATGTTGATTCTATTTTTGATGCTAAATCCAATTTTGGTTCAAAAATGGAACCTAACTCTAATATTGATTCTTCATATGATATGGTTGTTTTGATAATGCTATGTTGAATGCTGAATTTTTGACATGTAATGGCTTGTGATGGCATAATGGGCTCAATAAAAACTAATTCATCTTAAAAGGGTTCAACATAGACTGACTCGTCTAAGTGAAGCCCCTCAAAAAGAGGGAATCACTAAAGGGATGTCTAGAAAAAATCATGTCTGTCAAAGTGATACTCTTCAATGAGTGGGAAAAGATCAAGAGACAACTCTACCCAAGACTGGCTTGTCAAGGAGATGAGGCTCTTTAAAAATAGGTAACATATCATAGTCTATCTTGTCACAAATGGGTGTTTCAACAATAACATGTTGGTTTTGGTTCACAATTAATTGCAAAAGATCAATTTTGAACACATTTTGATCCTCATAAGATGGATTTTAAAGAGGTAATGGTTCTTGTTTAGGCTCAAAGATCAGCAAAGAATTCCTAAAGTGGGGAACATTTGGTTTAGCAAAAATAATGGTTTGTGGTTTAATAATGGACTCTTCAAAGATTATACTATTGAATAATGGATCAAAAATAATTGGTTCATCAAATGGAAGTTATTCAATAATAGGTTCATCAAAAAATGGTGATGGGCTAAGAATCGTAACAACTGGATGCTTCTTAGTTTGGTTGCTTGTGCAAACCAAAGGAGGAGGGCCTAAAATGGTAATTACTAGACACTTCTTAGTTTGGTTGCTCCTGCAAACCAAAGGAGGGTGTCCTAAAATTATGATCTTGGTACATTGTGGAGTTTGATTATTTACAAAAGCCAAAGCATCCAAGTCTTCCTGATAAACCTAATCATTCCAATCATGAGTTGGATCTTGAATGTGTTCCCATGACTAATTTTTGTGAGGTGGATAGAAATATATCTCACAAACCATATTGTCACCATAGGGGTCTTGACTAAAGTCATAAAAGTCATTTTATGTGGCCATTCTATCATAATTTGGATTATCCATGACTGCACCATAAGCGTAGCTAGACATATCTATATTTAATGAAGAAAGATCCAAAAATAGAGAGACTTAAAGTTTTGTAAACTCTGAAAATCAATGTTTAAAAGACAAAAGGTTCAACCTTGGTTGAAAGGGTGAAGATACATCTCAAAAGTAGTTTTTTCCAAGATTTGACATAAAACAACCTAACATCAAATGTCTAACATCAAAGGTTTTTGAAGAAAGGTTGTGTTTTCCCAAACAAAGTCACAAAAAAAGATGAGGATAGGCACTCAAACAAACAAACAATAAATAGTGTTCAAAATTGGGTAATCATTTAACCAAATCTATGCACCCAAAATAAAAATATCTATGTACCAACCCCATGAATTGAGGCCTAAATAAAAATCAATCAATGTTTGGATCCAAACTTCACAAGGTTAATTGAAAATGCAATGTTAAAGACTAGGATTAGACCAAACAAGCTAGACAAGAGTAGATAGCATAACGATGCATAAACAATGTCCAACTGGTATACATGACATGGTTTGAAACAAATGTTTTTTTATACAATGGTAAACAAATTCTTAAAATAAATTGAGCAGCCTAACTGTGTAAGCATGCTCAAATGATGTGGTCAATTGTTATATTTCAAAGACTCAAAGATAAAAAAGATTTGACATGATTTAGGCAACCTAATGTTACCTTTCTTAACTTAAATACATGATTTTGACATGGATTATGAACAAACAAACAAGTTTTAGCTTCAAATCATACTAAGAAAATAATTACCAAAATACACTAAGTATAATCATCTAAATCCTAGCAAGGGTATGGAAAAATGGGTTTGACTAAAACTAATTGGTTTTTGATCATTCTATGGGAATTAATTGCATAATGAATTACACATCAAATGATGCAAAAGATAGGCATGGAAACTGGGTGACCATGACATTGGCTAGTTTTAAAAAGGTCTAGTCCTTTTTACAACCACTACATCATGTTGTTTGATTAGTGTAGTGTGATGTCCAAATGTAGATACATCCCATGTGCAAATCCAATTAGGAACCAAATGAATTCAATTATGGGAGGTGAAACTCTAGGTCAAAGCTTCCCTAAATAACTCATGGGAGGTAATGATGTTTTCCTCACAAGCCAAGTTTGCATAAAGATAAAGCTTAAAATAGAAAAACTTTAGGGTCGTTTTCAAGATCACCCAAACTTTAATGAGTTTTTGGGGAGTGATGTAGATGACATTCTTTCTAAGCCTTGGACTAGTATTTTTGCAATAGGAATGGCACTTTTGATTCTGAGGGTTCCTTAAAGGGGATAAATAGAAGAGCATACATGCAGCATCCCTCTTTTTTTGAAACAAAATATAACTTAAACAACTAAATAAATATAAAAAACTTGGAAAGGTAAGTTAATTTTTAAGCCCAAATGGAAAATGAGGTGATGTTCATTTGACCCCTTAGTCTTAGTTATAACTTTGAAAACTAATGCTAAAAACTAACTTAAGCACCTAAACATTACTTTAAGCACCAAAATAATGTTCCTAATTCACTTTTAAGCATGAAAAAGGTGATCTAAACATGTTTCAAGAAAATATCAAGCTTGGTCCTGCAACAAAAACATTAGCATGTCTTTTATCCTTGAATCTATTTTAGGTTTGAAACAATGAACTTTAAAAAAAAAGCTCTCAAGTTTGTGTTTTAAGAAAAACATAGTGACCGACATCGGTTATATAACTAGTGATGGTTACACTTACTAACTGATGACAGTTATCTAACTGACATCATTTATACTAATAGTGACCGATGAGAGATATCCAATTGATGATGGTTTTACTAACTGACATCAGTTACTGTGTAAACTCGTGACAAAGAAAAATGACAAAACAAAGTTAGAAAATTAAATTGTAAGAGTTTTAATGATCCAAAAGAAGATTTTAAAGTTGTAAAATTATCTTCTTCATGTGTGGGATGCATTTTGTCCCACCGGGTGTACCAAGATGTAGAGAGGATTACAAATCAAGTTATTCAAACATTAGTCCATAAATCATGAAAAATGCATAAAGAACTAACTAACTAAGCCTATTTGTTTCTATGGGAATTAAAAAGGATAGAAAGAAATAAATGAAATAAATCAAACATCATATTAGCTTCATAAATGGATTCACCATACCAATGTGGCTCAAAAGCATGTTCTCCCTTGATCAAGCATTGTTGTCTTTGTCAACAAAGTTGGAAAACTCCTCCAATGTCTCAAAAACACTCCATAAAACCTAGGCTCATGATTACAAATCATTAAACTAGCCTATAAATGAATCTCGAAAATAAAATCAATGAACAAGTTCAAAGGATTTTGGAAACAATTTAACATTATAACTTTGCAATATTCATCTTTATATTCATGTCCATGGCCTCTCTATTTATAGATTTTTGAGATTGGTCAAGATTAACCATGACCATCTATCTCAAGATTGAGATGTGTGGCCATGGATAATCCTAATATTTAAAATTAAAGTCATAAATATCCTCAAGATAAATAAGCATTAAATAGGCATGGGAGGTATTAACTAGGCATGAGTGACCCATAATCCTGATATTTTATGCACTTATGGATTGATGGATGCCACCCCATAGATAATGTCACTAGGTGATGCATATATTCAAAATCAATTTCCAATTATGAGATATTCAAAAATATCTATGGAATTCTTACTTAAGCTCTTAAATTAGATTAATTAGCTTAAGTAAGTTTAATCAAGTTTAGTGCAATTCTTTAGAAATTAGTGCACAATTAATCAAAATGGTCAAAAAGTCATATTACTAGGTCATAATTTGACTGGAGAGGAATTAGATAGCAATGTTAGATGCGTTGGAGTTGTGTTCCCATTTAGTATGTTGCTAACACCAAATAACAAAGTTACATAACATGTACCAATGAATTAGAAGAAAAGAGTGATCTAGAGCACTAAATGACAAAATTATCAGTTTGATTTGAAATGATTGGATCAAAGTTAGCCAGCCCATAAAATAAATTTCCCTATTTAGGGATACTTTGACTTAAACTGGCACTTTTAAGTGACAATTTTGAACCATTTAGGGTCTTTTATGGATTTTGACCTAAAATGTGCATTTGAGTGTAATTCGAGTAAGATTGATAATTTCAACACAAATGGTGTTAAGAATTGGATGTCTAGGATACGAACCACCAAAATTTGATAAATACAAGGGGAAAGGTGACCCCGAGGCTCATTTGACCAAGTTCTTTTTTGCATGCTAACTAGTGGCATATAGTGACATATACCTTTTATTTTTGTTCCCAAGGAGTCTAGAAGGATAAGCCTTGGAGTGGTTTTTGAAGTTGCCCAAGAATTTAGTATACAATTTTGATGATCTTTTAGACAAGTTTGTGCAACACTTTTCATATAATCTCAAACATGAGATTTCTTTGGTCAACTTGACACAAGCCAAGTATAATGGTAGTGAGAGTTTTTAAAGTTATCTATAGTGATGGAGAGCCCGTGCAAGTTGATTCACCCATAATTACCAAATAAATACTTAGCCATTGTGTTTACTAAAAATTTTCATATTGAGATATCCTATCATCTAGAACTACAGTGTGCACATACCTTTAAGGAGATCATTGATAAAGGTTTGTTTATAAAGCAAGCCTTTATTAATAAATGGATCATCAAGCTTACCTCATGAAATCAAAATCAAGGTACTAATCTAGGAAATAGCCAAAACCAACATCAAGTCCAAGCACAAGCATCATAATCAGCAAAGGCTAATAACAATGATAGACTAAGGCAATTCAACCATGACAAAAATGTTGTTAGAAATGAAGTAACAGAGTCGAGACATGTCCAAATAATGTAAACACAATTTTCTCAACCCACATAGCATATTCAAATTACTCCTAACCTACAACCTTTTCACCAAATACAACAAGTGCAATAGCCTAGGCCCACACAACAAATGTAGCAACCTTTTCCATTACAATCTCTTCTTTTAAGGAGAACATTGCCTACTTGTCACATTTTTAGTGACCTTGGAAAGCCTATTAAGTTTATGTTTTGGAAGCTCATCAAAACTAATCTGATTAGTTGGCCTATACCGAAACATTATCCTCATGGCATATCGTATCTTAATTCATATCACCAAAATGAATTATATGAATATCATTAGGTAAATGCACATAATTTGCACCATTGTGTACAAATTAAACATTTAATTCAAAATATTTTAGATAATGGGGAGATAACATTGGATGGTGGTGCTTCTACTTCCAATCAAACCCTTGGAATCTATCAAAACCCCTTTCCCCAACATAACAACCAACCACAGTAGTAGCAATGATAACAATAGAAATAATGGATAGTGCAACACTAATAACAATAGTTTTAAAAACCAAGGTTGAACCAATAAAATCAAAATAATCACCAACAGTAGAACCAACAATATCTAAACAATGGATAGGAAAAGGTTAGAATGGCAATAACCAACAGACCTACCATGTAGTTGTGCATGACTACAATAGGGTTGTAGATCATATTGTAGGAGGTCACATTAATACCATCTCCTTTAATCCAAGACCAAATAATAATCACTCAAGACCTTTTATAAACAATTCTAATCAATCAACTCACATTGATAATCCTTCCTTGACTTGGGACCACATACAAGCATACTAGTAGGTAAGAATTACTAGTTTTAGACCCTATACTAGTAACTCATTATTCCCTCATGACCACGTACAAGTGCACCAACAATTGAGACTTATCCTATCTAGTCCCCCACCATCACCATCATTTTTTAGTAATCATGGTACTATGTTTAATCCTGATTGTGCAATCACAACTCAAAGGTCAAAGATTACCATCCTAAGCCCACATCCATCTGCCACTTCACCCATCACCCAACCTACTATTGTACCTCAAAATAAACCATTTAAAACTTACCAAGAAAATAACTTTGACATTGTGGAACAATTACAAAAGATGCCTACACAAATATTCATTTTAGATTTATTGCATACATCAAAAATCCATAAAAACATTTTGAACGACTTCCTAAGCCAATCCACTATTTCCAGTGACATGTCCCCTGATAAATTCCAAGCTTTGGTTGGACACCTATCTCCAGCCCAACAAGTCACTTTCAACCAAAGTGATATATCATTCCTTGTCCCACTATATAACAACCCCTTGTACATTAAAGTTTGAATAAAGTGGAACAAAGTGAAATGCATCTTTATAGATAATGGATCTATTCTAAACATAGTGTCTCTAAAGCTCATCAAGATTCTTGGGTACACAATGGTAGATCTTCAAGTAGAGACCATAAGCATCAAATCCTATGATAATGAGGAACAAGAATCACAAGGCACCATCTATTTACTAGTTATCCTTGGGCCTTTGATCCATGATACACTTTGCCACATGATAGATATTGATTTATCATATAATATGATTTTGGGTAGAACTTGGTTACATGAAATTAGTCTAGTCCCATTGATGTTTCACCAATGTATCAATTTTTTCCATTCAAGGATGGAAGTTTGTATACCAGAAGATTTGCATCCATACGAGCACAATAAACACCTAGAGGCCAAATTCAAGAGCTACAACTATCATTTTACCATGAATCTAGTGGCCAAATAGGATAATGGAAAAGTAATACTCCTTGATTCTCTAGAGGATAATTTCATTAATCATAATACCCTAGATTCCCTTTACCAAATTCTACCTCCTCAGATATCCATTTATTATACCATCTCATACAATGGCCCAAAAGTGTATTTAACCCATGATACCTTTCACATCACAAACTTTCCACAAAACCTAAAGTCCTTTGGAAAACCTAAATCCAAGCTACTTCATCCATAATGGCAACATAAGGGAAAAGGTAAAGGGCTTGTCATGTTTATACTAGTATCTAGCCTAAAAAAGGACCCTCTTAAGGGGATAAATCATGGTTGTACAATGACAAGAACTCTGATTGTTATGAGAATTAAAAGTATCTTATTCCCAATAAGATCATGAAGAATCAATACTATGAAGGAGGAGGCCTAAGACCAAATCAACAAGGAACACTTGAGCCATTTTCCATAACCAAATATAAAAGGCCCTATGGACTTAGATTTAAACTACCTGGGGGTGACCCCATATACCTTAATCATATTCCATCACCATCGACTAGGGATGAGGATGCCAATAGTGAAATAGACTCCAATCATAGCCTTTTTGATGATCTAGTTGAGACCAACCTATTTAACCCTTACTCTATTTGCACCCTTAGACCAATCCTTCATCATAACTCACTGCCATTATATTATCCCCAACTGATAGACTGGGACTAATAAGAATCAAATGTGCCAATTGATGAGTTCCAAAATGATGAGGCTTTCTATGATTTTCTCAGCCTTAGAGATAATGTTCCTTTGGTGGACCACAAATTAGGGTTCTCAATCAAGTTGAATCTTGAAGCTTATTTTTTAGAGCAGGTGAACACACTTATCCAAAAGAAAATAATGAAAACATTGAGGTCCCAAAGTGAAAACATCTTTGAGGCACTTTTTGACTAGGGAAAAAGTAAATAAAAAGGCTAGTCTAGTGGTGAAAACTTATTTTAGGTTCCATTAGAAGGGGGCATTCAACCATCTTCAAACATAGCTCAGGAGACCACCAATGACAAACTTGTCTATGAGTCTAAGTTTAGTTTTGAATAACAACAAGATTTTGATCAAATCGTTTGAGAGTTTCCAATATTTTTTATCACATGGATAAAACTCACATTAGGTGACTCTGATTCATCATGCCTAGGGGAACTCAAAGAGTCAGTCCTAAAAGAGGACTCTAATGTTGTCAATTAGTTTAAATCATTGCCCACTATCCTTGAAGATGTTTTAACCCTTATAGTAGAGGATACCAAATAGGTTAACATTGGGTCCCCAAATGACCCAAAATTTATCAATCTAGGCACATCCCTTACTAAGAAAGAGCGTGAAGTCCTTATATCCCTTTTGAGGGATTTGTTAACATATTTGCATAGGTATATTCTGACATGCTAGGTTTGCACCTCACCTTGGTTATACACCACCTTGTGGTCAATATTGATACCAAACTAGTAAAACAAAATTTGCATTAGATTCATCCATGCATTGTTGTATTAGGGAGGAAAGAGTTGTAAAAAATCTTAGAAGTAAGATGTATTTAATCGATCATCTATTCAGAGTGGATATCCAATATTGTGCTAGTTATCAAAAATATAGAAGGAATCAAAATCTATACTAATTTTCATGATATAAATAAAGCTTACCCTAAGGACAAATTTTCATTACTAGGCATTGACATGATATTGACTCCACAGTGGGTTATGAAATGCTTTTATTAATAGATGACTTTTCAGGGTACAACCAAATCTGGATAGCACCAAAGGACAACACAAAATAGTGTTCACTACTATATGGGGAACATTTTATTATTAGGTAATGTCATTTGGTCTTAAGAATGTAGGGACCACCTACCAATGAGCCATTACCATCATATTTCATGATATGATGCATGACATTGTTGAAGACTATGTCAACAACATTCTTGGCAAATCTAAGACTAGGGTCGATCATCCAGTAGTCCTACATAGAATATTTGAAGGACTACATGAGTACAAAGTTAGACTTAATCCTAATAAGTGTGTCTTTGGTGTTACATCAAGAAAATTTATTGGCTTCATTGTGTCTTGTCATGGCATTGAAGTTGATCCATCCAAAGTCCAAGCCATAATAGAGATGAAACCATTGACTAATTTGAAGTAGCTCCATGTTTTACAGGGTAATATCTAGTCTATTTGATGCTTCATATCATAATTAGCCAATAAATTCCATTCTTTTACACATATTCTAAAGAAGGGAGTCACATTTCACTAGGATGATCAATGCTAGATAGCTTTTTAATAGCTCAAAGAATATCTAGTAAATCCACCAATTTTATTGCCTCCTATACCAAGAAAGCCATTTTTGTTGTACCTATTTGCTAGTAAAAATTCCCTAGGGGAAATTTTGGCTTAGCATTATGATAATGTAAAGGAACATGTTATGTATTATTTAAGTCATATATTATTTGTGTATGAATATAATTATATACCCATAGAAAAAGATTGTTTAGCCATGGTCTTCGTAACTTAGAAACTGTGCAATTACATGTTAAATAATAAGACTATGGTTATTTCAAAAGTAGATCCACTCAAATATCTACTATCTAAAATAGTTTTACAAGGCTACATGGCCAAATAGATCATTCTTCTTATTGAGTTTGACATTGAATACATCAACCAAAAATCTATTAAGGGGCAAGTTCTTGCTGACCAACTTACTGAAACACCCATTGTTGATACAAAGCCACTCACATTCCAATTTCCTAATGAATCCATAATGACCATCATTAACACACATCTCAAGGAGTAGCACTAGAAGCTATATTTTGGATAAATCATTTACTACACATGGATCATGGGCAAGACTTTTATTTATTACACCAGAAGGGGATCTAATCCCTAAATCATTTAGGATCAACTTTCTTTATACCAATAACATGTCTGAATATGAATCACTTATTGTAGGGCTTCACTAAGTAGTATAATGGAACATATCTCATATTAATGTTTATGGTGATTCTCAATTAATCATCAATCAGGTTACAAACCACTTTTAGACCAAATATGACAAGTTGGTTCCATATAAGGCCATGGTCGACACTCTCAAGTAGAAAATTATTGACATTCAGTTTGATCATATACCAAGGGTAAGTAACTGAACCACAGATGCTATAGCCACTATTGGATCTTTGATTTAACAAATAGACATGGCTAAAGAGTATCATTTCCTTGTCAATAATTTTCTAACACCAGCTCATGAACCTTCAACCATTGCAATGATTTATGATATTATTGGTCCTAACTCTATCTAGTACTTAGACTTTTACAACTACCTCCACTTTCAAAATTTACCACTTGACCTATCCCAAAAACAATCCAAAGCCTTCATCCACCAAACCACTCATTATACCTTACTTGAATCAACCTTTTACCACCATAGTTTTGATGGAACTCTACTTCATTATATAACTTTGGTAGAATCTACACTAGTGTTATAGGAATTTCATGAAGGAGTATGTGAAGCCCACACCAATTGGGTAGCCTTATCTAAAATTTGATTATGTACTAATTATTATTGGTCTGTGATGGATGTAGATGTAGCTACCTATGTAAATAGGTATGAAAAGTTTCAAAGGCATGCCAATTTGATTCATGCCCTGGCTAAGACTTTGAAACCAATGTTGACACCATGGATATTTTCTACATAGGGCCTCAATCTCATTGGGAATATCAATCCCACCTCATTCGATGGCCATAAATATATCCTTCCCACCACTGAATACTTCACTAAGTGAGTTAAAGCTATACCCCTCATTTACATGACTGGAAAGCAAATTTTCAAGTTCATTTTCAACCATCTCATTTTCCACTACAGTATCCCTTCTGACATTATATTTGATAATGGATGATCATTTAAGAATAAGGATGTCAAGAAGCTATGTATCGAATACAACATCACACAACATTTCTCCATGGCATATTACCCTCAAGGTAATGGTCAATATGAAGCATCAAATAAAACTATTGTCAACATTCTCAAAAATATTTTCAATGATGTTGATCATGATTGGCACCTTCAAAAAATTTGTGCCCTCTAGGTATATCATACACATCACCACACATCCATAAGAGCCACTCCATATTTACTTGTTTATGGTATTGAAGCCATTCTTCCCATTAAGGTTGAGTTTCCATCTCTATGCATTTCTTTCAAGCATGTATTAGATGATAATGACTATCATGTATCTCACCTATAATAAATAGATTTACTTGATGATAAATGCATGCATGCGGTGAACAATCCTAAAGCCAATTAGAATAGACTTTGAGGTCACTATAATCAGCATGTGAAACATAGCGAATTTGAACTTGGTGATCTTGTCCTTAAAGAGAAGCAAAAGAATACCAATGTTAAAAAGAAACATAAAGGCAATTTCAAACCCAACTAGATTTGTCCTTTCATCATTACAGAAAACTATGGAACAAGAGCATATAGGCTTGCCACACCATATGGACATGAACTTGATGAGTTGATGAACATTATCCACCTCAAGAGATACTACGCTTGAGTAACTTGGTGTATTGTCTATAAGGACTATTTCAAGTTGTAACATTTTATCAATATTCTTCTTTGTACTATACCATTTTACCACCCTATTATCCTACCAACCTATCACTTTTTCCTATTGCATATCTATTCTACCATACTTTCATCATTAATTACGTTGTTTTCTCCCTCCTTACCTGACCCTATGAACTTGGTTCCATTCTATTTGGTTCCATCACAATTTTCATCAAAAGGATTCAGATTTAGTTTCAATAGTTCTTTCAATCATTCCAAATAGAGGTAGTATTTTAGACCAATAAGATAACAATTTGGCAGTTGCATCCTTCATTTCTTGTTTCATTATTTATACCTCATGTGCCTAATTATAACTACCTATGGGCAAATCAGTGTCTCATTAATCTTGTTACTAATTATAACTGCCTATGAGCAAATTAGTACCATTGACTTATGTCATTATTTCCTAGTTATAACTACCTATGGGAAAAATAAGGGCAACACTTGTTTATCATGTTTTGACGTACCAAATAGCCATTTCCTATGTCATACTATGCCTTACACCAACTATGCCTATTTTG
Organism: Torreya grandis; assembly: GCA_037957365.1. NCBI lineage: Eukaryota > Viridiplantae > Streptophyta > Pinopsida > Cupressales > Taxaceae > Torreya > Torreya grandis. The sequence goes on along the minus strand of JARHVA010000738.1, from coordinate 1,191,899 downwards.
TTTAAATTTTCTCCTACACTAGTCAGATGCCTCTACTGTAATGTGAACTACAGTGACTTGAGGTCCCATCCTAGGACTTGTAGGAAACGCTCAATATTTTTTAAGGTCATCTTAGTCACCCTAAGCCATGCTCTCACTATTTTTATATAAACCTAAGTAACACTCTCACTATTTTGTGAGCTTGAACCATTTAGTATCTTGTCATCCTCCATCGAGTTGAGATACCTAGAAAATTCCAAAAACATTTGTAAAATCATTAGAAATAGCCAAAACATTGACCACTTAATTTCCTTACAAATTTTGGAAACCCTTACTAAGTCATAGGAAAATCACTTATCACTTAGTTTCCCCATCCTTTTTGGCCTTTTATTCTATGCTCTTTCCATTATTTAAGACCATTCCTATTTATTCTATCACATCCATCATGTTTGTTTTTCATTAGTTATCATTTTCTTCCTATTCCTTAGGAGAACTACATTTGTCCTGAAGTTTTTATTGGATATTACATCCATGGAACTATGCAATTAGTTTTCACTTGCCTAGTGAATATGGAGATAACTCAGCTACCCCATTCCTTTTCTTCTATTCCCCCAGTCATGTTTTTTTACTAAGTTGTTGCCTATTTTTTTGGGGAAATATTCATTATAGATGTTTACATCATTTTGTATGTAGTAACAGTAGGACTAATTTTTATTTATTTCTTTGCTTATTTGTTTGTTTGTTGTTTATGTGCCTATTTTTTTTCTTTTTTCACAGTTGCCTTGATTTAGTCTATGTGCATTCATTGGGTGATTCCTTGCACATTTATACTTGAATCCATCCATATTCATACATTTACATTGTCATCATGGTTTTTATCATTGGTGCATTATTTTTAATTAAAAATTGAATTTCAAGAGTCAGTCCTTGTGCATCTTTTGGCCTAGTCCTCATGGTGTTCTATCATGATGCTTACCATCAAGTGTTATAACAAAAACTAACTTCAGGAAGTCTACTTAGAAAGGGTGGCACCAACATCTCCTCAACACCAGCATCCCACTCCAATCCCAATCATATCCCAAATATAGTAATTAAACAATGAAATAATTTAAACCTTTGTTAGTTTGAATGAGCATCTCCATACTAGAAAGTTATCCAAATTCATCATTTCCATCTATGTCAATTTATCATCATTATCATCCAATCACTCATGTTTTCCATATTCAAGTTCTAATGATTATAACCACCTATGAGAAAATCATTGTACACCATCCCACGTGGCTACACTTCTCAATGATTATAACCACCTTTGGGTAAATCATTGTGTTCTTAACAAATTTACTTTCTTTTTTTTCAAATAGGGGCATGTTGTTATCTTATTTATTTGTTTTACATGGGGTAGCTCCATCTTCTCAATGATTATAATTGCCTTTGGGTAAATCATTGTGTTATCATACCACATTACCACTATCAAGGTACAATAATTATAACCACCATTGGGAAAACCATTGTACACCATCCCACTTGCATTCTTAGTTTCTTTTTGAGGGACCATTTGCTGACCTACTTGTGCCAACTCTTCCCTCAAGGGGGGCATCATATAGGTCATCCATTTTCATTGAAGTTGAAATCATACAGGACCTTTTCATTCTTTGAGAAGATGTTATTATACTTATAGCTCATAATGCCTTCCCAAACAGGGGTAAACTATAGACACCTAAAATTGGCCACCAATAACCCCCAACCAACTTTTGACCAACTTCTATTAAATCATCACAATTTAGCCTAAAACACTAAAATGAATTAAAATCTTTTAATCTATCATATACAAGTACTAATTTTGTCTAGACTATCATTAAATGGAGCAATTTAATTTAATGGAGGATTTTGTCAACACAAAATAACAAAGGAACGTGTCTCGTGCAAGAAATTTGTTAGAAAAGAGCAATCTAGAGCATCCAAGTATGAAAATGTCATTTTGATTCAAAATGACATTCGCATACTTGGATGCTCTAGATTGCTCTTTTCTAACAAATTTCTTGCACGAGACACGTTCCTTTGTTATTTTGTGTTGACAAAATCCTAAATTGGATAATGGATCCAACACATCTAACATCTCAACCTAATTCTAATCCAATCAAATTTTGAGCTAATAATATGACATTTTGACCAATTTGATTAATTTGTGCACCAATGGCCAAGATTTGCACCAAAATTGATAAATCATGTTTAAGACTAATTAATCTAAATCAAGATCCTAATTAAGAATTCCATGGAACTTGTTGAATATTTATTTTTGGAAATTTATTATGTGTTTCTGCATCATTAAGTGACATCATTTTTTAGAAAGATATCCCTAGGCCATAAATGCATAAAATATTAGGATTAAGCCCTCCCATGCCTCATTAATGCCTCCTATGACTCTTTAATGCCTCTATATCCTAAATATTTATGAGGGAATTTATTGAATTTGGCCTCCAAAATTGAATAGATTCTTAGCCACACATCTTCATCTTGAGATGGATGATTCAAGTTCATTTTGATTATTTTGTAAAATCTATAAATAGGAGGCCTTGCCTATTGATTTTTAAGCTCTCTTGGTGTAAATTTATAATGCTAAAAATCCCTATCAATCCATTGATGTATTTTTATCATCCCTAATTAGTTATCCAATCCAAGTCCATCACAAATCCATTAGTGTCAAGAAGAGAAGGAACCAAACAACTCCTTTGATGAGGACTCGTTGAACACAAGCTGAGTAAGCCACTTCAACAAGCTATTTGTATCATCCAAAGAAGGTGAATGATTTATTTGTCTTTTACATTCTAATTGTGTTTCTCATTTTTTTTAAATTATGCTCACCCATTGAGATACGCTTAAGGTATTAGCATTAGTGTGTTTTGTTTTGAATTTGATTCCATTCACTAACACCGTATTATTCTCCCCTTATTGTAATCCTATGTTCACAGTTTACAAACCCTCAATGCTTGATAATGAAGTTAGTTGGAAGGTCTTTGATAGTGATAAACAAAAATTATGTTTCTTTAACTAAGATGTATAATTCATCTTAAGGAACCAAGGTAGACTTCAATAATAGTATGGTGACCATATTGTTGAACTGAGGACAAACAAACTTCCCAAGGGATTATTAACTCTCAAAAACATCTTCAATGAGGATGATCAGTTGAGGAGAGAAAAGGTTAACATGTCAACCATGTAAGAGCACTATGAAAAGGTCACCATATTTAAGGATAGGCTACACAAACTAAGAAAAGTTAACACAAGGGAAGAAAGGTTACCCTTTATAGAGTTATGTAAATAATTTATTGACATCTTTGCTTGGGAATAAAGTTATTTGAAGGGTTTTGACCCTATTTTAGCTTAGCATACTATATCCTTGTAGTTAAGTGATAAAACTATGAGGTAGAATCAAAGACCGATCAACCCCAAGATTTAACTCCTCATGAAGAAGGAGCTGACTAAACTAATTGAGTCCATGAGGGTAATATTTTAGGCCACATTATGTCTAAAGAATGACTTTCCATAGACCTAGAGAGGATAAGTTCAATTCTTTCTCTATCACTGCCCAAGAACAAGAAGGGACTATAGATATTTTAAGGTAATATTAATTTCATTAGAAGGTTTATCCCTAGGTTTGTTGAGATGGTAAGACCTATAACTTCTATACTCAAGAAGCATAAGGAATTCACATGGACTAGGGAAAGAAAGAGAAGTTTGTAAGCCATTAAATAGGCCATTGCACACTAACCCACTCTCCTTAACCTTGACTTCTCAAGAGACTTCTTTTTGTATGCCTTCTCAACCAATGACACCATTTTTGCCTTGTTAATGCAATAAAATAGTTAGGTCCTTGAGCATCCCATAGCCTTATTTAGTCAAAAATTGGAGGGATATGAAGAGAGGTATACCTATGTGGAAAAGAATGTGCTTATAGTCATGAAAATAATTATAAAATTTAGACATATGGTGTCTAACAACAAGATATATGTCATGGTGGCTCACCCTAGTGTATACACATAATATTTTCAAATTTTATCAAATACTGATGCTTTACATCTTACAGGAACCCATTAAAACTCAATCTCTCTAAGTGTACACCCTAAGGGGTGCACTGAGAAAGGGGTGAGAAGAATATTAGTGCTTTTTAGGATTGTTGTCCCTTATTTCCACATATTACCAATCCAATCAACTTCTAAAATCCATTCCCTAAGCTATTACTCCTTTTCACACTCCAATATTTTACCACTTTACATCTTTATTTTCCTCACCTTAATCTCTTTTTGTTAGCTAGTTGTGTTAGGTCAACTAGGTCAACCTTGTATAATTTTAGGATATTTTCACTTAGTAATTAAGTTAGCCTTTGGCAGACCTAGCTTGGAACCTAGTGATTAATTATCCAAAATTGTGCTAGGTCAACTAGGTTGACCTTGTTGGTTGAGATTTTAAAAAAGGTCAAGGTTTAAATCTTCCTATAAATACAAGATCATTTCATCCTTATTTCAATATGCAATCAAGATTTATTATTCACTCACACTTCTTTACAATTTGCTCTTCCACCAATCTACTTGAGGAGTCTTAGCTTAGGGTTTCTACTTCGATAATCTAGCCTTGTGGATAAATTTTGGATTCTTTGGCCTTTCTTAGTGATCCTTACAAATCACAACTTATTTTGAAGACCTATTGGCCAAGGGAGAGATTTAGTCTCGATGGATTCACATTTAGATAAGTATTCTCTAACTTTGCTCCTCTCTTTAGTAGATAGAAGTAACATAAGTATTGGCTTCAAATAATATCACTCTTCATATTCTATGTATTAGGGTCTTACTCATACTTAGCTTAATTGAGATTCTCCTATACATGTTTTGATTGTTTACTAATCTCTCATGTTGTGTTATGAGATTTGGTGAGCACTAGATTAGATTTAATTTACTTATTATTAGTTTAGGTGAAATATTAAAACTCATGACCCCCTTAGGGTTATTGCATGATTATGTTAGACTGGAGGCTTTGAAACCATCTTTAGCATGGTGTATTACGTAAGAGATCCTCTAATAAATTCTAGCATATCCCCATAATGGTCATGCTCCCACTTAACAAATATATTCCCAATCATAAGTGTATGGTATGACCTATCTACTATGACTTAGGATTGATTTATAGACATGATGTATTTTTTATTGCATACATTATAGTGAACCCCACATGAATCTAACCCTTGCAAGATTTGTTTCATTTATTTTCATTATTTAATCATTTTATTTTTCATATATTTGTGATGCTGAGTCAATTATATTAACACAGTACTAATTTTTGTGCATAGGTTTGATACACAGTCACATCAAAATGACTATGTTTTATTTGTATAGGTTTTCCAAACTAGTTTAGACTACTAGGTCAACCTAGTCGACCCTGTACACTTTCAAGCATCATATTCTGACTACTAGGTTGACCCAATCAATCATGTACATTTTAGGTACTTAGCAACAAGTTTTTACAATGCTTAGTCAACATGGTCAACATAATTAACAATAGTTTGAAGCATTTATCAAGGTTTTTCAATAGAAATCTCACTTCTCTACATCCTTCAACCCACCAAATTTCCTTTCTATCTTTCTCTCTCTTTCCTTATAGCTCTATTTTCCATAGTTTTCAATCTTTAAAACTACCCCTGTATAGTCAACTAAGTCAACCCTATTAATGTAGCTCTATATTCTATGTGCAGTATAGAAAGCTAGGTCGACTATGTCGACGTAATTCACTTTCAAAACTTTTGCTTCTGTAGCACATGATGATTCTATCAACATTATTCTATATTATTTGCATACACTATCGACTAAATTGACACTGTATTATGTTTTAAAGTTGGAATTAACCCTTATACACTATTAATAAGCTCACACTTTCATTTCTTGTTATTTGCATACTTAAAATAGATCACATAGTCTAATTACATGGTTTTTAATATATCATTTAGTTTCACTATTTTCTATTTTATGAACACACAACCAAATCATAAAATCTTAACAAGCATTTTAACAATTATCTATCCAAGGCCAACTTACTTAGATTTCATCACCAAGGGAGGAAGTCGACTTGGTTTTTTGGCCAAGTATAAATATGTGGCTAATGGTATTTTTTGGCTAAGCACCCGACACCCTTACCACTACAGTGTGTAAAGTGAGGAGGTAATCCCTAATAATAAGACTATACCATTACAAATATAGATCCCTTTTAGCCCAAATGTCCTGAAACTATCCTTAGATTGCTTTCTAGTTCTTTGTTTATAACCAACTTCCTATCACATTTAAAATTATACTCTAATAACCTAACAACATTCAAGTTGACCACTTAGCTTTTACTTTCCAAGTTAATTACTTACATTTTTTATCAATTATATGTTTTATTAAAAAAACTTTAATTAGCTAGCATTGGTTCAATTTTTTATGTTGTGTGCCTCAATTGGATCAACCTCATTGATGTAATTGATTGTGTGTTTCCTTTCATTTTTTGATTTCATAAGTAATTGCAAAATTATTCCTATTTTATTACATAGTCATTTCTATCAACATAGTCTCTTAAAAACTATCTTATTTTTCATGTCTTTTGTGCTAAATCAACCTAGTCAACCTTTCACACTTTTTCAACCCCTATCTACTATGTTAGGTCAACCCAGTTGACTCTATACAATTTGTTAGACCCTATTCTATATGCTAGGCTGATGCAGTTGACTCTTTATAGTTTTTTGCCTTCCCTATTTATCATTCTTAGCATTTTGTTCATTTTTCTCAAATAATCATGAAGTTTCCTATCAAAATATTCTTGGATAGCTTGAATCCATTTAATACTATACAAGATGTTCATTTATTCCTCTATTTTCCTCCCAAGAGCACCATCATTCTTTAGGAACCTCTTCCCCTCCTTCATTCATCACTTGTAACATGGTGCAAATCACACCTCAAGATGAAGTTGGTGGGTCTAATCCTTTTTATACTTACCTATATGCTTCTCATCTTCAAAACATTCAAACTAATATGGGATCAATTGACACAATTTTAATCAATAATCCCACTAATAATCCTTCTTTTAATAATCCTCCCCTAACACCAATTCAGGGAATGCTCCTACCAACACCAACCCACCACCTGATACAACTCTAATTCTTACCCAAGTTATCCAACAAATAAACATAATGCAAAAATATAACACCAATCAAATAATGCACATTCAACATCATTTGATTAATATGGCTAATCAACCTCCAACTATTCATCCTCAAGCAAATCCTAATTAAATTCGTCCACCTCTTAGAGATTCCTTAGGCAATGTTATTCCTCAACCCATAATGAGTAACAAGATTATTCAAATTATTCAAAATGAGCATTTATCTCCCTTCATTATGTCCATTGATATGGGTAACATATCTCCAACTATCAAGTATGATGGGGCTAAAGACCTAGCCTCATTTATCAAAGCCTTTGGTAACCTTTACAAAGAGTGGATCCAAACTAATACCTTCGTCACAACTAAACTCTTAGTAAAAACATTCACTAGCGATGTATTAGAATAGTACAACTAATTAATCCAACATTCTATTTGGAAACTTGAAGATTTGGTCAATCCTTTAGTTAAAAACTTTCAACACAATGATCTTCTTAAAAATTATTGTAGGTACTTCATCAATGCTAAGCAATCTCCCACTGAATCAGCTCATGACTTTATCAAAATATGGAAATAATTAACCCATAAAGCTGACCATAACATGATAGATGATAACCTGTTAAACTCTTTATCACTGATTTAACTCATCTTCAATATAAGGTTCAAACCTTTGTTCCTCAAACACTTAATGAAGCTCTTGACCAAGATAAACGTCAAGACTTTCTCATGAATCAATTTGAACCTAATCCTAAACTTTTAAAAGTATATTTTCAAAAATATAACAATGATATCACCAGTAATACTCCATAAACCAAACCAAGAGTTCCCAAAGTCAACATCCCTTCATCTTCTCACACACCACTTTTTGTGTAGTAAATAAAATAACTTTTACTACCCTTTAGACCTTTCACCTATCCTAACAATCATCCTAAATGGTATGATCCTAATCAATTTTATTGGTTCCATGCCAACATTCATCATTTCCATGAATATTTTAGAAGGATCACTAAATTTATTGCATCCTATATGCTTGGTGATTCATTTAATCATGATATCATGATCAACCTTTGTCATCAAGAGTACACCACTACTTCTCAAAAATGATAGGTTTCTAAAGATTCTACCTCAAATAATCAAAAATATTTTTATAAAACCAATAATCAACAAAAAACCAAGGAATTTTTGTGCCATTAATGTTGATCATGACCAATATTATAACAATTATCAATATGTTAACACCACCTAGGTCAACTATCATCGCAAGCTAGCTCACAAAGATCATATTACCAAACCTAAAAAGCCATCTTTATAAGAACAACTTATCAAGGGTACTAATAATACTAATATAGCTTCAAAACCCCATGAGGAACCACTTATTCCTTTCAAACCTCCAACCACATATATTCCTTCAAAAGCCACTTTACCTTATAAACCTTGTGTCGGTTCTTTTAAATCTCATTGAAACATTTTTGAAGAACTCAAGTCTATGCCTTGTAAGATTCCACTTATGGAGTTGGTTCATACTTCACCTTATCATTGAAATTTCCTTATGAAACAAATCTAATAAATTTAATATCCATATTCTATATATGAAGAACCACCTTCTATTGAACCTCAACCTACCAACATCAACACCATTGAAACTGTGTCCTTCTTTCAAGATTTCTATTTAATTTCTTAAAGAGAACATGATCAATGATGAAATTATTTTTCATGTTGATGATTTTCCAATATTTATTAAAATAAACATTAATACTACCCTCATTCATAAAGTTCTAGTTGACAGAGGCTCTGATATTAATGTGACATAGTTGTGGTTAATCTAACAACTCCATTATAACAAGGATCATCTCAAGCAAACCTGTCTTACCTATCATGGTTTTGATAAGACAAATAAAAAGAAAATTGGTTTCATTTGGATTCCATTAACCATTGGACCTAAGACTATTTTAACTAAGCTTATGGTCTTTGATTTACCTTTATCTTATAATATCCTCCTTGGTCATCCTTGGACTCATAGAATGAGGGCCATTACTTCTTCTGGTAGCCAATGCATTAAATTTTTTCACAATGGGAAATGATACAAGAATGAAGATAATCCCAACCCATGGAGTATTCAACTTCCTAATCCCAAATCTCAATATCGTATTCTTACCGTTCCTAATATCAATAGTGCTCCTTAACCTGAATACATCAACATGATTTACAAGTCACACTTGTGGATTTTGATGATGATGAACCTAATGATTTACAACATACTTTCAATACCACAAAGCTACCTCCATATATTTTGTATTGGATTCCTCCTTATTTATTACCTAAGGATTGTATTATTCTTCCTATTGATGATATTATTGATTTTCCCCTCTATGCAATGCTCAAGATCCTTCTTTACCTAAAGATGCCTTCACTTGCAATAATTTTAGAGTGGCCAAAATATTTCAAGATCCTCTCATCATGTCTCCTCATAAATTTATTAATATGGGGATTTCACCTTCTAAAAATACCCTTGAATCTCAAGCATGTATAATTTTTCCAACATATGATATTAATTACATAATAGCCCAAGCTCAATCTTGAGACTTGGATGTCTAGCATTATCAAATAACCTTAGCTCAAATTAATGATTTTAATTAATATGTCTATAAAATTTATATAGATCATGACTTATATCCTGAAGGTTATGTGCCTCCTACCAATTATCCTCTTATTGATACCCCTTGGGTGGTAGAGCAAATTATACCTTTTGAATCTCTAAAAATTCCAACATCTCCTTTACCACTAGTGTATTGATCCAATTATTGCATCTAATCCTTCTCCCATCACTAAAACCAACAAAAATCCAATACATTATGATTTATATACCTCTCCTCTTAATATTACACTCGATGCCAAGGCAATTGATGTTCATCAAATACATTCTGAGTATGATCACCATGGTAATTGTTGAAAATTTTTGACTTTTTAGTCAAATTGGGGAGCCTATAGGTAAAAAATTGAATTTATAGGTCTATAGGGGGTGTAATATCATTTTATGAGGTTTTTCATAGGTCATTTGATTCCATTCAATGTTATATTACCTTGGTCACTTATTGCATTAGTCTCTCATGTCATTTTGGGCCATTTTAAGGGATAAAATAGTGCATGTAATGCTTTATATGGGTTCATTAGGAAATTTTAAAGTGCAAAAATTTTATTTCATGTCTTATGTGTCCTTATAAGTCTTAAGTAACTAAAAAAATTTAAATATGGTAGGTTATGGAAAAGAAAGGGTAGTTTTTTAGCAAAAGAGATAAAATGGCATTTGCCTGACCTCCTTAGGAAGTGTGCCACATAAAATAGGGTCAACGGATGTCATTTAATATTCCTTAGATAAAATATACATTTTTAATGATCTAAATGTGTCATTTCTAAGCCAAAATTATTTTGCTCCTTTTTCACCCTTCTTGGCAGACAAAAGTGACTTACAGGTTTGTATTTGGTACGGTCAGTAGAGAAGGTTTCAAGAAAAATGATTTTGGGAGGTTTTTTTACACTCAAATAAATTAATTTTAATATTATTATTTGTAATAATTAATAAATTTTCTTTATGAATCATCTGTTTGAAGTTGACCTTCCAAATTTGCCTACTAATATGTGAACCCCATGGGTTTTGCTCTTGTTTGGGAAATTATATGCAAAATAATTGTTTATATTAGATCTAAGGCATGTTTAATTCCTTATAAAATTATCCCCATGTTTGGTTTCAAGTTTTATGAGGTTTTTATATGTTAATCATCTCAATTTTTAAGACGAAACACTTTTTTGTGAAAAAAGTAGTTTTCCACCATTCTCAAGACCTTCATGCTTGGATGGTGTCTTCATGGAACTTTTTTAGTTTCATTTACATGTTTTAAAGGTCCTACTAGTTCCTCTCACTTTAAAACCCCATTATATAAAGCTTAATTCATGAGATGATATCCATAAGAACCATGTAGCTTGCTTACCCTATGATTGTCACACACAATTAGTCTTGGTAAATCACATGTTTGAAACCTATATGGCATATATATAGAGATGAGTTTAAAATTTAAATCATGGGTTTATCCTTTATAATCTTGGAATACTTATTTATTATTAAAATAATGTAATGATGCTATGTATTGCATGTTGCTCATACTTGTACCCACTATCTGCCATGAAAATACACCTATAAGTGCCTAGGTGGGATTCTCTATGTTGGAAAGAATTTTTAAATATATATAAAGTTTTTAAAATTAAAATATTCCATTTTTAGGTTTTTAAGATATTTTAAGACTCATAAGAAGTCATGAAACATGCTAAATTTCCCAAACTCAGACTTACTTCCTGTGTAGAAAATGTCTACCTACAGGTTATAGCACATAGATATAAAAGTGTTTGCATAGAATAATAGGAGCATGGTGAATATTTTTTAGGAGTTATATCATTATTTTTTATTAAGGTATACTTCATTTTAGGTTTTATGCTGGTATTTAGAAGTTTATGAGCCTTCAAAGGCTTGAGATGACTGTTCAAGCCCACCTTCCCTAAAATGGGAAAATAGAGCTCCAAAGGGTTTTTTAGGACCTCTTACAACATGCTTCCAAAGTATTCCAATGAATATAAATAGGTGGATCATGTTTCCTATATTTTATACAATAAATATTCCAAGGGTGAGAACAAGAAATTAGGTGGAAAAAAGTTGTCTAGAGCCTCAGGTGTACCCTACAAAACACTAAAATTAGGCACTAATATCTGCATGCCTGAAGATGTAAATGACCTCTTGATACCCTAAGGATCAAAAATAAATATCCTCAATATAAATTGGTTTCATGGTTTTAATGGCATACAAAATTTTATGAATAACATCAAAAATATATAACAAGTGATTCTTGTTCATCTTTCATACTTATAGTTCGTACACAGGCTTGATATGCACTCCTACAATAGAGCAATAGGGCGGTGACCTAAGTAATAAGTTTTAGTAGTGTCTTAGAAAATTAAAGGTGATTTAAAAGAATTTTAAATGTTTTGTTTCAATATTATCTCAATAAATCCTTTCCTTCATCACAATCACCCCATCCAAACCCCTGTAAATACCTATAGTAGGGTCTTAAGGGGAGAGGTGTCTTAGTCTTAGGAGAAGAATAGTTTGAACTTCTATGGAACATATAAGTGAAAATAACATAATTATAAGTGTTGTATGACATAATATTATGATCAAGGAGGTATATAAACATATTTAACAAATATATAAGACCATATACACCTTAAGGGTAGAGACAGACATTGTGTCTCAGTCACAGTACATAGTCAGCTCAACTTTAAAAGGGAAAAGGTGTATTAGTAGGTCAATGAGAGCTCAACCCAAATGAAAGACTGAGTTATAAAATAAATAAATATGTTTATTATTTAATATTAATATTTTAATAGATAAATAAGCCTACACAAACCCCTTAATAACCTAATTTCACCTATAGTCAGGCTTCAAGATAAAACATAGTCAGTTGGGTGAGTTCCAAGCAATGTGAGGGGAAACAATGTAATTTGAAGTGATGTTTCATCTCAAAACACCTATATATTAATTATAATAGTCCCATGAAACTAGCATAAGTGAATATAGATCAAGGAAAGGTCTTTAACAATGCATCGTATAGTTCATCTAGTGAAGCCTGCACACAGTTTGCTTCCCACATAGTTAGTCTCAATTTTGAGGATTTGAGAGGTCAGATCCTAAGACAAAAAGCCAAAAATTGGTATAGAAGACCTATTTGAGTTGGAAAATCTCTTAAAATATTTGTTTTTACTGAGCAAACAAATGAATTTCCCTTTGTTTTATCTCAAATAGAGGGCACTCCCTTGGTGCATGAAACTTGTAATATTGAGAAATAAGGATGGAGTGAACTAGAGGTTAGTTGAAATTTATAAAATGTGTATGGATTTATAATGAACCTGAAAATACATGAATAAACAAGCATATAGGGAGGAATACTAACAAAATGGTATAGAATTATAAACTCGCAGGTAGGTTTGTTAATCCTTAAAGGGACCTAATACCAAATAGGGGGTCAATTTCCATAACAACCTTGGGTAAGATTTATAATAAAATATAACATGTTTATATGGTTAAAAACTATGTCTTTAATCCCTCAGAATGTAAAATAACTAAGTTGAATGCCTAAAACTCCAAAGTTTGCAAGTAGGCCTAGTGGACAAGGATTAGGCTTATGTCTAAATTGAGGGGATTTCCTAATTAAAACATGAGATGAGCTGGTTAACATGATAAAAAATGTTTTTGGGGATAATACATAGTTTTTAAATCTTTTATATAGTAGAGAGGTTGCAAATAGTCCATTTTTAAGCTCAAAACTAACATCGGGCCTATAGAAACAAGGAAAAGATCTCGACAAGGCAAATTTAGAAGCTGACATCTCTCATGAGGATTTACATGGAGGACATATAATCTTGGATGAGTTGAATAAGGTCCTAAAAAACCATTTTTTGGAATTATTCTAAAACTCCAACATTAGGTTTTTATGAAACAAGCTTAAGGGTCAAAGCTGCTTTAAAACCCTTGTAAACCTGCAATGAGGACCAGATTGGGAAAATGGAGTTGGAGATTCAATATAATGATAAATTTTAGATAATATGGTGATTTTAAATTTTAAATTACTCCTTCAAGCTTCTCCCCATAATTTTTTCTATATGGACTTGTATGGATGGGATGCAAAATAATCTTTTTTGACCATTTTTTGCATTTTATAGGTTCTATAATAATTATAAGCATGAAACCAAATTTTTAAGGAAGATATAGAATTTTTATAACCCCTAATGTAAATTTAATACTCCACAAAAACATCTAAGTTCCTCAAAAAATATCTCTAACTCAGCTAGTCAAAACTGCCCTATTAGACAAGCTAGTGAAGAAGATGGAAAACTTCAAGTGAGATAAATTTAATGAGTTCCTGATGATTCTACAGACATGGAGGGAATTTAAACATTTCATTAAATCCATCTCATTTATTTTAATGAGTAACTAAATCCAAATTTGATGATAAGTGTGTAGGGTGGATAAAGGAGTTCTTTTTGGACTGCAGATGATGATGGCTAATTTATAATTGATTCTAGAAGACTAGGTATGAAACCAATGAATTTAAATGCATGTATAATTTCCATGACATAAATTCCAATCATCATACATGTTCCTAATTAGTTATGGTATGTTCAAATAGAGGCAATCATGAAGGTAGTTTTTTTGTGCAAAATGAGGAGTTTTATGCCACTTTCCATGAAGTTTATGCCTTGAATTGACATTTTTGATCCTATAACTTGAATGTTTAATCCAATATACTTGTAAAATAAACAAGTAACTAATTATCTCAGATTTAAAAGTGTTTTTTTGACCCTTGGACTTCTCTCTTCTCTCTCTCTCAAGTTCTATAAGAACTAGCCATTTTGGCCATTATATTCTATGTTCCACCTAAGTATGGAAAAGCCATACTCAAATGTATACCTTTTGATCAATAATATAAATTATTTTTACCTAATCTATGACTTTTCTTAGTGTTTTCAATTGGATTATGAATCTTTCTTAGTGAAAACTATGAATTTCTTAGCATGTTGTTCTATTCTTTCACCTATTTTCAACCTCTTCTTGTAGGGCATGTGAAGTGTTTTAGGAGATTTAAAAGATTAATTGAGTTATTCTATTTATTATTACCCTCATATGCCTCTTATATATTCCTCTTATCTTTTCACATTCATCCATAACCTCACAATGTAACATTGATGTGAGAAGATGAAGATTGGAGAAGTGTAGGTTCAGTTTGTCCTTTGATTTCAAGTGTAATATGCATATGGTTGTATGTCATAATTAAATTTGGTGTATCACCTCCCCTAGGTTAGTTTAATTTCAGTTATATCTCACCATTTTCACCCCCCCCCCAATTTTATTATTAGTTGCAATCTAAAGTGGTACATCAAGAGAGCTAGCCCTATCTAGAGATTCACCTCATTCCCTAGGCTCCCCATAAGCCTAGAGTTGATTCTATTATGACACTTGGATGAGGAGAGATTTTCATCTCCTAAAAGGGTGAAAATACAAGTGACAATAGTAATCAAATTTTATATCTAGAAGCAGATGTAGATTATTATAGTCATATTCCCACCTTGCCTAGTGACAAAGCTATTCTTGAAATACTTCATGCCCAAGAACCTCCACTTCCTTGGCAACATCATAAACTTGGGAATTTTAAAACTAAAACCCCTTGTTTAAAAAAATTAATTGCTATCATTTATCCCAAAGCTAATCCAATTTTTGCCTTACCTAATGAACCATACCACATTCAAGATGGAAATACCATGCTTATTGAAGAAACCACTCACATTAAATATGGTACTCCATCTTGTTCTTAACCAATTATAATTTCTTAAAAACTCTCACCTACCAAATATGATAATTTTAGATTATTATTTGATAATTATTATGAGGTTTTTGCCTAGTTATATGAGGACATGATTGGTATTGAGCCTATAATTATGGTGCATAACATTATTACTTATCCCAATGCCAAACCTGTGCATCAAAAGCAAAGGAAATTTCCACCTGAGGTTTCCACTTTATGTCAATGTGAAATCATAAAATTACTTGATGGAAAATTTATCAAACTAGTGGACTATTCTAAATGGATTTCTAACATTGTTCCCATTCAAAAAAAGGTCACTATGGTCATTCACATTTGTATTGATTTTCATAATCTTAATCTCACTTGTCCCAAGGACAACATCCCTTTACCTTTAATATATTCCATCATTGAATCCACAGCTAGTTCTAAAATGTTATCTCTTATGGATGGCTTCTTGAGCTACAATAAAATTTTCATTACCCCCAAAGACCAACATAAGACCAATTTCACCATAGAATGGGAAATCTATTGCTATGTCAAAACTCCCTTTAGCCTTGAAAATGATAGAGCCACTTACCAATGAATGATGACTCACACATTTCATGGTTTTATCCACAAAATTGATGAAAACTATGTGGATGAAATCATTTCTAAATCCAAAATTCATACAACTCATCTCTCAAATCTTGCTATCATCTTTGACCATCTTCTCAAATACTAGGTTAGACTCAATACCTAAAAATGTGTTTTTGGTGTCACATATAAAAAATATTAGGATCTATAGTCTCTCTTTTTGGAATCAATGTTTAACTCACTAATATTAGTGTTATCATCAACATGTCCATTCCTCTTTCCACTCTCAACATTCGTACTTAGGTAAACTTGGGGAAATTAGATGATTCATCCCTAAAATGGCTTACCACAACCACTCCATCAATTTTCTTCTTAAGAAAGGTAATGCCTTAGAATAGATAGACCCTTGTCAAAATGTCTTTGATAACATGAAAGATTCATTTCTTCACCCACCCACACTTCATCCTTCTACCAATGATCGAACTTTGATTTTATATACTTCTTCCACACCTATATCAATTGGGGCAATACTTTCCCAATAAGATGATACTAGAAGAGAGTATGACATCTACTACATTAGTTGAGGCCTCATCAGTTATGAGTAATGTTATACCAAAGTCAAATGATATTACCTTGCTATATATTTCATAGCTTAAAAACCTTGCCATTACATACTCTACCAAACTACTTATGTCATCATTCATTCTGACCCCCTTCGTCACTTCTTTTCCAAATCATTTCTTCCTAGAGATAGAACTGGAAAATGGATGGTCCTCCTTATAGAATTTGATCTCTGCATTATAACTCAAAATTTGTTAAAGGGCAAGTTATATTTGATCAACTTATTATAGCTCCTTTGCTAGCTACCTATCCCCTTCAAGATAGTGTTCTAGATGACAATATTCTCTACATTGAAGGTCTTAATCAAGCTATTTCTCTTAAAAATTATTTCCATAAATTTATCACTAATCTTGAAGCAAATAATCTTGACAAATCATCTATGCCATCTGATACTACTAGACCTAAATTAGTTGTTCAATAGATCCTTAAAATTAATGTCAACTTGCATGATGATATTTGGACTCTTCACTTTGATGGTGCTAAATAACTTCAAGGAGCTGAGGCAGGTTGCATTCTTATGATTCCTCTTAAAAAAATCATAACTTTATGTTTTTGATTCACCTTTGATGTCACCAATAATATGGCTGAATATGAAGCTCTAATCTTAGGCATGAAAGCTACTCTTGATTTACACCTTTAATACCTACATGCTTTAGGTTATTCTCAGCTTATTTACCACCAAGTTAATGGTGATTACCAATGCAAAAGTATAATCTAGTTACCTATCATCAAATAATAACCACTCTCACTAAGGATTTCATTTCTTTTACTATTGAACCTATCCCTCAAGATCAAAATTCCATTGTTGATTCCCTAGCTTCTTTAGTTTCTCTCTTTCATCCACACCAAGTTCTTTTCAATCCTACTTTTCTTATACAAATAAAAAAATATTCATCTTCAACTCAACCACTAGATTTGATTATCTTCCACATCGAGGCCATTACCATTCGATAAAGCCCATGGTATAAATAAATTATTTAATTCTTAAAACATTAAATTTATCCTCATAACTTAGACTCTCATGAAAAGACACGTGTTCATAAACAAGCTTTCAAGTATGTATTTTGATATAACATCCTTTATTATCACAATGTTGAATGTACCTTATTCCATTATGTTATGTAAGAAGAGGTCCCTCCTCTTCATGAACAAGCACATGGGCGCATTTGTAGTGGCCATTATAGAAGACATGCTACAGCCTATAAATACCTATGTATGAGTTAATTTTGGCCTACTCTTGAAAAGGATTCAATAAAATTTTATAAAACATGTACTCCTTGTCAACTTCATGATCATCTAATTCATTTACCTCCAACTAAGCTCCAAACTATCAAATCTCCTTGGCCATTCTCTATGTGGGGATTAGATCTCATTGGTAAATTACCTCACTCCCAATATGGGCATGTTTTTATCATTACCATTACCAAATATTTTACCAAATGGGTTGAATCCATTCCCCTTGTTAATGTCAGTGGTAACACTATTACCAAATTTATCCTTAATCAAATCATTTTCTGCTTTAGTGTTCCCCATACTATCATTTTAGATAATGGTGATAACTTCAAAAATAAAGATGTCAACCAAATTTGTGCTAAATTTAAGACCAATCACAAATTTTTTACACCTTATTATCCATAATGTTATGGACAAGTTGAGTCTACTAATAATATTCTCAAAAAAATTCTCCAAAATATAATTTGTGAAACCCACATGGATTAGAACATTCATCTTTATCCTGCTCTTTGGGCCTATCGAACTAGCATACATACTACCACTAGGGAAACATCATTCTCTCTAGTCTATGGTTCTAAGTCAACTCTCATATTGAAAGTTTAGATTCCCTCTCTTTGTATATCTCTTCATGGTATCATTCTGAATGAAGAATTATGTAATGCTCACTTTGATGACCTTGATCTCCTTAATGAAGATTATTTTTTGCCTTGTAACATAATCACCAATACAAGTCTCTTATTACCAAATAACATAACAAATGTGTTAAAGTTTACACATTAAATTTTGGTGATCTTGTCCTTAAATTATACTACACCCATGATAAATAAGGTAAATGTTGACCATTTTTACCCTAGGCCAAAATGGGTTAACCCCCTATAGTCAGAATATTGTCTAGGGAGTTTTTTGTAATGTCATGGGATATGTTGCAACTCATTTGATGTCATTTCATATGTCATTCTAAACTTTTATCATAGTCTAACTTAGTCCTTGTATCATTTAGTGTCTTAAGGGTCATTTTAGAGTCATATATACAAGTGGTAGATTTTCATGGTACTGAGCAGTTACAAGAATAGGTTCAAAAAATATTAGGTTTACAGTCAATAAATATTTCAAATTTTGGCTAAGTGTTAGAAATATTTCCACACATTGTCTAAAACAAAAGTACAATCAGAGAAATTATTCCACTTTATTTGGCTAAATGTTGGAATTCTTTCAAGAAATTTATTTTGGGTTTTTTGGCTAAGCATCAAGAATTGTTTCAGACATTTTGTTAGAAATAAAAGACCCAAAGACAAATTATTGAAAATATTTTGTCCATAGTAAAATCCTAAAGGTTGTGTCTTTTAGGAAAATTGTTTGAACAATTTTCCTGAAGGGTCATCCTTCAGCAAATTATCCTATACAAAGTTTCAAAGAGTCATTTTTCAGTAAAGTGTCCTATACAAAGTTCTGAAGGGTCATTTTTTTAGTAAAATATCCTATACAAAGTTTTGAAGGGTTATAAATGTCATTCAAAAGAAAAAACCCTGAAGACAAAAGTTCTGACAAAAGGTACAAAGGCATGAATTCTTTCAAGAAACATATTTCCAAAATTTGGCTAAGGCATGGATTTATTTCGGTGAAAATGTTTAGTGACAATTTTTATGGACATGAATTATTTTATACATTTTATTCAAATAAAAAGGTATATAGAAAGAGCTAAGGACATAATTATCTCAAACATTTTTCTGTAGCAAAAATTATGATGACTTGAATTGTTTCAAGAAAAATGTTTTGTGGAAAAGCTAAGTATGAATTATTTTGAGAAAATTATCCTACGATAATTTCCTTGAAGATGAATTTTTTTCAAAAAATTTATTTGTGACAAAAGTCCCAAAGACTAGTTCTTTTAGAGGAAAAATATTGGCATAAACGTTACAACAAGTGTCTTAAATAAAAGCCTGAATAAAATGATCTACATTAAAAGGCCAAAATACAAAGTCTGAAAGAATTATTTGCTACATGGAGAATGCATGGGAAGTAGAGTGACATTCATGCAAGTATCAAATTTCAATCTTAGTAGTCATCCATTAGAGTCCAAATATTGATGGTTACACAAACATCTTTGACATTCTCATGGATGTCAATTGATAGGTGAACAAATGTCAAAATTAGGCCTCATGAAATAGTCATTTAAGGTCAAGTGGTGGGTCTAGAAAAATCCAATTGTCCACATTTCATTGTTCATCTTGATCTGATAGTTCAAGATGATTTAAAGGGTTAAAGAGCTCAAGAGGCCACCATGTGGCATAATTGAGTAAAGTAGTAGGCTGATAGTAGGATCCTAAGATCAATGCATGATTAAAAAGTGGCATGAGCATGTTCTAGCTAGTAAAGGATCTATGGATCATGTTCATTCACATCAGGTAGATTAATGAAGTGAAATGAGTCAAAAGATTTATGGTTTGGGTAAGTTTTTGATGGCCAATCAAATGAAGGTGAGCCCAAGTGACTCAGATTAAGGTTGATAAATTAATTTTTGATGGGGCAAGGTAAGTAAAAATCATGGGGATAAGTTCAATCATGGTCTAGTTCATACTAGAACCAATGTTTCAAAGGATGCTACCAATGCATACACATAGACCCTAATGGTTTCATCTCCAGTAACATATGCATGAAAGGGACCCTTCTCTCCATTGTTGCACACCATGATAAACCAGTCAGGAGTAGTTTAGCACCAAGACAAAGCTCTAACTAATTGATCTGATTGATTTAACTACATTGATGTCAAAACTTATCTTGGAACAACTTGATCCCACTATTTCAACCATCAAAGAGCATCAATGAGGGAATAATGTAATTGTGTAATGGGTTGAAGTGACATGTATTAATCAAAATGTCTAAATGAGCATAATTTGTAGTAGTTGTAACTGTGGTTCAAATATTTAAACTGATTGATTCCCCTTTTTAGCACCAAATATCCATTTCTCTTGCTTCCTTTCTTTTATAAATATATCTCTTTAGCTATTGTAAAATATTTCCACTCCATATATAGTGAATCCCTACTAGAATGATATCATATTTTGCCTTTAAACATTAATGCAAATATGGTTTCAAGTTCTTGAATAATTATCTAAATGTGAAATTGATGTATGGTGATGCAAAGTGATAATTCTCTATCCTTTCTTCCCTTATTCTTTCATGTTTGTGCAATATTTCCTATTTTAATAGGTCATATGAAGTATTGTTAGGTGTACAAGCTTGTCTTTTAAGCGTATAATGAGCCTTAGTGTCTATATCTAGCCTGTGGTTCACTTACCTTGGATAAATCTCATGCATCTCACCTCCATATAATAATACTCATGTTAGAATCCATAGGACATGGAAGTTAGTTTTTGTGCCTTGTTTCTTAGTGCAGGGAAGTTGATGGTCATATGGAAGACATCTTGGTGTATCACCTCATTAGATTAGGTTCATTTCATGTAACTCCTAACTCCTTTCCCATAAACAAGCATTAGCATAGGTGAAACCAATTCAAGATACATTCAGAGAGCTAGCCCCTTAAATCTAGAGGCTCACTTCCACTATAGGTACACCCACATACCTGTAAGTGTTCTCATGTTGCCCAAATATGGAAGAGTATTAAACACCCTCTTATAGGATGTAAGATTTTGTGACAATAGTAAATATGTCCAACAATGGTGAGGTCTCTATTTAGTTAAAGATATTATTGGTCCAAGTACTTATCACCTTCAAAGTAATGAAGGCCATGTCTTTAAAGAGCCCACCAATGCACAATTCCTCAAAGATTACTTTGCCTAAACATTTTTTTCTTTTCATAATTTCTATCTACACCTATCTAACTCTTTTTTTATGTTATTTACATGGCTCTCTCCCTCTATAATAGTTCTCTCTTATCACAAACCTTTAGCCCTTCCTTTTTGATCTTTTAGTTTCCCCTTTCTTTCATGAGTTGCATTGTAAACCATGGATAGGACCCAATCTTCCTCATGATGTACCATAGTCTTCTTTATTTTCATATTCTTTGACTAGCAACTGATTCATAATCAGATATACTTTTATTGATTAAAATGAACAATGAGAGTAACCATGGATCTATACCTTCTACCTCATTTAAATGTCAACCTAGAGATGTAAACTTGATAGGATGATGTCACTTTATATGCACACTCAATCTCTAATTTGACATTATGCTAATTGTGTCTAAGATGCTAAAGTGTAGTAAATTAAATGCTTGAAATAAAACATAAGCAAAATATGGTAAAATAAATGCTTATGTGTGGAAGCTTTCTGAAACAAATATTAAACAAGAATGTAACTCACATAATTTAGAAATGAAACACATAATGCTTAAGTAAATCAAGTAACATGTTAGCTAAACAAGTGAGATGGATTCTTGTTGTATCCTTCTAAAGGGGGCCCTTCCTCCTTCCAAATCTAGCTTCAATCCTTCCTCTCACAACACTAAATTTAACTCAGGATTGCTCACTCATATTAATCAAAACTACATCAATGAATTATTGTAGGAAGTTACAATAACAATTGCTTAACATAATACACTTATGATCATCTCTATTCAACATAAGCTATTTGTATCTATCTCTCAACTCTACTGGTACATATCTATATATTGTAAAGGAGATTATTTTATGAAAATCAATATATACATTCTATTCTAAGATACATTTGAATTGAATTAACCAAAATTGGTTCCTTTCACTAAATACATCCTTCATGTGAACCTTGTGACTTTGTTATAGTATAAAAAAGGCTATTTTGTTCTTCAACTACTTCCTTATTGAGCTCTATGGAGGTTAGAGTCATTTCTACAAGTTGATTGGAAGAGAATCAAAATCTATTCATTCATGATTTTGGTTATGCAATGGATATAAGATGGTCTATGTAATGAGATTCATTTCTACAAGATTCCTCATGGTATATACCTATTTATTCAAAAAAACTTCACAACACATTATAAAAAAATCATCCTAAAGCAATATACAACCATCATATATTTAATTCCAATATATAATTTCAACTATTTAAAAGATTTTGAAAATATAATGTTATGTGACTTATGAAAGTAAGAAACTGCTATGGAAAAGTATTCAAAAGCACAGTAATCAAGTAGAATGAGTATAATAGATGGACATAATAATAGGACATTTATGGGGCTCATCAAGCCCTCCAACTTAATATCTTTATCGACCTCAAAAAATATACTTATTCATTCTCAATTCACAAAGAACTTTAAAATCCATAGGATCTATATCACCCTTTGCAAGGTGAGTCTAAAATCCTTACCTCTATTTAAATAGTTTCTAAATTTTAGCTTCTCTAGCTTCATTCACTAGGGTTTTGTACTATTAATTTGGAATAGGATACCAAAATAGGGGTGGCTGAAACTTTAGGTTTAGTAATTGCAATCCCATGTCACCTACAAGAAGAATGTATTTTGTGGTCCTGGTAAATGTTGCATTTAAAAGGGAAATAGGGCTTTCTCTTTTTGAGTGTTGGGGTAAGCTCATTCCATCATTCAGTACATGATTATATTTTAGTAGAACCATTATAATTTCTCAATCTTAAATAAAAATTTTGAACCTTATCACAATTCTTACCAAACCAAGTTCTTACTTCATTCTTCAACATGATATTATCCTATTCTACTAAAACAATTTTAGGTGCCATAGATTCACTCATGATGAGCAGTGGGATTTCATTATATTTTTCCTGTATTATGTTATTTCTCTTCCTCTTATCTATTCATTCAAAAAATATGATGAAACTGCCTATAGTTAGACATCTCCAACATAGAGATTGGGTTTCCACTCTCTATCATATGGAACAGCATAATTTTGAAGGTAAAACTCACATAATTATGCTTATCCTTCCTATGAACTTACTTTACAGATAGAAAAAAGGAAAGGGGATCAATAAATTCATGGGGCATATCACAATAAATTCTCATAAATCTAAACTTGTGCCATTATTTTTTAAGATAAACTAAACAAACTTTTATAGGAGGCCTACAATCAAGGAGTTCTTGGGTTATACCAGCCATGTCCTCAAATTTCTATTTCAGTTTGGTAATGCTCTCTTCCTTCAACTTATTTTCTTATTTCAATTTATTACTTTATTTCCTTGGTTTCTTTAGAGTTCAAATTAATTATCCATCCAATTCAACAGTTGAGAATATATTGCAAATGAGGAGTTGTACCTAACCTCTTAAGCAACTATGGGTTTATCTTATTGATTTATATCTATATAAGTTTATAAAATGTTGGTTTTAATATGGTCTTTAGCTGAGGGCTACAACTAATAAATTACTATAGAAAGTGTATCCAATCCTCCACTAGATTGATCTTGTAGCTGCTTCTTTAGTTTCTCAATTTCTTGTAGGGCTTGTTCATGAGTGTAAAATTCCATTTATTTAGTAGGTTATTCCAATTTTTCAAGTTCTTATTGCATAGGTTTCTCATATAGATCTTATTATACTTATTCCTATACTGGTTCCTTATATAATTCTTCAAAATTGTGTTTAACTTGTTCTTCTTCTTCATGCATTTCTTCAATATTGTACTCAACTTGTTCTGCTTCTTCCTGCATTGGCTCCTGATGGAATTCTTCAAAACTATTCTCAATTTTTCATGCTTCTTCTTGATAAAATACTGGAGAACATTCTTCCCTATTTATCTGAGTCTCTAAATATTCATTACTACTATCAGTTTGTACTTCCCCATATTTTTCATTTATTTGAATAATATAAGGTTTAATTCTCATTTTTCTCCTCAATTTATGAGATTTATGAGGAGTAGGTGTTACCTTGGCCTTTTTGAGAGAAGGTGGAAGTTCCTACTCAAACTCATCTAAATCAAGCTAGAGAATTAGTTTCTTCCTCTTCCTTTTGGATTCCCTACCTCTGGAAGTCCCTTCTTTAGTCCTTGTTGTAGGTTCTTGTGTTTCTACAGGAATATATTCTTCTATGGGTTCTTGTGTGGCTACAGGAAATTTTTCTATTGCAAGTTCTTGTGGTTTTATAGGGAGGGATTCTTTTGATATTTGTTCTTCAACCTATAATTCTTCTTCTAGTTAATTTCCTTCTCTATCACTCTCTTCATTTCTTGGTACTTAGATAAATTCCTCCCAACTAATGTTGGGTCTAGTTCTTTGCAATAGTCTCAAACAAGTAACTGGATGAGACAATGATGGGAAAGAGCTTCAGAATTATCTTTTTGAAAATCCTCTAACATTTTGGTGATCATATAAAACAAAAATTTGGGAATGTTTATCTCCATTCCATGCCACAATAAATTCAAGAACTTGAAGTGTATGCCATGCAACATAGAAAACCTTCCTTCATAAATGAAATATTTAGAGATAAACTTAGCATCTTTAGGCCATCTTCCCAATAGAGATAACCTTATGGTTCCCTACTTTGAGGTTTCCAAGAATTCATTTACTCTAATCAACTTTTATATCTTAGGCTCAATATCATGTTTATCTTGCAATGCCTCCCCTATTTTTAGTAGTCCTTTTACTCTAGTGATGGTTATTTCTATCAGTTTTACTTCAATCCCTTTTACCATGGCTAGATTATTATGAAATGTACCAAAAAATTGCTCCATAATTCCTTTATTCAAGGCCTATATTTTCTCAAAATACTTCACCCATCCTATATGCCATAATAAGGCCAAGATTTATGGGTTGTTGGTCAAGGGGGTGATGTCTAGTGATTCATGTTTCAAAAAATCACCTCCCATGCTGTGTGAGTTATAGGTTTAGGTGCTTGCAGCAAGGGTTTTGGGATATGGAAGAATGATTTGTGACTTTTGTTTTGTAAGGTGAAATAATCCTTTTGAATTAATGGAAAATCTCCTCCCAACTTAATCTATCACATAAAACAATCATGGTAGTAGTAAGGGGTGGCAATAGTAGTTGTATCAATGGTGAAATCAGTAAAGGAGATAGTAAGTAAGCATGATAAGGAGAGGATATGGTCATGCATTGATAGAATTAAGTCCCATCACTTTTATAAATAATTAAAATGCATGAAAATAAATAAATATAGAATAATTATTGTATTACTTATAGAAATACCTTTCATAAATGTCTAATGTTTTGAAGTGGTAGTTTTGGTATATGTTGGTATTTGAGTGGGAGAAAATGCATGATGGAGAATGGAATGTAGGAATACATCCTATAGTAAGATATATTTCTTGTAATATCAAGTGTTGTCCTAAAGTAGCAAGTTTTATCATGCAATAGCAAGTTTTTACATGTAGCAACAAGTTTTTCATCCTATAGCAAGAATGAAAATATATTTTTTGCTCCAAGGGAAGGAATCTACAAGCAAAAATAAGAGAAAATAAAATCTTTTTATTGTAGTAGTGCCTTTTCTCTTTTTCACATTTTTTTAATGAATGTCCATCAACCAGTGACCTGGTTTTCTGAGACAACATCCATCAGCAATGCCCAGAGATTTTCATTATTGAATTTTTTGATTTTTTTTTTAAGATTTTCTTGTCCAAATTCAACTGAAATCACAAGAATATAGAGGGTAGTATTTTATTTAGCTTGAACCAAGACATTTTGAGTGACTTGTTATTGGCTATAGGAAGCTTTATTACTCTTGGAAAATATTAGATCAAGGTTGATAGAAATACCCTTTGTTTTTAGGAATAAGTTGATTTGTTTCATTAAGAAGAGATGGAAATTATTCTTTAAGAAGTTGGTGAGTAAGAGTTTCCTTAAAAATGGTTTCTTGTACAGCTTGAGCTTATGACCATTAACAAGTAGTTAGAACTGAATAGATTCAATGGTTATGAGTTTTATATCTCCATTGTCAAAAACTTGTTTGATCTCATAAGACCTAAGCCATCTAGACTACATATTTTCTTTAATGATCCTTGTATTTAGAGTAGAAAAGGAGTCCTAGTCTCTTGATTGGAAATTATTAGTCTTAATGTTCTTGTCATGCCATCCTACATGTTATCTTTGCACTATTTCATTATGATGAAGTGTTTCCTTTCTTATTTCATCAAGTGCATTCAGCTACATGATCCTATCTTGTCAAGCTTGGGAAAGATCCATGCCCAAATCAAGTGTTGTCCTTGATGTCTTATATTCAAACTCAATAGATAGAACAAAATTTTTACCATAAACTAGTTCATATGGAGTGAAATCAATTGTAGTTTTCCAAGTGATTCTATAATCCCAAACTGCTTCTAGAAGATGAGTTGACCAATATTTTCTATGCAAGCTGATAGTTGTAGTGAAAATAGTTTTTAGTTCTCAATTTATCACTTCCACCTGACCATTTGACTAAGGATGGTAAGGGGTAAAATTCTTGTATCTGATTTCATATTCTTTTACCAAGGCATCTGTGAGATTTGATGTGAACTGTAGGCCTTGGTTTGTGACTATTTCTCTTTGTACTTGATAGCAGATGAAGATTTCTTCATAGAGGAACTCAGATACCTTCTCATCTCAAACATAGATTAAAGATTTAACCTCTACCCATTTGATGATATAATCAGTGCACACTATTATGTATTCCTTGTTGGATTTAGGATCAATGCGACCTAAAAAATATAGTCCTCATTTATTAAAGGCTTCTAAAACTAGTTGTGACTGTAATGGTATTTCATTAAAGTGAGTGTGCTTTCCCATACATTGGCATTGATCAAATTTTTATGTGTATATCATGTCATCTTTATGTAAATAAGGCAAATAATATCTATCAGTGAGTAATTTCATGGAAGTCCTTTTGGTAGTAAAATGACCCCCATAGGGTTCATCATGACAGGCTCTAAGAATGTCATAAGCTTCATCTTCTTAAATACATCTCCTCATAACTAAATATGGTCCAATGATAAAGAGATATCTTGTAATCCAAGAATAATGTTTATTATTTTGGATCAGATGTTGTTTATCCCTAGGTGAGAAATGTTTTGGTAGTGATCCTATATCAAGAAAGTTAGCAATATCTGCAAACCAAGGAGATTGAATTGTTACAACAAATAAATGTTAATCAGGAAAAGAATCATCAATAATAGGACTATGCTCATCAGTTTACAATCAAGATAGAAAATCTACTACTACATTATCCTTACCTGGTCTATCCATAATAATAATATTAAACTCCTACAACAAAAGTAACCAATGAATTATACTACCTATTACAGTAGGTTTATTCATTAAATACCTTATTATTGCATGATTGATGTGGATGAATGTTTTTAACTTATAATTTAGTTTCAAAATTTATTAATGGTAAAGATGATGGTCAAAAATTCCTTCTATGTTATAGTGTAGTTAATTTTATCCCCTCGAATATTATTGCTAATAAAATAGATTGCATAACTCATTGATTCATCTTTTTGGCCAAGGATAGCTCCTAAAGTGGTGCCAGATGTATTTGTATGAATGTGAGAAGGCTTCTTCCAATTAGGTCCTCTCATAATAGGAGTTGTTATGAGAAGGTTTTTGATTTGATAAAAGTTGGTTTGAGAATCATTAGTGCATGTAAATTTAGCATCTTTAGTAATCAATCCAAACAATGGGGTGGTAAAATTACTAAAATATTTGATGAATCACCTATAATAACTAGCATGTCCTAAAAAAATTATAACTTCTTCTTATTTGGTGTGGGTATATCCTTGATGATACTTATCTTTGTTGGGTCAACTTAAATTCTGATAGGGGATATATGATGTCCCAACACAATCCCTTCAGTCATAAGCATGTAACACTTTTCATTGCTTAGAGATAATTGATGGTCCTTATAGCATTGAATAACTTTCTTGATGTTGGTCATCATTTCTTTGAATGTCTATCTATAGATAGTAAAATCATCCATTTATATTTCAACATAGTCATGGGAGAGATCAAAACATATGCTCAACACAACCCTTTGAAAAGTAGTTGGGGCATTGCAAAGACCAAATGGTAAGATAACATAGGCATAGGTTCTCCAAAGGCAAGTAAAAGTGGTTTTGTCTTGGTCTTATGGAGAAATTCATATTTTATTATAACAAATATATCCATCTAGGAAGGAAAATTACTTCTTCCCTACTAATGTATCTAACACTTGATCAATAAATGGAAGGGGAAAGTGATCCTTTCTGGTATCAGCATTTAGTTCTCAGTAGTCAATGTAAATATGCCATTTGCCCCCTTTCTGAGGGAACTGACCAGGGGAGAGACCCACTAAATTTCTAAGATAGGATAAACAAATCCTACATCTAAGAGTTTTTGTAACTTGATTTTTACAATGTCTTTGAATACAAGATTCATTTTTCATTGGGGTTGGCAAATAGGTTTGCATTCTTCTTTACTGTAAATGTGATGTGTGCATAAATCTAGGGGTATTCCTCTCATGTCATGGTAATCCAAAGAAAAAGTTATTGTGTGCCTTCTCAGCATTTTAAGTAACTGAATTTCGTATTAAGGTGTTAAGGAAGTGTTGATGTTGAGAGGTTTATTTGGCAAGATGTCCACTTATTTTGTTAAAGAAATCATGGTCTACATTGGTGATTAAAGGAACATAACTACATTAATGGAGAAGTAATTGAAGGAATGTCCAAATATCTCTTACAACTTTATCAAAATCATTCTCAATAAAGGTATTTTGAAGAGAGCATGATGTACATTCCAACAAGTTAGTGGCTATAGGTGTTTTATAGAATACTAATAGGGACAGTGTCTTCTTCTTGGGCCTATAAAGCTAGACTCTAGTTAATTATGTAGAGAGTCAGCAAGCAGACAACTTTTTTAAAGTCATCAATCCAAGGGATTAGTCCATCATTTGAGGAAGGTTGAGCTAGTGGATATAACACCAATTTCTTGGTGTCATTTCCATTGAAAATGAACATTTTTCCTGACCTACATCCAATAAAAGCATCAATGGTAGCCAACCATGGGCGACCAAGGATGGGAGGATAATCCCCCAAATTGATTTTTAGTTACAAGACAATAAAGTATGTTGGATATTATCAAGAATCCATAGTGATAACAAAATCCTCAACAATTCCTTCAAGCTTAATAGTTGATATGTCAGTCATTTGCAGAATGATAGGTGTTGAACAGAGAGTAGTAAGATTAAGTTCTTGCATGGTCTCCATGGTCATCACATTGATGGCTACATCCAAGTTGATTAAAGTATTAGATATGGGTTGGTCATGGATGCTAACATTAACTACAAGACTTCTTGGATTAGAATATTTTGAGGAAACTATATTCCCCAACATAATATCTACTAGTTGGCCAATGACCTGGACTATTTTAGGATATTTCTTCTTTCTTCCTAGTTTTTTCAAATGTAACTCTCGAACAACTTTATTTTGGATAAGAACATCCTTTATTGCTTGAAAGAGTGTGATTTTGATGCACACATTCTTGAGTTATCCTAAGATATTGAATTCAAGATCTTGTTTAGGATGTGATATGCTTAATCTCTCCAAAAAAGGAGGATTGTCAATTTTATTTTGATTTTTTGATGGGCTTGGCTCAGGATTGACTATAGGTGTTTGTGGATTAGTATGGAGTAGATTTGGTTTAAATTTCTTTGTGATTATGGGTAAGGTGTGTTGTGGAATAAAATTACTTGAGCAAAGTTGAATTTGATTAATATCCAAGGTATATGTTGGATATTGTATTATTTTAGTGGATTGTGTCAGTTGAACCAACTTATTGGTAGGATTAGGGATGGGTTGGGTGTGTACTTGAGTCGTTTGAATAGGTTATTGAATGTTTGCCATTATGGCCTATTATTGTTGTTATTTTATTTTCTAGAGAAAGTCTTGATTTCCTTTCCATTGTTGTTTCTATGGATTAGAGGGATAAAACCATTACTGATTTTGAAATTATCCCTATTGAGGTTATTGTTTATTCTATTGCATCCATAACTGATTCTAGGGTAACTACCAATTTTTTTGGGACCAATTTGGATTGGGCATACTCATCCAAGAACTATATTGAGGATTATTTGAGAATTGAGAATTTTCAAACATAAAGTTTGATGGCATACCTGGTCTTTGTACCCATGGTTTCCATTGAGCCATGAAAAACACTTGATTCTCATCTTATCCTATGACATGCAACTCTAATATCTCAAGATTTTCCTTAGTTGTACTATTTACTCAAGATTTCATGAAATGGCATGTAAAATTCACCTTCTTCTTTCTACATTTAAGGTAATAAGTAGCTAAGAAATTCTCAACTTCTTACTTCCATTGTGTATGTAATGTATTAAACTAAGTAGCTAGGTGACTATTGAGTCCTACTTCATATCCTAGATAAGTTTGCTAACTTCACCTTTAGATAGTCTTATAGTAGATGTTTTAGGAATGGTTATGCCCCTACTTTTATACATGGTTTATCTAGAGTAGTTCATACATAGAACTATTAGTTCATCGAATGGTAGTGTAGAAACATCACCACCAGATATTAGATCTAGTGCCTCCAAACAATCATCTCTAATCCCTTTTAGGAATATCATATTGACCATTTCCTTGTCCATTATGGTTTTCTTGGATTTTTTCAAGCTGAACAAAAATCTTTCCATATATTCCTCTAATGACTCATCATCAACTTGTGTCATTTAGAAAATGTCATCTCTCCTATAGTTTATGCCCCTATAATAATCTTGGTATTTTATCAATAAATTTTCCTTCATTTATTCCCAAGTAGAAATGGCATCCTTTCCAAGTCCCATGAACCATCTAAGTGATGCATCTTTGAGTGTTGTTGGAAATAGTTTGAGTTTTTGAGCATCTTGATTATAATCATAGCTATGATATAAGATGTCAAACTCAAAAAAAAATGTATCTAGATCCTCAGATGCTTTTCCTCTAAAGGTAGGGAGGGTAGAGTAATGAATATTCTTCATGAGTGCATTTCCATTAAGAGTGAGGATATGAAATTCTAAAGTAGCAGACTCATTGGTAGTGTTTTCTTCCTGGCGATCCCCCATGAATACTCTTTATGTTGGTATATGGGAGGATGTTGCTACCCAATGCTCAAAATTCCTATCAATTCTTTTATTTCTTGGGGTGTAAAATATGGAGATGTTATCTTTTTCTTAAGAATGTATGGCTTCCTATATAATGGAGATGGTATGGAAATTTTAGAAGATTTTTCTAGGGTCTCAGCAAAGATTCTCTCTAAATTGGAAGATTCTATTGGCCTAGTGTTTCTTATAAAGGCAAGAATAGCTTTGAATGCCTTCTTAGCAAAAAATTTGGGTGATGGAGGGAAGTGAACTTAAAATTCCTAAGTATGAGGTGATAATGTGGGAATTTTTAGAGGTGGTACATGTGGGACTCGTACAAGAGTATGAACCTCTTTAAGGTCTCCAACTTATGCTACCAATCCAACCAAAAATTCTTCCTTCTCTACCTCTTCTATTGACAACTATGAGTGATCTTCAAGAATTCCTTCATGTTCCTTAATTTCTACAAGATGAATTTTGGATCTTGAAGCAACATTCAATGATTCAAGCAAAAATCTTCCTATATAGTCCCCTTTGTTTTGCATACATTAACCACCCTTTTTTAACTTTTTTCCCACCCTGTCTGCACAGGGTTAGTAATGTGGGTTTTTTTTTTAAATTTCCACTATCCTACTTACAAAAAGGTAAATTTTAAACTATGAAAGGAGGAAATATTTAATCTAAAAAAATAGAAAGCTTTGGAAAAAGAATAAACATCTAAAAATAATTGCTATCAAGATTGAAGATTACAAGTGTGTGACACCTTTCCCATACAATGGCACCAAAAATGACTAGCAACTGATTCACAATCAAATATACTTCTCTTGATCAAAAAAATAAGAAGAGTAACTATGGATATGTACCTTATACCTCATTTAAATGTCAACTCAAAGACATAAACTTGATAAGATGATGTCACTGTATGTGCACACTCAATCTCTAATTTAACATTCTACTAATTGTATCCAAGATACTAAAGTGCAGTAAATGAAATGCTTGGAATAAAACATAAACAAAATATGGTAAAATAAATGATAATGTGGGGAAACTTTATGAAACAAATCTTAAATAAGAATGTAACTCACACAATTCAAAAATAAAATACACAATACTTAAGGAAATCAAATAACATGCTTAGCTAAACAAATGGGTTGGATTGTTGTTGTAGCCTTCCAAAGGGGTCCCTTCCTCCTTCCAACTCTGGCTTCAATACTTCCTCTCAAAACACTAAATTGAACTCAGAATTACTTACTCATATTAATTAAAATTGTAGCAATGAATTGTTGTAGGAAGTTACAATAATAATTGCTTAGCACAATGTACTTCTGATCATCTCTATTCAATATATACTATTTTTATCCATCTCTCAACTCAATTATTACATATTTATATACTACATATTATATTATTTTATGCAAAATAATATATACATTCTATTCAAAAATACATTCGAATTGGGATAACCAAATTTGATTCTTTTCATTAAAGACATCCTTCATGTGAATCTTGTGACTTTGTTGTAGAACAAACAAGGTTGTTTTGTTCTTAAAACCACTTCCTTATTAATTTCCATGGAGTTTATATTCATTTATATGAGTTAGTTGTAAGATAATCAAAATCTATTCATCCATGGTTTTGGTTATGCAGTGGCTGCAGGATGGTTTGTGTAATGAGATTCCTTTACTATAGGATGTTCCATGCTATATACCTATTTCTTCAAAACATATTAAAAAATAATAATATAAAAATCACCCTAAATCAATAGACAACCATCATATATTTAATTCCAAACATAATTTCAACTATTTAAAATATTTTGAGAACATAATGTTATATGGATTATAAAAGTAGGAAACTGATATGGAAAAGTGTTCAAAAGCATGGTAATTAAGCAAGATGATTACAATAAATGGACATAATAACAAGACATATATGGGGCTCATCACTCTTTTTACACACTTTTTACATCCCTTAGATTTCTCTTTTATGAGTTTCATTGTACGTCCATGGATAGGACCTAGCCTTCCTCACAAAATACCATATTTTTATCCTATTTTATTTTCACATATTTTTTGGCACCCTCGTGGGTTTCTCTTTTATGAGTTGTAGTGTAAGACCATGAATATGACTTGGCCTTCATCATAAAATTACCATATTTTCATTCTTTTTATAATAAAATGTGTTCTTGATCCTTGTTCTCAACTTTAGCTTTTTCTTCTTTTGATAGATGTAATTTACACAACAATCTATGTTAGCATGTTTTCCTCCATTTTCCTTATTCTTAGGATAAAGAATCATGATTTTCTGTCATTGTATCCCTTTTTTACTCTTTTTCACATTTTTTATGATTTGAATTAATTCAAATTTTTCCATATGCCATTCCTCTTGGTTTCCCTTCCTTACACTCCACATTGGATAAAACAAGGTCAAAGTCAAGACAACACTTTTATTTCACCTAGATTTATGAGACTCTTAGACCCCATGTCCATTGAAGTTTTTATCTCTTAGTAACCAATTCCCAAGTGTTTAAATAAAATTCATCTTCATCACCCATGTTTGGCTTTCCAAATCCGTATAAAGGAGGAATATAAAAATCCATCAAGAAAGTTAAAAGCTAAATCATTTGAAACAAAAGGCAATGATATACAAAAAGAAACATAAAAATTTCAAAATTCAAAATCACACCAAAAATGTGATTACAAGCACATATCCTAGCTCTAATTGAATCTCAAACTCTATAGTTGGCCTCACATAGAGCCAAGGTCCATTGGGGTGTGACAGGCCAGTAGATTGGAATAGGATAATTCAACAAACTCTATGGTGTTACCTACTTTCTCATGTAAGCACCCAATCTTTCCAATAGACTGACAACTCTATAAGGGGTCTCAAAGTATAGGGAACACATTGTGGGAAGGTGGGTCCATTTTACTTTTCATGCATATAGCCTTCATGGGATGATCTATATACTACATTTGTTGATCTTAGACTTATGTGGCTAAGATAAGTTCTTTAGTGTCCTTAAGGTTGATAGTCCTCTTGTTTTAACAAACCTAATTTGAGTGTCTTGACATTAATAAAGAGTTATTCTACCTTGGTTGTTCCTTCATTCTCCCCTCTACCCATTTCGTTTCCCCCCTTGATCGGTAAATTATGATTCCAAATCTATTTTCCTTATTTTATATTCCCTTTTTATTCACCTCTTAAAAACATGCTAACACTACTTTATTTCAATTTTATTTATCCTTAGAGTGAAACAATGTGTTTGAACAACATTGGATTACTTTATTTACACCATAGATTTACATTTCTAGACCTGTTTTGTTTTATGTTACCATTTATCATTTTTTGTACTACCCTTTTGACATGAACACTTGATTTTGTACCCTTTTTCCATTATTGCGTGAGGTTGGCTTGTTATTTCTCACTCAAAAATGTTGTTTTCCCTTTTACATACCTTTTTCCATTATTGAGTGAGATAAGGATTGTTATTGCTCACTCATCAATTTTGTTTTACCATTTTTTTTTGGCATATCCATATTTATCAATGTTTTTTTCCCTTTTTACATACCTTTTTCCATTGTTGAGTGAGATAAGAATTGTTACTGCTC
Source organism: Torreya grandis (assembly GCA_037957365.1). Lineage (NCBI taxonomy): Eukaryota > Viridiplantae > Streptophyta > Pinopsida > Cupressales > Taxaceae > Torreya > Torreya grandis. The sequence goes on along the minus strand of JARHVA010000738.1, from coordinate 1,156,311 downwards.
ACTCATCAATGTTATTTTACCATTTTTTTTTTGTTTGTCCATCTTTGTTTAAGTAAGGATTGTTACTACTTTACATTGATGTTTGATTACCATCCTTTTTAACATATATCCTTGGTTTGATTGTTACTTGTTTGAGATTTTCAGTCTTTAGTAGCCCTGGCTTTTTGGTTACCCAATTTACTCTTATTTTTTTAACTTATTCATTTGATCTAACATAGCACCATCACCCTAAATTTCCAAATTTCTAAGTACATCCCATCCTTATAACACTGGTTATCTTGGATTTCTTGTATTTGTTTGTTTTTGATCTTTAGGTTTATATTTTTAGGTTTATCGAAAGTAGCCTCTGTGCCTTACACAATCAAAACTAAGAACACAATAGACAACACTCTAATGATAAAGGTAAGTCAAGGTATGCATCACATTTAATTTTTAGTTATTTACTTTTTTGTCATTTACTTTCAATTATTTTATGTTTTAAAATATCACAACTTTTTTTAGCATCAGCATTATGTGTTCTTATATTATTTTTCAAAGCACCATCCCCTATTGCACCTTAGTAACACATGATGAGCTTCGAGTGGGGTATATGTATACACATAATATTTTCAAATTTTATCAAATATTAATACTTTACATCTTATATGAACCCATCAAGACTCAATCTCTCTAAGTGCATGCCCTAAGGGGTGCACTGGGAAAGAGGTGGGTAGACCATTGGTGCTTTGTAGGATTATTGTACCTTATTTTCATAATATCAATCCAACCAAATCTTGAGAAACAATTCCTTAAACCATTACTCCTCCTTTGCATAATCTTCCAGTCTATGCCCACTTTCCATCCTTATTTTCCTCACCTTAATCCCCTTTTTTTAGTTAGTTGTGTTAGGTCAACTGGGTTGACCCTGTACAATTTTGGGATATTTTCATTTAAGAATTAGGTTAGCCTTTGGCTAACCTAGCTTGAGACCTAGTGAATAATTGCCTAAAATTATGATAGGTTGATTGGATTGACCCTATTGGTTGGGATTTTTAGAAGGGTCAAGGATAAAATTTGCTTATAAATACAAGATCATTTCATCATTATTTCAATATGTAATCAAGAGATATTATTCACTCATGCTTATTTATAATCTATTTTTATAGTGTTCTACTTGAGGAGTCTTAGTTTAGGGTTTCTACTTAGATAATCTAGTCTTGTGGATAAGTCTTGGATGCATTGGAATTTCTTAGTGATCTTTACAAACTACAACAACCTCTTATAAAACCCCATTGGCCAATGAAGAGATTGAATCTTGATGGGTTCACATTCAGGTAAGTATTTTCTAACTTTATTCCTCTCTTTAGTAGATATAAGTAACATAAGTATTGGATTCAAATAATATTACTCTTCATATTTCATGTATTATGGTCTTACTCATACTTAGCTTAATTGATATTCTTGTATACATGTTTTGATTGTTTAGTAACCATTCATGTTGTGCCACAAGCTTTGGTGAGCACTAGATTAGATTTACTTTACTTGTTATTAGCTTAGGTGAAATATTAAAACTTAGGACCCCCTTAGGGTTATTATATGATTATGTTAGATTGGAGGCTTTGTAATCCTCCTTAGCATGGTGTATTATGGTAAGAGATCCCCTAATTAGGTCTAGCAGATCCCCATATTGGTCATCTTCCTACTTAACAAATGTATCCCCAATCAAAAGTGTATGGTATGATCTATCTTCACTGAGTTAGGATTGTTTTATATGCATGATACATTTCTGATTGCATATACCTAGCATCAAAAACTTCCTTCTTAACTAGGATTTGAGTGAAAAAATAGCAGGTTGGGTGACTAGATTCATAGAAATGACATAGAAGTGAAGGTCACCAAGTTATTAAGGGGTAGCAGACTATGTGAGAACCTGGAATTAGGTGTTATGGAAGACAAAGAAGTGGTTTTATCAATGCATAATAATCACCAAGTAGTTATACCTACACCCTCTTCTAGTTGGACTCAAGACATGGTAAGATTCTTGCAAATAGGGGAATGCCTTATGGGCCTAGATAGGACAAGAATAAGGTATTATAGGGTAAAATAAACTACTTATGTCTTGGTATATGGAGTTATATTTAAAAAATATCTTGATGGTATGTTATTGAGATGTGTGGAAACTAATGAGGTTGATAAGATTCTAGATTAGTTTCATGATGGCTTGCAAGAGGACACTTTGTAGCTAGGACTACAACAATAAAGATAATGAGAGTAGGATAATTTTGTCCAAGCTTGTTCAAAAACTCTCATTCTTTGGTTACAAAGTTTCATGAGTGTGCCATGTTCACTAGGAAAAAAATACTAGATGTATTTCCTCTCAAACCCATCTAAGTGGAGCAACATTTTATGCATTGGGGCCTAGATTTTGTAGGTATGGTACACCTTCCATCTAGTGTAGGATGCAAGTGGGTATTGACTATCAAAAATTAATTCAATAGGTGCATGAAGAATTATCCCTTAAAGAGACAAATGAAAACTTAGTTTTGGAGTTCAATGACTACTTAGTAACCAGATTTGAGGTCCCTTCCACCATCATATCAGACAATGCATTAGATTTTAGTGGTGTAAGGGTGAGTGAATGGGCTTTTAATTATGAAATATTCCTCAACACTTCCTCAAACTACTATCCACAAGGTAATGAACTTGCAATTTCCCCCAAAAAGAACCTAATCATAATCATAAAGAGAATTATGGAAGACAACCAGAGGGTGTGGCAAACCAAACTAAGGACAACCTTGTGGGAAGAAAATATCACCCCCAAGAGAGTTATTGGTCATTATTCATACCTTATTTTATATGGAAAAGAGGAAAGGTTACTCATATCACTTTAACTACCAACCTTAGAACTCACACATTAACTTGAGATAATGGAGAATGATGCCATAGAAGTAAGGATGAATAAGTTGAGGGAGATATAAGAGATAAGATATGATGTTATGCATGCCATGTGGTCCCATAAAGATTAATTTTATAGGTCATTTGAAAATAGAGCTTATTAAAGGACATTATAACAAGGTTAAATTGTGCTTAAGTGGGATGAAGACTGAGCTCAATCAGGTAAGCACTCAAAGTTTGATAGCCTATGAAGTGGACCTTACACTCTCACCAGTTGCAAAGAGAACAATGCATTCCAGTTGTCAAGGATGAATGGTGAGCTAATCCCTATCCCTATCAATGGGGTGTTTCTTAAGTACTATAATTAAGAAACACATATTATCCTTGTACATATTAGTTTAAGTCTCTTTTATTCTAAGTGTTGTGGCACAAGTGCTTTGTCAGTTGTTTGTTTTGTTATATTGTTGATTTCTTAGTTGTTTGGGTGTTGTATTCCTTTGTGTCTTTGTTGTGTGTCTTATGAGTCTATTTTAGTCCTTAAGGTTTACAAGATGTTAGTCTTGACTATCAACTCAGTCAGATAAGTCTCTTATTTAAGTCATGGTTGTTATGTAAGAAATTATGGGTTCTCTTAACAAGTAGGCAGGTCAACCCCTAGGAATCACTACTAATATTTAAATATTTTTGCCCTTGGGCTTAGAAAGGGTTAACCTATGCTCAAAACCACTTGATAGTGTCCTTGGTCATCTTTATGAGTCTTTGAAATGTCTTAACAACCCAAGAGAGGGTCAGTTGTCCTTAAGAAGTGAGGCAATATGTTAAAGTAGTGAGTCATGTCAAAAAGTGTCAAGGTGGTCCCCATCTCAGATTGTTTGAAGTTGTGTAAAGGCATAATTTTGTGTTAATTATGTATAAGAGTCTACAAAAAGACTTAAGTTGGTCCTTTTGATCTAAATATACTCATGGAAGGTGATTTAACACACTATAATCCCTAGCCAATCATATGGACATTTGAGCATGCCAAGAACTTGCATATATAGGGACAAAATTGAAGATATTAGGGGATAATTTGAGGAAGGATTATGACCCTTTTTTAAGAACTTAGCATACTTTAAGGTTCTTTAGCAGATGTTAAGGTATTTTTCCCAATTGTTGTTTCATTTAAAATTATGCATATTTTACTTTCTAAGTGTGTCTAAGCCATTTGCATTATATGTTTATGACCCATAAGACATCATTGAGTCATTATCAAGAGTTAAATTTTTTAAAAAGGACCTTATTGTCATCACAATATCTTTCTAAGGTAGTTTTATATGTAAAAGGATGTCTTTTTAGGAGTCAAATGCCTTCCATTCACCAAAAAGGGGCCCACACATGTGAGAAATGACCTTTCAACTTCCTTCCATATATATTCTATATTTTTAAAGCATTTTTTACTCTTAATCTCCCTCTTCTTTCCCTCCAATGGCCTTTCAAGATCTTAGACTTGAAAATTTTTAGGAAAATGATGTTTTATAGGTGTTTCCAAGACTTGTATAGATTTGTACAAACAAGTCAGAGTTAGAAGAGGTCAAAAAATTTATGGGGATCCCTAAAAGCTACCTCAAATAAATATCCATGTCTAAAATGTGTAGATAAAGGTATAAAATGTAGTGGAATCCCCATCGAGCTCTTGGCAAGCTCTTTAGAGCCAATTTGAGTTGGATGGTTTAGTCTATACAAGGGGATTAAGATCCCAAGCTCTTCGCCATAGGGTCCCTAGTGGGCTTGAAATTAGTGGTATTGGTTTTTAGATCAAGGCCTTTATCTTTATGAATAAGCACTAAGACCCATATGTGGTATTAAGCCCTTTATAAATCCCATAAACTTAGCTATAGGAAGATTTATCAAAAGTTTGATCTCATTGTGATAGCTTGATCATGGAAAAAGGTGTTTAAAGTCCAATTAAGTGTTTTAGACCCCTTTGATCATGTTCTCATGGCACTTTCCAAGTTATAACAACACACAGTCTCCCTTATAGGTAGGCTACAATCATGTTTAAGTTTCTTGTGTTTTCATGAAGGAGCAGAGCATAAGGAGGATCAGTGCAAGTTTCCATTGCTTACTCTAGGTTCCTCACATAACTCACCTAGTCACCATTTGGTCAGAATATATCCCCTTCAAGCTCCTCTATGCTTACCATGTGAAAGAGGGAAACAAGCTTCAAGCATGACCTAACTTGTCCTTATGACAATCAATCTTCAATATAAAAGTATATAAATGATGTCTTCTTCAGGTGGCTGGAGTGATGTAAAAATGTGGAAGATCCTCTCTCTTAGAAGAAACAATCCTTCTTATGGCCCTCAAGACCAAAACCCATAAACTAGCTCTAAATGCATTCATAAGCCTCTTAGCATAGTTTAAGGTTTATTATCATTTTTTAAGGTTTTTGTGGAATCCTAGGTTTCAATTTTTTGCTCAAGATACCTGATTCATTAGATCCAAATGCATTGTTTTGTTGAGTATCTAGATAGGGATGTTTAGGGTCTTAATAGATGGTATTGAATGGGGATTAAAAATCCACATGAGGTCTCCCAAAAGACATCTACTATGTAATGAATTCATCAATCTATTTTCACCTCATAATAGGCTTTGGTTTTCAAACTCATAAATTCAAAAGGACTGTGTGATGCACGTACAATTTTAAGTCCTCATGTACAAGCCTAGAGGTGAGAGTGAGGGTAAAAGTATTTATAATGCCATGAAAGGCCAATGAATTTTTTAGAGAATAAGTTCATTCAATTTTGGACATGTTGAATAGGCTAATGACAAAGTTTAGAATCTCAATTTAGGCCAATATTTCAAAGAGTTTCCCCCTAATCACCATGTATAACTGAGCCTAGGTAGATCCAAGAGATGGATATATACTTTTTAATATGACTATCTTGAGTTAGGATACTTAGTTTAAAATGAGTCCAACTAGGATCCATATATGGCCTACAGAACCTTTCCCTTGCTCATTAACATGTGGGAATGCTCAAACTATAGCTAAGTCCATCTAATCACCACCTACAAAACTATAGGTAGGTTGTATCCAACCTTGGGAGTGAAATGCCCCATATTAATTGAGGTGGGATATAAAAATAAGGAGTAGGGTACATATTTTAGGTTGTTGAAAGATAAAATAATATGAAATAAATGACTAAAACAAGTTATCTCAAGACTCCCAAACTCTACATACATAGTTGGCTCAATGCGCACATTTTCCTAGTCAGATAGAGTACTTAACTGGCCAGAAAGATCAATAAAAAAAATATGTGAGAGTAACCCCATGGTAGTGTATGGAATCCATATATTCCTTATAATCTTTAAAGTTAGAGTCAAGTTTGAGAGAGTTTCCTAGGTCTGATTGAGCATTCATGACACATAGGCATGTGTGTATGGTTATAGTGTGGGTTTGGATGGTATAATATGAGGGAGGCCCTAGTTTAATAATTTTTTTAAAACTATGATATCACACTATATGAAAAATTAAACTCCCTCAACAATCAGGAAAATAAAAATACATACCACTTAGGTCTCTAGAACCAACTAGTCCAAGCACTCATGTTGGGCCAAGGATAGTCATGACAAATCTAGAAGGGAAGAACGATAGAGGTAGGGGTATAAGCAGTTGTGAGATTGTGAAAAGTGTTTAAATTGAATATAAAAAATTCTAATAATATCATAAAATCCACTAAAACACCTACAAGTGGTTTAAGGTCTTGAGGCTTAGTTTAAGCGTATAAAGGCTAAAACCCTTCTTAAGCCCTTAGAACCCCAGCTCCATTCCTTTGATGTGACAAGTTCATCAGGTGGATATAAGGCCATAAAAGTGTGTATTATAGTGTTATAGGTATTTATATAGGTTTTATAGGTAGGATAAGGTAGGGGAAGTGGCAATTTGGCCTAATAGCCCTCCTCGAACTCCATCACCCTAGTCTACCATTTCAAGCTTCTAGTTCATATGATCATATATTATATGATGATATGCATGAGGAAAATTTATATTAGGGGAATTTGGGGACCAATAATCACTTACCATCCATGGTGGATAGAGTTTGTTTCAGTGGGGCAACTCTATGAACAATCCTTAACATAGTGAGCATGCCTAAAATTCCTAGTGGAGACCCAAAGGCTACCAAATTTTAATCAAAACTTACCGTACAAGTTTTATGAGATAAATAGATATTATGGAGGTTTATGGGGATATATATACTCAAAATTTATGTCCTTAATTTTTTATTGCAAGGCCTGTGCTTTATGAACCATCATTAAGATGGTATACCACTCTAAACCCTCTAAAACCCTAATGGAGAACCCGATGGACAAGAAGCTCTACTTGATGATTTAAATCACAGTGAGAAACCATTAAAACATCATGAAAACACATATAATTCATATATGACCTATATACAACATAAATTTGGCACTTATAAGGCCAAATATGTAAGAAAATGGATTTTGAGGTCTAGTTTTACATTTGTTTTCATAATTCCAAGCATGTTGAGGGTATTAAGTGATTATAAAGGAATATTGGGCCCAAAAATAGGATTAATGATCCCAAAAAACCCACTCTTAAACTCCTATAGTAGTGTATACAATCCTAATAAGTAGACTTGAATTTAAATGAGGAGATAACCTTTATTTACATCAAGAAAGGAGTGTTACAGGCATATTCACATAGTGATTAAACTCTAAAAGGTAGGAGTATTATTATGCTAACATATTCAAGTCATTATTATAATAATCACTCACATAAAAACCTATAATTCCTAGGTCTCACACCCTTTAGGATAATAATGCATTGAATGGGCTGAGAATGGCATGGAGGGTGGTAGTTAGGTGAGTAATGGGCAAGTTCAAATAAGTAATTGCATTTCATAATGTGTGCATGAACTATTTTCATGTCAAGGAATGATAAAGTAGTTTCAAGGTGCATGTAATATCCATGGGGTCAACCATGACAAAAAATAAGTCATCCACAACACTTTGAAGAAACTTTGCCCAATTGTACCTGGTAAATTTTGAACTAATATAAGGAGTGGTTTATCTTATCCATGATACTTTATTGTGTTTTATAATTATTTATTTTCACAATTGGTTGAGTCGTATCTCCCTTTATAGGTCCTTATCTCTCACCTAGTTACTAGGAGATTATTCTATATAGGTCGTGTGGTGTGCGAAAGTGTTAGTGATTGTGCTTGGATTGGAATTTGATTGGTAGTGTCTTGAATCATACCTCATATACATCAAACTAAAGTTTTAATCATCTACCATATCATCCATGTGAAGCACTTATTCTTAGGAGTCTCTTTGAGAGAGTGGTTTATTTACTAGTCCTTGTCTCATTCATAAGTGTTGTTGAAGAGTCAAATAGAAAAGACACAACATGTTGGTACATCACCTCCCATATGTTAGGTTTGTTTCATTCATCCTTCTATCCTTTTTAAGTGACAATCAATTAGGTTTATGAATCAATCCTAGATGATGCATTAGGGGAAATAACCCAAAAACTATAGGTTCATCTCACTTAATAGGCTACCCACACCTAGAGGTGGTCCCATTGTATAATTTGGATGAGGTAGGTCTAAAACACCTTTGCTTCAAGGGTGAAATATAGACCAATAAAAATTATGCATGCATTTATTCATGCTTATAAGTTTTTTAATGTACTTGATATTATATGTACTTAACATTTTTTGCTAACACATATGATGCATGGCTAGTGTGTTATGTTTATGTTGGTTTCTTATGAATTCATTAATGCACTTAATTGAGTGTCTTACCTCAATATTGTCTTGATTTTTTGAGCATTTGAATATGCTCCATTATCTATGACCCTCATGCCTTTATTTTCCTCCTTAACATTTGAATATGTCATTTCTTATTGTACGTTGACATTTTAATATCTCATTTATACTTTGTGGGCATTTGACTAAGTCATGTCCTTTAGATTGTGCAACATTTGAATATGATCCTTATTTTACATTTCCTTGGACCATTATATTTTGATTTGATTTTTATTTTATTGTGTGTGTGTTTGAATAAATTTTGATATTGTACTATTGTTATCTAAGTGTTTCCATGATCTACATCATGCACCTTAGGACTTAGTGTGATCACATTCTTTGTTTTTCAATTATATATCTACCTAGACATGTTCCCTCTATATGATACATGGTACATTCATAGTTTACATGTTTATATTATCTTTTTTAGGTAAGTTAACTATCGATTTCTACTATCCATCACCTCAAAATAGGTGTCATATTAGTGGTGGCATGCCATATAAGCATGACTTCCACATTGCTTAACAGATTCACATTATATTGGGGGCATGATCTAAAAACATATTCTCCACATTTTTCATAGTTTAAAATTCATTGGGGACATGTTTTATTAACTTTTTCTCCACACTTATTCAATAGGCAACATACACATATTATAGTGGGTGCATGTTTTGGAAACATGTCCTCCACATTGACACTTAGACCAATTCTCAAATTTAACTTGCAATGGGGGAATATTTTGGAACATTTTATCCACACTTACACCAGTTTTAAATTTTATATTATAATGAGGGCATGTTTTGGAAACATGTTCTCCACACTGATATAGTTTCAAATTGGCCAAACTCATAATTATATGATTTAAACACACATTTTTGGTAGAATTTTATACACAAGTATCATTATTATAAACAATTTTAGCATGAGACATATATAAGGTGCATATGTTATACAATGTGCACCTAATATTTCAAAATCAAATCAGTTTCAAATTTCAAACACTTTCAAGGACTATCATCACCCACCAGGTTGGATTTTTACAGAATATATTGAGCTAATCTACTATAGCATTTGGTTTAATTTATGGAATGGCTGAGGTGATTAAATCACTCAATCTTACCAATTTTATAATTTGGACTTGATTACATCATATAACCTCACCAATTTTATTGTGTGATTTGACTTAGTCCACTCATGCTCACCAAATTATAAGTATGATTGGGTTACATGGTTGAGCTAATCTCAATTGTCAAGTAACAACTCATATTTCATCCAAGGTTTGGGGCATGTGTCATCTAATCTCCTATATATATTTAGATATATGCACTTTTAATATTTTATATTTGTTATAAACTTAGCTCTAATGATTCGTAGTGATATATCTTTTCAAATCAATTTGTCAAAAGGCAAGACAGTTACATCAATACATAGGTGTACTCTTAAACCTTTCTCTCTTTTAATTTAAATCATTTAAATTATTTTAATTTTAGATTATAAGCACTAATTATATACTATAACATACTCTTGGTTTCATGTCAGTCACTAGCAAATCACTCAAGTTGGACTCAAGTAAAGGTAAGGTGTGTTATATACACCCAGGTATGCATTCTTTTTCCTTTAAACTATAAATTTCATTCCTATATTAAAGTGGGAAAAATATAGACACTATTTCTATATTATATATCACCTCAGTCTTGTACACTTGAAAAATACATATCATGGATTTACCCTCTGTCTCTAGACCTTTCTCATTACCAAAAGTCTTGCATACACTATCTTTTTGTGCCTAATTGATTATCTCTTAGTTTGACCAATTTTATGTTAATGAATCAGTCCTATATCTTGCCTAGAATGGTATAATCATGTTTATATTTTACTTTTACAAGTATTTGACTTGTACCTATTTTTTGACTGCCTAGACACTTGTGTCCTAGTTAGATGCCTATGCCAAATAAGTGTCAAGTGCCATAAAGTCATCTAATTTACAAATAAGACATATTTCTATGGTTGGCTTAAGTTATTTAATGTGAGGTATTCTCCAAAGGGATTGTTATAAATACAAGATCAATCATCATTCATTCCTCACCTATCATAGACCAAAAATCACTCAATCAAGCACTCAAGTGAGCAAAGTTTCCTTATTTTCTCCTATTTTCATATCATTCATAGGGACAACATATATATAGGTTTGAAATATTGAAGGAGCATTACATCAACTATATTTTCCAAGTTACAAAATAGGTCACTATTTTACTTACTTATCGCACATTGCATGATTCAGACATAAGCCAATATGTAGGGGATAATAGCATAAGTTTGATTTTCTCTCTAGAGCATTGGCTATGTAGGAAACATCATTAACATAGAGCTCTTTGGGGTAGCTCAACATCATGTGCCCACTAACTCATTTTTTTCACAATCACTATAAATATAAAAAATAGGGTTTTTCTATTTGACAAGGAGTGACAGTCCATGACCTAGATCTGAATACACTAGAATGAAGGTAACATAGAACCCAAAAGCATCCATGTGGTTACATATAATTTTAGTAGGTATTCTATATTAGAAACTTGCATATAATTTAGATAGTAGTGTCAATACAACCATCCCAGGTTGATGTATGTGTCTATGGCTATAAAGTTATAAGTTCAAAAATTAGGATACTAATCCATAATCTAGATCCAATCTAATTTCTACCTATTCTAGATCTAGATTTGTGTTAACATCATAACTAGTTAAGTATCTTATTTTCATTATCATTTTAATATCTAGAATTAATATCACAAATGATATGGGTGTGCATTGGTAAATCAACTTGGTTATTATATGCACCACCTAGGTTTAAATCTCAAAGGTATTGGAAGGCCGATTGTGGCCATTTCACTAGTATAAGCTGGTTGTGGCCGTATTAGTGGTAAAAATGCCAGTTGGTGCAGGAATGTAAACACTAGTTGTGGTAGGAATATTATGGTAAGGAATGTAAATGCTAGTTGTGGTAGGAATATTGGTATTCATCGATTATGGTGGTAGTATTGGTATCGATCGGTTATGATCATTGATGTAACTAGTTAGTTGCTCCAGTCAAAAGCTTAGTATCTATCTAAAAACAATATCTAGCATAGTTTTACTTTCCATTTTTAAAATATCATAGTATAATAAATACATTATATATTTATCCAATTTTTGAAAATAATTGGCCTACTTATAGATAGTTTACCATCCTTATGCCCTAGGCTATCTCTAACCTTTTAAACCTAGATTCCCCAATATAGATTTTAGGGTTAAATAGCTTATTATTTGCTTAACTTTTGTCCAAGTATTTCATCAAATTTATATAAATTCTTTAACTAAAATAAAATATCCTTTTACCTTGGATAAAATATGACACGTAACAATTCAAATTCTTCTACCTTGTATTTAATTGAAACTGAAGAAGTTTGTCTTGTAATCTTGGATAAATTCAACACTAAAGCTCTTTATTTTGACTTCAGTTTGAAATTTTTTTATTTCTATACACAAAAATATTTTAATTTTATTTTTAATTAGTTTTTATTTATTTTTACTTATTTTATAAATTATGTTTTAGCATTTGTAAAACTACTTATTGATTATTGTGAAGGGCCACACGGTTTTCTATTTATAGACATCATGGAGTCATGGGTTTACCCAAATACTCATAACATTATACAACACTAGACACCAAATTTATTTTCCATGTACCTTATGGTATATCATAAACACCTAGTATCCCTTTTTTATACCTTAGGAAGCCTCTTTTAACCATTTAATTTATGATGCACCTAAGAGGAGAATATTGCCCATGTAATTTACTCTTATTGTACCCTCAAAAATGGTGTTAATGGGATAAAATAATGGTTCTACCTTTGTATTTAGTGATTTTAAACATTAGGCCAACACTAATAAATGAACAAGAAATTATATTTGAGAGCTCATAAATTATTCAAACCCTTTCTTATATCATCCTCATACTTTGATTTTTTTATTGCATTGTATTCACAGTCCTTAGCATTGCTTGATTCACACTATATTATATTGTTTGATTCATATTATATTCTTAGTCACTTTTACATTCTATATTATGTTTTAGTTATAATCATTTTTTAGGATTTACATTCATTATATATCTCATGGATAGTCAAAGTAAATATGTTAGTCATGTATATTCTCTAGACCAATTGTTGTTTACTTATGCTATCCCTTTATTTTATATCATGAATGGTAAAAATTCAAACATTATAAAAATTCATATAATTTATTTAAAAGTGTTATATTAATTCCAAAAAAATTATTCATCATATTAGTATATGGCTAAATTTCAATAATATTTTAAAAACTACCTTAGATCAATCACAATTACATTGTACTTCATGTTGTTTTAATATTCAATATAAACTACTTTTTGTCACCACTAGACAACAAAGAGCTTGTGCACAACCTTGTGCACTTCCATATTTTCATACTCTACCCACTTCTCTTCCTCAATCTATTCCATGTTTTCAACCAATACTCATTCTAATTTCCTAATTCCATGTTAAAACTAGAAGAGGGCGACCACCTATGCCTCCACAATAAAATTCCATTATTCCTCCTCCACCTTATTTAAGGAAAATTTATCAACCCAAAGTGTATGATATAATTGATCAACTATTCAACACATAAACTAAAATTTATATTATATATTAATTACAAAAATCACCTACTTAAAAGTGTACCTTATATGTAATGTTGTGAGAAGCTACTCTTCCCATAGATACTCACCCAACTTCATTTGCTTCTAGCATGAACGTTTTCAAGGATATGGAAAATATTATTATATTTGATAAATAATACATACCTCCAAAACATATCCATGAATATAATATCCATTTATTTATTTATATTCAAATACATGGAAAGATAATCAAACATGCATTCGTTGATAATGGTTCTAGGATAAATAGTTGCAATTGTGAATTTCTATATAAATCCAAATTCACTAAAGATAATATTCAAAAAATTTAATGGAATTGATATTTATTTTTAAAAAATAATGGGAACCATCACATTGGACTTATTATTGGGCCCTACAATAATATTTATTATATTAAAAGTCACACCCAAGCAATTACAATGTAATCTACTATTGTGATGCCCATAGATTCATGCAATAAAGGCTATACCTTCTACCTTTCATAGATACATTAAATTTCTACATGATACACATGAATAGAAAATTTTGGTTTGTAATGCACCACTTTAATAGTATCAAATGACATAATCACAGGCTGATGAGGTCTCTATAAAACCTCTTGAACAACCAACCCTAGTTGACCAAATGTAAACTTATGTAGTAGGTGAATCAAGCACTGTAAATGATACTAAATAAGTTAATAAAAATCCTAAATAATTATAATAACCTATTCAAAAGGTTAAAAAAAAAGTGAAAATATATATAGAAGAGCCTATCAAAGAAACAAAATAATAAGAAGAAATTACCACAAAAACAATATAGCCTTCTATGAAATTACCATTAGTGGTTAATATGAAAGATTATTTTTTTAAGATTAAGGATCACTATAGAAGTGGAATTGAAGATACACAAGAGCTAGAAGATGAAAACCTATGTAATTTAAATTTCTTTCTAGTTGATGAAGATGAATATTTATTCCATTATTTATTTGCATTTGCTAGAGTGAGTGGGTATAGAAATGTCTCTCATACATAGAATAATGGAAAATCACCCATTTATAACCAACAATAACTACAAGATACTTCACATACTTACAATACTATATTTTAGGCCATACCATTATTAGTGGAACCAAATATGCCTCCTAGTAAATTGATCACATCTCCTAAGGAAATTGTGAAAACATAACAAAATCAGTTGTTTCAAGAATAATATCCAAAGAGAAATCCACAAATAAAATATCAAATAATATTCAAAAAAGTATTTATTAATAAAAACATATTTAAGCATGATTCCAATCCTAAGTTTACTTCTCAAAATATGGTTACAAAAGAGGCAGCACATCAACATTCTTTTTATATAGAGCTTCTCATTATAAAATCACTCATAAATGACCAACAATGCACTAGTATTGTAGTTACTTGACTACACTAATTAAATGATAATGTTATATGAAACTTAACTCTTTTTAAAACTCGTGTATATGATAAATATAATCTCAGTCAAGTTAAACAACTAAAATATTTTATTTTATCTATTACATTACCAATTTCTCTTGGTTTAAAATCATGTTTATCATTATTTCACATTGATGCTACTTTAGAATAATATAATGTAGTCTTTGTAAGGTTTTGGAAAAATTAATGGGAACTCCACTGAATAATAATTGTATTTTCTCACATTTTAGTAAGATAACACAATGATCAATGTCTCAAAATATAATATAATTACTTTTATAGCCTAAAATTGTACCCTAGATAATTCAAGTACACCTTCTCAATCTTAGGATAACATGGAACTACCTCTCCTCATAGATAAGCTACTACAAGAGATAAATCTCTAGGTTTGAAAGAGATAACTCCCTTGATTTATCTTCTAGGATCACACTACACTAGTTCAATCACTATTGGGGGTGAAAAGGGAATAAGGGAACATAAGTGAGCCTAAACTAATGAGGGTGATACACCAAAGATAAGTGCACAAACACACTTGCATTTGCACTAAAGAAGAAGACAACTAAAACTGAACTTAACTCTATGTCCTTCTAGCATAAGTATTTCTCATAGAGGTAGATTATTATGCTTATCCAAAGGTGGGTGAAAATAAGGTCTAATACTATAAACTAATAGTCTCTCTCACACTTCAAGACAAACTTAACACACACATACACTTTATGAAACCTATTAAAAGAGATATCACTCCCACAAGATATTAAAGAGCATAATAGAAGCAAGGAGAACATCTTCATCACTTATCAACCACATAAAATACTTAACACACTTAGGAAAGAGACTAAAAAAATTGAATAAACTTCATAAAAAATTATTCAAAGGCAAATGAGGTGTCAAAATTAGTAGGGCTTTGCCATACCAATTGTGGATCCATCACAAATACAAAAAGGCTTGAATATATAGAGTATAGGAGGGGAAAGAGAAGAATGGAAGTGGAATGGTCACAAGGCCAAGGTTAAAACTTTATAAAATAATTATAATGTCATGGAATTAAGTGGATAATAGGCTATAAAGGTCTTCTTAGATAAATTTCCATCTAAAGCATGACATATTCCTTAAATTGTCATAGAGACTCTTCATGTTCTTGCTTTGAAACTACCTTCATGATGATGAGGAGTGCACTTGATTGTAAAAAATTTCCATAAGATTCATTTCCACATATCCTCTAACATGAGAATATGCAAACAAGGTCAGTGTAAGTCATCTCCACCTATCCAATTGAAGGACTCACCCTTGTCACTTGTCATTCACTGTCTACAGTCACTTACTAGCCCTCTAGGCTTGAATCTTCACATCTATCAATTAGTAGCCTATAGTTATTCAATAATATGAATTTTAAAGGTTTAGGACATATTTTTAAGTCTTCTTTGTCCTCTGGTATATCAAATATACCTTCAAATATTCAATGACACTCTTCTCACCATCACACTTAGGCAATCACTTTACCTACTCACTATTTGTTTAGACTACTTGTAATAAATGGTCTAACAGAGAGTTTTTCATGCTTTACTAAGGTGAGATATGAGTATGGGCAGTTATAAAATTATCTTCAGGTCTCTCTCAATGTTTCTCACATGTTCATTCTCTTCATTACTTATAACAGACTTCAAATCTTGTAAGAAACATATAATTGTGCCCATCTATACAAGTGATGATATAGATAAAATGGATGATAAGGACCTTGTAAGAGTGATAAACATGTTTAAAACACATTTTAGTTCATTTGACCACTTTTGGATGCATCTCCATTCATTTCTTCTCCATCAAGTTTACACAAGGGTTTTAGGTCTCTTTGATAGTTAATAATGGTTCATGTTGACTATTTTAACCACAAGTAAAAATAGGTCAACCCCTATAGTATAAAATTTATATATGGGTCTATTATCATTTCATAGGGTGTTTATTAATCTTTTTTATGTGATTTAATGTGTTATTATCCTTGGTCATGGTCATATTTAGTCCTTGTGTCATTTTATGTCATTTAGGGGTCATATATGGGTCATTTATGAGAATGGTACAATTATCTTAGATTTCCATGTGATCTCAACTTCCTTATAACATCAAATATGGCATATTACTTGTCAATAATGCCAAGACTAATTGAAACTTGTAGGTTCCTAACTAAAAATCAAGAAAACAAGTGAAAAAGGAGTTTTACAATTGTACAACCTATGGGGAAGAGTGGCACATGGGTGAAGCTAATTGAGTGACCTCCAACTCCCATGACTCCATTTACACACTTTATTTTATTTTTAAGTTCCAAAAATTGGCCAAAACTACTTCTCTTTTCCATCACTCCACTAGGCAAGCAAGACTAGTTAAAAGGTCTTTTGATGGTACAACCAGTAAGAGGAATTCCAAGTAGAATGATCTTGGTTATGGATATTATACTTTATATGATTAAATTTCATGTTTGTATTTGGAATAATTTTTGCCTATAATTTATGAACCATTCTTAACAAGTTGACTATCTTATTTTTCTAGCTAATCCCCACACCCTGCAAGTTTTCCTTATGTATGAGCAGGTCTATACAATAAAAATGTTTAAATTGATTATAAAATATGTGTAATTCCTAATTTCATTTTTTACATCCTATTTTTCATGTTTGGATTTGATTTCATGAGCCAAATAGTTCAAGTTATAGGTTGATGTATGTTATGAGGTTGTAGTCATGTTTCACTACTTTTAGAAGGTTTATTTCTCTATAATGGTTTAAAATAAATGTGATATGATTTTCCATGCATCTAAAATTTCATGATAATATCATTATTTCCAAGTTTAGTCTCACACCTATATCATTCATGAAGTTTCAATCAAAAGCATAGTACATAGTCAACTTATTGCTTACTTTCACTGAAAGTCATGGTGTGTGGGGTCCTGAACATGTTCATTGAGGTGTTAGAAAGATACCAATGTGTGGTGAACATATTATTTCAATGTGATAAATAAATTTAAACCTCTCTAATTCCATGAAATTGACTATGATATTTATTTCTTTAAGATACACAGTCTTGTACCATTAAATAAGTATCTATAGGTGACATAGAAAGAGTCAATTCCATTATAATAAGGCAATTATATGGTTTCAAGTTCCTTATGGTTTAATAATTTTAAATTTTCCAATTTGAACCCTAAGGTCATAGTCAATTCATATTTCCCATACTCATAGCCACTACTTTTACATAGAAATGTCCACCTACAAGTGACCTTACATAGAGATTTGCGAGTGTGATTTGGAGGAGTTTAATATGTTTTGAGATTCTCATGAAGTTTTTTGAAGTTTTAGATACCTTTATAACATGTTTAAATCCATAGGTAGGCAAGAAAACTTGAGAGGTCTGCCCAAGTGAAATAATTTGAGTTTAGGGACAAGTTTCCCTAAAACCCCAAAATAGAGGCCTAAGTACTTTTAGTGATGCCACATAATAGTGTTATAACCAATCTTGATGAGTCCACATTTATTTATCTTATAGACCTAATATATGGGAGATACATTTCAAAATAATATATAGGTTGGACAAGTAAGGAATATGTTATAAGGTTTCAAAGTCACACATTTGTTCATTATTTTTCTTCAATGTTTACTACAGTACCTTCAGTTCCAAGTGTCCTCATATCCAAAGATATAAGGTGAGAACATATCTTCATGTTAGGTATTTATTTTGAAATTATAAATAAATTTATGTCTCAAAGGTCATTAAAATGGGTTAAATTTTAAGTCATAGACTCACACCACCACCTCTAGGTGTGCCTTGCCTTTAGATCGACTACCTACATCCTGACTATAGATACCCATAAACTATGATATACACTTTGGCAAAATACTAGGCCTAAAAACAAAAAATTTCCATTGGTATTTGATTCCAAATGTCTCAAAAGGACCCTAAGGTGTGTGGAAAATATTTCAAGTTTAATATCCACTTATAGGACCCCTACTTGCACCAAATTAGGCATCTACAGTCAATTGTAGCATGATAGTGAATGGAAACATAGTGATTTAGAGATTGGCATAACATGTAAATGATGAGAAAAGTATAGATGAATTTTAAAATTACCATGGGGACTTAAATAAGGTCTTTTGACATTGATACAAGGTCTAAATATGTAGGTATCACCTACATGCAAGAGAAACACACTCACAACCATATGACTTGCAGTATAGATCTACCAAGAGAAAGTATACAATGAAAGGTTTGGGTAAAACTTGGATGATGATGACCATGTTTAGGATACCTCCATAATGATAATTAACATTCCATGACACTCTCATATCATGGAAATAGGGTAAGTAAATATTCTCATATAATGCAATACACAACCCATATTCAGGACCCTACACATAATGAGATTTTCCATGAGTTTGTCTTAGGTTTTGAGATAATTGGAAGTTTTAAAGATGATACCAAGCCCTAAAAATTTTCATATAGGGGACCTACCACTTAGATAAACCCTTCATGTGTCCACCTTTACTAAGACAACATGGGAGGTGCCCTTTGTTGTGTCTCAGATAGAGGGCACTCCCCAAGGGTGAAAATCTATAGCTTTAGAAGAAAGTAGGTGAGTTATAAGTGATGGAAACTTTGAAAGAATATTTCATGAGTTGTTTTATACATATATTAATATATATAATCCCTCATAGGTGATAGAAGTTATGCGAATACTCATAAGTGATGGAACATAGTTAAGACTTTTAGGTCTAGACTAGGCCTATTACCCATTTAGAGGTATAATATTATTTTGAAACTAGATGAGAATTTAAATGAGTTATAACATGTTGATAGGGGATTTTTAGGCATGTTCAAGCTTCTATCATGTAGAGGAAACCATATGGAAGCCATTTTTTGTCTTAAGACCATCATAAGGTAACAAAATGGAGATCAAGGCTCGAGAGGCTAACTTGAGATGCTCACACCTACATGGATGTTTAGCATGGGAATTTGAGGAGTTGGGGGTGTTTAATAATGTCTTTATGTAATTTAATTAGAATTCCAATGTCATACCTATATGAATAAACCTTAGAAGTTAAAATGACTCCAAACCCTTTAAAACCCTTGCTAATGACCTGGTAAAATGAAGTAAGAGAGTCATCTAGGAGGGATATAATGGCTTTGGAAATTATTTAAACCTGCATATGAATCTCTAGGGACCCTTCCCATCAACTTGAATTCTACCCTACTTATACGGACAGTGTGGAAATTAGATTTTATTGATAGTTTTGTGTGTTATGTAGGTGTGGAAGAATTACAAAATATGTAAGTCACTTTTGTAGATAGGTTGGGACTTTAGGTATCCCCTCATGTCCATTTCATGCATCAAAAAATCTCACAATTATCTCTACAAGTGCCTTCATCTTAGCTAGTCCAAACTAGCATAGTGAACAAACAAGTGAAAAGGTGAAAAATCTAAGTGGAAGGCCTTTTAAGGTCTATCTAATGAATCTAAGACCATGAGGTATCTTTAAAAGTGTCATACACTCCTCTTTATGTATTGGATTATAAAATTGAAGACTTATTGGGTGCCAATGTGAGGGATGAGTGAAAGAGAGGTGATTATGACTATAGGTAGTGATAACTCATGTCTAGAATAACCTTAGTGATTAGGGACACAACCAATTCATGTTTGGTATTTTTTATGATCCCTCCCTCTTGGTGAAATAATTATATATATCCCTATTCTACTGTGGATCATTCCAAGGAGGCCAAATGATGAAGGCAATTTTTGGGCATGTAAATGAAGAGTCCTATACCACATTTCAAGAGTTTCATGCCTTTGAGGGACATTTGTCCTATGATACCATGCATGTTCTATTCCATAATTAATTCTCACATAGATTTAACTCCTCTTAGCTTGACACATGCTCTAGTGACTCTTAGACTTCATTCTCTTCTCTTCTCTCTCAAATTATATAAGTAGCAGCCATTTTAGCTCTTGTAGACTAATTCCACTTCATTTATGGAGAATTCCTACAAGATTGACATTGTATTTTTACTTCAAAAAAAAAATTCAAGTCTGTTTTTGATTTCATGAACATTTTTCAAAGTGTGCAAAGTGAGTATGGCAATTTTAACTGATAATCTTCTTGCCTTGCTTCTTATCCTCTCATGTTTATGTAAGAGTTCTTATTATAATAGGTAATATAGAGTGTAGATAGTATTATAGGCTCCTTTAAAGTGCAAAATTGTCCTTAGAGTGTGAAATCTACCCTCCGGTTCACTTACCTTGTGTTGTCTCATGAATATCACCTTTATATTGAAACACTTATGTTAAAACCTTTTACGACATTGACGTTGGTTTGTAAATCTTATTGCTTAGTGAAATAATTATTATAGTCTTATGGAAATCCTTCTGTTGTATCACCCCCTTAGATTAGTTTCATTTCATGAAAAATTTTATCTCTTTTCCCACAAGCAATTATTTAAGTAGTGATAGGCATTTCTAGGCAAATTTAGGGATCTATCCCTTAAACCTATAGGTCTACTTCTGCTATAGGTAAACCCACATACCTATAAGTATTCCCATGTTACCTAAATATAGAGGAGGCTTAAACACCCTCATTTAGGGTGAAATATTTGGTGACAATAGTTTTGGCATGATCGATGGGACCAAGGTCCAAGAGAGTGGAAAGATTGTTGGTGTGTCTTTCTTTTAATTAGCTTTTAAAAGTAAGCAAGATAGCATCAATGGAAAATTTGAATGAAATATTCTAGTTGTAATTATTCTAATTATCTCTTATTGAATATTTTGATAATCTATTATGTTTACTTTGACCTATTAGGTTGATATGAATAGATATGGTGAATATCCCTACTATGAACCTCCCTATCAGCCTTGTTATGAACCACATTATACTCCTCAATAGTCCTATCATAATGGCTACTAATACTATGATCCATGGTATCCCTATGGTCCTCCATTTCCATCTCCATATAGAAATAATGTTTTTGGACAGCCCTATGAGGAAGGGTATCAAGAAACCTATCAAAAAGTGTCTTCTTATCAATCCCAATATTCCCCCTACCAATCATACCATGATGCCTATCAACCTCAAGAGGGTTATTATCACTCTTGTAAAGAAGAATCATATGATCCCATTGATTGTACATAAAGATACTACAATATAAAATATGAACTCATAATAATAAAAATCAAAGCCCTTCATAATCCCCAATATCACATTCCTCCTCTTCCATTAACCCCATCTTAAATCAAATCTTTGTCGGCACTCATACCAGAGCTACAGTTAGTGAGATAATATGAGAACATGGGATGATGAATTTGATGTTCTCTCTAACCATTTGATGTAAAAGTTAAAAGGTATTTCCCAAGGTCCTATGTAGGTGTTGGATATGGTTGATGAGTTATAAGGAACTCAATGGGATATCAAAGAGCAGATGCACTTGGCAAAGAAGTGTTCCCAATGCTCAATAGATAGGCTAAATATGTGGGAAGAAAAATAACTTGAGAATGAATATGATTTTGTTGAAGAGCCTTAAGAAGGATATTGGAAAGGTGAAAATTCTATTGAATTAGGTGTTTTTCCTTCTAAACAACCCAAATTATCACTTCCCCATGATCTTACTAGTGAAGTCCTATTTCTCAAATCCATTCACAAGCACTCTACTATACCTCACACTCCATCTCCAATTCATAAGCCTATCCATAAACCTTCCACCTCACCCATTCTTGAAAAGGATCCCATTTTGAGAGAATCAAGTGAAGAGGATCAAGTCCAAGCTATATTTGATCAAGAATATGTCATGAGTAGCTATGAATAATAAATCACCATAGGGACTCCCCTTTGTGAATACAAATGTAAATCTACATTATTGAATGAGGAAAAAAAACATTGAAGACCCTATATGACATCTATCCATACATAATTTGATGAAAACATGAAGGAAGAGGTGCTTGATAAACACACTAAAAATGTTATCCCTAATGAAATATTTTTTTAGCATGATAGTCATGAAGAGGAAGAACTATGGCATAAGTTTCATGTCATAAACCAAGAGCTTGAGCAGCTTAACAATTCAAATTCTTCTCTTAAGGAGTATACACCTGATTATGAGGTTGTTAATGATAAAATTAAGCATGAAGTTGAGTGTGATATCAATAATGAAGGTGAACTTCAATTCAATCCTCAATTATTTTAAATCATATAAAAGTATCATGAGACCAAGGTAGAAGATTTAGTCCTTAAATAGTAATTCACATCTCAACCTGATGTTGAATCACCCTCAGATGCATTAGATCATAAATAAGATAAAATTTATGACCTCATACATCAATAAGATAATGTTATCTAATTTTTAAGTGCCAGAAATGGCCCAAAACCTCTTCTCTTCTCTATCACTCCACTAGGCAAGCAAGACTAGTTAATAGGTCTTTTGATGGTATGGCCATTAGGAAGAATTTCAAGTCAAATTATCTTGGTGATGGATATTAAACTTGGTATGATTCAATTTCATGTTTGTATTTTTAATAATGGTTTCCTACAATTTATGAACCATTATTAACAAGTTGACTATCTTGTTTTGCTAGCTAATCCCCATACCCTACAAGTTTTCCTCTTGTATGATAAATTTCATACAATAAAACTATTTAAAATGATTATAAAATATGTTTAATTCCTCCTTTCATTTTTTTCATCTTGGTTTTCATGTTTGGAGTTGATTTCATGAGCCAAATAGTTCAAGTTACAAGTTGATGTATGCTAGTGAGGTTGAAGTCAACTTTCACTACTTACATAACATTTCTTTCTCTAAAATGGTTTAAAATAAATGTTATATTATTTTCCATGCATCTTAGATGTCATCAAAATATCCTTATTTCCAATTTTAATCTCACACCTATATCACTCATGAAGTTGCAGTCAAAAGCATAGTACATAGTCAGCTTGTTGCTTACTTTCACTTATAGTCATTATGTATGGGGTCCTGAACATGTTTATTGAGGTGTTATATATATCCAAAGGTGTGGTAAAAATATTATTTTAACATTATAAATCAGTTTAAACCTATATAATTCCATGTAATTAACTATGATAATTAGTTCTCTAAGATACATAATTTTGTGCCATTGAATGAGCATCTGCAGGTGCCATAGAAAGAGACAATCCTGTTGGAACAAGGAAATTGTCTAGTTTTAAGTTCCTTATTTTTGAAATGATTTGTTTTAATAGTTTTAAAATTACCAATGTGAACCATAAGGTCAAATTTAATGCATATTTCCCAAACTCATAGCCACTACTTGTACACATAAATGTCCACCTACAAGTGACCTTACACAAAGATTTGAGAGTGTGATCTAGAAGAGTTAAACATGTTTTGAGTTTCCTATGAATTTTGAGGAAGTTTGATATACCTTGATAACCATTTTTGAATCCATAGACAGGCAGTCAGACTTGAGAGGTCTCCCCAAGTGAAAGAGTTTAAGTTCAAGGACAAGTTTCCCTAAAACCCCAAAATAGAGGCCTAAGTACTTTTGGTGATGCCACATAATAGTGTTGCAAGGATTCTTAATGAATTCAAGTGCATATATATTATATCCCACATATATTTTAGATACATTAAAAAATAATATGAAGGTTGTAAAAATAAGGAAGATGTTATAAGGTTTCAAAGTCATACATTTGTTCACTGCTTTCATTCAATATTTACTATAGTACCTTGAGTTCCAAGTGTCCTCATTATCCAAAGCTATAAGGTGAGAATGTATAGTAATGTTAGGTGTTTCTATTGAAATTATGAATACATTTTTGGATCAAATTTAATTAAAATGGGTTAAATTTAAAAGCATAGACTCACACCAACACCTACAGGTGTGCCTTGCCTTCAGACTAATTGCCTACAGCCTAACTACATATACTCATAAACTATTATATATACCTTGGAGAACTACTAGGAATACAAACACAAATTTACCATTTATAATTTATTAAAAATATCTCAAAATGACCCTAAGTCATGTGTAAAACATTTCAATGTTAATATCTACCTATAGGACCCGTGATTGCTTTAAATTAGGCAGCTACAGTCAACTATAACATGACAGTGAATGGAAACATAGTGATTTGGAGATTTACATAGCATGAAAATGATGATAATAGTATATATGAATTTTCAAATGACCTTTGGTGATTAAATAAGGTCTTGTGATAATTATACAAGTACTAAACATGTAGGTACCACCTATAGGTAGGAGAAACACAATCATAACCATATGACTTGCAATCTAGATTTGTCAAGAGAGAGTATACAATGAAAGGTTTGGGAAAAACTTGGATGATTATGACCATGTTTGGGATACCTCAGTAGTGAAAATTAACATTCCATGAAACTCTCATATCATGGAAATAGGGGAAGGAAATATTCTCATATAATGCAATACACAACCTATATTCAAGACCCTGCACACAGTGAGATTCTCCATGAGTCTGTCTTAGGTTTTCAGATAGTTGAAGGTGATAAAGATGAGACAAATCCATAAAAAATTTCATAGAGGGTTACTACCAATTATATAAACCCCTCATGTGTCCAACTTTGTTGAGACAATATGGGAAGTGCCCTCTATTTTGTCTCCAGATAGAGGACACTCCCCATGGGTGCAAATTTGAAGGTTTAGAGGAAAGAAGGTGAGTTAGAAGTTATGGAAACTTTGAAATAATATGTCATGAGTTTTGAAAAACATATATAAACATAGATAATTACTCATAGGTGATATAAAATATGTATAATACTCATAAGTGATGGAACATAGTCAACACATTTAGGTCTAAACTAGGCCTATTGCTCATTTGGAGGTTTACTATTAATTTTGACACTATATAAGATTTAAATGAGTTATAAAATGTTCATATGGGATTTTTAGGTGTTTTAAATCTTATATAATGTAGAGGAAATGATATGGAATCCACGTTTTGGATTAAGACCATCATAGGGTATGCAAAATGGAGAGCAAAGATCAAGAGGCTAACTTGAGATGTTCACACCTACATGGATGTTTATCATGGTAATATGAGGATTTTGGGGGTGTTGAATAAGGTATTGAACAATGTTTTTGGGGAATTAATTCCAATTTAAAACCTATATGAACAAAACTTAGAAGGAAAAATGACTCTAAACCCTCTAAAACCCTTACTAGTGACCTAATTAGGAAATTATAGTAAGAGAGATATCTAAGAGGGATAGAATGGCTTGGGAAATGATTGAAACCTATATAGGACTCTCTATGGCTCCTTTTCATCAACTTGAGCTCTACCCTACTTGTATAGACATGGTGGAAATTGGATTTTATTGATCGTTTTGTGTGTTATGCAAGTAAGGAAGAGTTCCAAAAGATGCAAGTTACTTTGAGAGATAGGTTCAGACCTGATTTATCCCCTCATTTATATTTCATGCATCAAAAAATATCACAAGTGTTTATGTAAGTGCCTTCCTCTCATTTAGTCCAAATTGGCATAGTGAACAAGCATGTGATAAGGTGAAAACTCTAAGTGGGAGGCCTTTTAAGATTTATCGGACAAATATAAGGCCATGAGGGATCTTGATAAATGTCATACAATCATATGTATGGATTGTATTATAAAACTTAAGACTTATTAGGTGTCAAGTGTGAGGGGTGAGTGAAAGAGAGGTGATTATGACTATAGGTAGTGATAACTCATATCTAAAAGAATCTTGGTGATTAGGGACACAACCAATGAATGTTGGGGATTTTTTTATAACCCCTCCCTCTTAGTTCAATGGTGATATCTATCCCTAGTCTATTGTGGAGCATTCCAACCAGGCCAAATGATGAAGGCAATTTTTGGGAATGCAAATGAAGAATCCTACACCACATTTCAGGAGTTTCATACCTTTGAGGGACATTTGTCCTATGAGACCTTGCATGGTCTATTATATACTTAACTCTCATGTAGATTTAACTCCTCTTATCTTGACACATGTTCTATTGACTCTTGGACTTCATTATCTTCTCTTCTCTCTCAAATTATATAAGTAGTAGCAATTTTGGTTCTTATAGACTAATTCCACTCCTTGTATGGTGAAGCCCTACTGGATTAACATTTAATTTTGCCTTTGAATAATAAATGCAAGTCTAGCTCTGAGTTCATAAACATTTGTCTAAGTGTGCAAAGTGATGTATGGTGATGTTAAGTGATAATCTTCTATCCTTGCTTCTCCTTATCCTCTCATGTTTTTTCAACACTTCCCATTGTAATAAGTCATATAGAGTGTAACTAGTGTGTTAGGTTCCTTTCAAGTGTAAAATTGTCCTTAGAGTGTGAAATCTACCCTTTAGTTTACTTACCTTATGTTTACTCATGCATATAACCTCTATATTGAAAAAATTATGTTAAAACCTTTTAGGACTTTGAAGCTAGTTTGTAGGTCTTGTTGATTAGTGAAATAATTATAATAATCTTGTGGAAATCCTTTTGGTGTATCACCCCATTAGAGTTGTTTCATTTCATGTAAACTTATATCTCTTTTCCCACAAGTAATTAGTTAAGTATGTGATAGGTACTTCAAGGAAAATTCATGGAGTTATCCCTTAAACCTATATGTCTACTTCTACTATAGGTAAACCCACATATCTAAAATTATTCCCATGTTTCCCAAATCTAGAGAAGTCTTGAACACCCTCCTTTAGGGTACAAAATTTGGTGACAAAATTTCATAAAATTTAGATGTCTAAATTTTAAACCAATTCCACAAAGTTGGGATATATGATCCCCTTCAACTATTCCTATCTTTTTGAGTCACCATGTAGTTGGTCCATACTGATATGAGAAAATGAACATGGCCTCTTGAGCTCTTGATTGTGTTCTGGGTAAGCCTGAGAGAAGGTTAGGCCAAAATGGCCAGTTCTATGATGTTCTTTGCCAACCAATGTTTCCAAACAATTTTAAAATATCTAATAAGGGTTCTCAAACTTACTATGAAGGTCATGTAGTCATTTGAATCAAGTTAGAGTTTATGAGGTTATAGGCCTAGTTCTATGCCTAATAGGCCTAACTATGTTTGAATGTGTGTTTGACACTTCTGAGGGTTTATAATGGTTTTGGGGTCTTCTAAAACTTTATTCATATTTATATCACCCTTATAAAACATCCCATAGTCACTCAATATTTTTCCATTCATTCCTTTCTCATCAATATATCATTGTCTACAGGATGGACTACCTATGGAGTGCCCTCTATCTAAGACAAAATAGAGGGTACCTCCCCTCTTTTCCAAGCCCAAATATTATTATGGAGGGATATATTAAGTCATTATAGAACTCTGTGTCAATTTTCAAAACATTATCATAAATTTATAACCCTAAAACTTCCAAATTCCTTAATACTAGCTTTCAGACTTATGACTATAGGCAAAATTTGGACTAATTATAGGTTGAAGTTAGAAGCCTATTTGTTCAACCTTCTCTTTGATTATTTATATAAGATAATCTCAAAGGACTATTATATAATAATTTTGGAATTGATTTTTACATGTTCGTTCAGTTCAAACCCATGTCAAGCTCCTACATTGTACTCCTCCATTAGTTTAAACTAGTCTATTGATTGTGTCACCTATAGTTATGCATATTTGGGAAATTAAGTATTATGTAGGTGTCTATTTAATTAATAATTAATTTTCACCACCCATTGGTTTATATTAAGTCTAATTATACATTCCCTACATAGATGAACTCATCCCATGCCTTGACATCATGTTCTCATACCACTACCATAAATAGATAATAGGTCTATAGTCAAACTGTAGATGTCTCTTTAGGAGAAGCTATGAGATTCTTATAGGTAGTCATGTTTGTTTGATATTTAAATACTTGATTATAATTTTCTCACTAAATATATCACACTTGATTAGACCTATATCTTTCTTTAGGATCATACCATCATTCCACTATCATCAATATATAAGTCACTTGCAATCTATAGTTTCATTTAGGTTTCAAATGGGACTATAGTTTACTAAATGTTTGTAGTGAAAACTTGTCTAACTTGGAAATCACTCAAGCCTCATTCTCTCTTGAAAAATAAATTCCTCTCATATTGAGGAGTAACATATCTATATAGTCTAAAATAATTAAGTGATTGGACTTGCTTAGACATCATCAATTCTTACCCACTGATGATATTTTGTAAGAGAAAAAACTCATTCAAATAAATTAAGGTAAGATAGCTCATTTGAAACTTTTCTCAAATTTGGTTGAATAAAAGTTTTGAATTGACTACAAGATCAACACTATAAGCTAATCATTACTTGACAACTTCCATTCAAGCCTTGAAAATGTACATAACTTGTTTATTTGGTTTTATATGGTCTTTATATTCTTCATACATGCCTATAGGTAACTATAAATGATTGTATACACTAGAGTTCTGACCAATCTTTACTTAGTGCCTTAAAAACTCATCTCCCTCAACCTCCAAGTCCTTAGATGAAAATATTCCATGGTGAAATTAGATTCCATGGTTTGAGAGGAGAGACATAGTTGTACTACCTTGATTTGAAGTCACTTATATAAGATAAACATTGCCACTTGATGAAAAAACTATCTACAAACTTCAATGTTGGTCTCTTCTAGAACAATGAGGGTGATTTGATAATCCTTTAACATCCACACATTCAAACCAAATTTAAAACCACATGGAATGAAGGAAGATGCTTTGAAATACTATGCATACCATTTTATTCACATAGACAACTATAATCAGATGAATAAATTGAGGTGTTGGGGAATTGCACACAATTTAGAGGCACTAGTAGTTTTAGTGTTTGTTCATGAAGTATATACCACAAATATTCAAAAAATTACCATGTAATTATATCTTACAAATATTAATTTCAATCCAAAAGTGCACTTAGATGAACTCTCATCCTCCTGTCTGTACCAACGGAAAACTAGTTGACCTCTTTGACTTGCCCAAGAGAGTGATGAGAGATAAGAATCAAATTTTCTTAATTTTGAATCTTTCAAATATTTCTAATCCTAAAATTGACTTGTGGGGATCTTAAGAGACCCCCTACAGCCCCACATTTGTTATAAGGATTTTCTTTATCTGTACAACTACCTTTAACTGCTTGTTTTATAGTTGATCTTATTAAATCCACACTAAACATACATTTATTTAGTTTCATGCTGAAAACTAACATTCTCTAACATATTTGACATTATATTACACTTTGACACATTTATCCTAGTTTGAAAATCATACAATTCACCTATAGTGACCAAAAAGGTGACATAAAGGAACTATTAAGATAATGACACATATGATAAAGATGAAACATATAATGTGACCCTAAAAATGAATTTAAAATACCCTATATAAAGTTTGAATATATAAGGGGTTGACCTAATTTGACCTAGGGTCAAATTTGGTCAACATTTTGACAATTTCTTAAGGGTAACAAGCTTTCGATGATAAGAACCAATTACCTTCTCCTATCCTTGGGCAATAGAGTCACCTATACATTGTTCTTGACACTGATAAGCTTTTGAAAGGACACCAAAACAAACCAAACAAAAAATAGGAAACAAATACATAAGACAAGAAACAAGACACACACACTTATGTTCTCATGAACACTTAGGGAAAACATATACAACATAAGTAAAAACATACCTATCCTAGTATGTACAATACCTCAAGACACTTGAGGTGAAGAACCTTATTCATTGTTTCAATCAGGGTCAAAGACAATGCCTCTTGCATCATTGTTAATTCAATAAAATACATCCTCATATGATGCATACTTGTTAATGAACACTTTATTATGGAGATAGTCAAAAGACTTACCATGATTAGAGTTTATAGTGAATGCAAGTGTACTGCTTGGAGCTCTCATGAACACTCCATCTAACTCTTCAAGAAACTTGTTTGAGTTGGCAGCTTGCTTGAACTTTGACATGCTCATTTGATAGCCTTCAAACTAAATCTTGGGAGTAATCAAATATTTCTCAACTTTAGATGCACTTGAATCAAGATATGTCTATTATTTGGAACCTTCAAGACTATCTTATTGTTCACCAAACACTCCCTAATCTGTCAAAGTTATTTCTTGTTTTATAAGGACCTCAATATTTTATTTATGCTCATCAAACACATATTGGTTTGCCAATGTTATTTATTTCTTGGTAGAGATCTCAAGCTATTCCTTGTGTTCATATGGATCATGTTTGACCTCATCATTCAGTCTGCATTATTTTTGAAGAATTGAAGCCCTGATCAAATCCTCAAATTCTTGCACAATGGCATTGAATTACTGCCACATGTCATCTAATTCTTCATGGTGTTCATGTTCATGAATGTTCTCTTCCTTATTAGGTAGAATTTAGTGCTCACAAAGGCTATCATGTTTTTCCACAACTAGGATACTCATATCATCACTCATGTGTACAATATAGTTTCCCTATGTAACTTGCTCTAGAATGTTATTAGGATATGCGTCAAGGACTTCATCATAATCTTCAAGAAGTGTGTAAGTTCCAAGACTAGTTTTTTTTAGATCCACCTTACTTATTTCCACACTCATCAATATACAAATCAAATATACCATCAAGGAGATTTAGAGGTTCTTGATCACTAGGGTGATCATATTATTCAATGGCATTGCAATTCATATTAGAAGTGTAAGGCACATAAGGTTCAACATGAAAGCTAGAGAGAGGTTCTGACTTGATTATCACTTTTGCACCATATCTAGTATTAAACCCCATTACAACCAATTTGAATTTAGATAACCTCTAATTTTAACAATTAACTCTCTTGACAAACAAAGTGAAAAATGAGGAGGCACATCTACCACTACAACATATTAAGAAATGGTGAATGTAGGACAAGTATGGAGAATAGTTTGAAAACCTATGATTATGCTAATGGTCTTGGCATCTGACCCATATAACTATATCACTCCTTTGGCATGAGGATCATACTTCAAGTTCAATTTATCAGCTACTTACTTGGGCATGACACAAGTACTAGTTTCACTACCAATAAGACAATTGTGCACCAAATAATCTCAAATAATGATGGATAGATAGAATGGAGGATGTTTGTCTACCTTTTCAACTTTGTTTTATTGTCCTTCACTAGGATTCATGGTGTTTGTCAAGGAAACATCTCTTATACTATTAGTTGTCAAACTGAGTTTGGACATCTCCTCTTGAAGTAGGTCTATTTGTCCAAGTATTGCTAATGTGTCCCACGTTGACACATTCACATGAGACCACTACATTTTCTCTATAATGTTAGTGAAAATACCACTAAATTTTGCTTGTATACTAGTAGGAAACATGTTGCCTATACCATGAGAGTTATGAGGTATGAAAATAATTCTAACATTTTGATATCTTTGGCTTACTTATGTATTTGGGATGACATTAGACATACCTTCCCTTGTACTTGTTTGAACATTAATTGGTTGACCATTAGCATCCCCTTAAACTTATTTGATTACCTTCCTCTTACTCCTTATATTTTTAGCAATAAAACCCGAATTAATGCTTGACTTCCCTTAATAATGTACTACACATCAGTCACTCCTCTACTTGGTACTTCATCTTGAGTCAAAGATGGCATAGTTCCTAAAATTGCCATGAAGGTTTGATTGAATGACTCATTAACATAGGAAAATGGATCATAAGGTTGATCCAATAAAGGTTGACTATTATTCTCTTTGGAAAAGTTATTTTGAGTAGGAACTAGTGCCCTTGAGGTAGAAGGAGCATTGGGATTGTAACTACAATATGGCTCAGATTGGACCAGTTGTCCTTGACCTTAGGAATGACCTTGGAAAGATAGCCTATTGCCTTGATAGTTAGGGTAAGACTAATTAAGATGATAGTGACTTTAGAAAGGCTTAATTTTATGTTATTAGATAATCCTCTTTAGACCTAGTATTTATTTCTCCATAGCTCTCATCTTTTCTACCTCATTAGACTTACTTGGTTGACTAGGCGAAGTAGGCTTATGTTGAGATGAAGTAATATGATCAATAGTAGGTGTAAGAATTTACAAATCAAGGAAAAGAGGCATAGGAAGTCTTGAGGAAATATTCCCACCTTGAATCAAATAATTCTCTGACCTAATGGGCACTTCATAGGCATTAGGTAAAGTGTTACCTTTGATAGATTATATCATCATTCAATGTCACTATCAAATGCTTTAAGATAGTAAAGAAAATCATGATGAGTTGTTGGTCTTACTAAGATTAGGATTCTATCCCATGTCTTTTAAAATATTTTGTTTAAGTTTTGAATGACTTTTTGAGGTGCTCTCCTAATAGTGGTCAATTTCTCTGTTAGTGACAAGTTGTCACTCTTGTCCTCATATATTCTTCTCAATGCATCTCTTAACTTATCCCATGTGGTGATTGATTTAGGTACCAATGTTCCATACCATTCAATAGATTTTACTTTTAAAGAGACATCCAACAACCTAATATCAATGTTCTCCTCTATTATGTGATGGATAAGGCAAAAGTTAGCAATATTTCTAAAATGTTCAATAGGTGTGATGGCAGACTCATCGGTATATGGGGATATCATCATAGTAAGTCTTAAAGGACTGTAACCATTGAAGTCAATAAAAGGATGGTTCCTTGCCATGGTGGCTTTAGGACTTTGAAATAATGGGGTAAATCAAGAACTTTCTTATGGTATTGTGAGCAAGATATTACTTATTTGGATAGGGATGGGTGTTTTCAAATATACTTGCTTTGTATGAATGACAAAGCTCTTGAAATTCAAAAGGTATGACTTTGGTGAGAGGCCTTGTGTTTACCTAAGGCATGAAAGAGTGTAATAGTATACAACTAAGATTAAAATGTTATATTCACTAGATACTATAGTAATTGGACTATTACAACACATTTTTGTCAAATTCAGCATCTACCTTGAACAACCTTCTTAGACTTCATATCCCACTAGGTGTGCCAAAACTATTATATCCTAAATTTTTACCTAGAGAAGTCAAGTAGACCTAAATTTTAGGATAATATAAAACTACCTCTCCTCATATAAAATTTACTATAAGAGATATATCTCTAGGTTTGAAAGGTCTAGCTTCCTTTATTTATCTTCTAAGTTCACACTACACTAGGCTAATCAATATTGGGGGTAAAAAGAAAAGAAGAAAACATAAATCAAATTAAACTAATGAGGGTGATAGACCAAATATAATTCCACAAAAACACTTTCATATACACTAAAAAATTATACTACCAAAATTGACCTTAACTTTATGTCCTTCTAGCATAAGTATTTCTCATAGAGGCAAATTGTTATGCATATCCAGAGGTGGGTGAAAAGAAGGTATGATACTAGACACTACTAGTACATCTTAAAATTAAAGACATACTTAAAAACACAAAAACTTTTTTAAACTTATTATAAGAGGTATCACTCTCAAAATATATGCAAGATCATAATGGAATCAATGAGAACATCTTTATCACTTGACAACCACATAAACTACTTAACACACTTAGGAAAGTGATTGTAGAGAATGAATCAACTTCAGAGAAAATTATTCAAATCCAAATGAGGTGTCAAAAATAGCACAAAATTAGACATATAATTTATTTTATCACTTTCATAACACATTATTTCTCACACAACAAATGATGATCACCTTCTTTATCTTTTCTCACATTTATCCCTCTCAAACTACCTTCTAGGCCTCTTCACTCAACAAGGACTCTTCAATACTAATTAGGCCATATGACCTTGATATTAATATGTAAACACACTATAAAATATTCATTTCATATCTTATACACTCTTAAAATTGTCTCAAATACCTCTTTATACTCAATAATGTGTTATATCATTCGTATACACTATTCTTACACAAATAGGCCTAAAACTACCTTGTATATATGCCATTCCCTGTTCATGTATCACTTAGTCAGAAAAACACCCTTAACCTCTTATATTATACATATAATATGTGTTATTATATCTTATGGACATTAATAAACTGATATTTTATTCCTTTTTGGTCTTTCATGACTTAATTATGCTTCATTTTGCTTTTAGGTCTCATGGAGACCTATTAGGCCTTCTTGGACACATGTTAAACTTTGCCTTGTAACACTTTAAAACTCCAAATACAATATTAAAATATTATATAACAATAAAATATACCCCCACTTATGTCTTATATCCTCAACAAGACATTTTACAATAAATCACTACTTGAAACCCCTCATTAGTACTCAGTCCTATTAGGCCTGTGTACACCAAAAAATTTCCTTTTAATACTAAAGATAAATATCACTTAAGACACTCAAACATGACCCAAAAAGTGCATATATAGAGTCTATATGACCTAAAATTCATCACCATATGATTTAAACACTTCAAATTAGGGGAAAATGGCTTAAACTCATCTCTCCAATGTGCTCACTTAGAACTGCCAGAACTGTAAAAAGCTAGTCATGAAACTACTTGAAATCCAACACCTAAAAGGATAATTTAAATGATTATAAAAAAAATTAAAAACATTATATAATTTATTCATAACAACCTAAATCATAAAAACCATAATCTCTAATATCAAACATTGGTTTTGCAGACCAATCTTTTGATCTTATCTCACATAGTCTTACACGAACCAGACAAGCCATTTTGACTTTAACTTTTCAACCTCTTATACTGAATTATGATATTTAAAAAATCATGAAAAAAATTTTCGATTCACAAAAAACAAAACCATATGCATTATATTATTTAAATCAAGGCATAGAGACTCAAACACAACTCTACAACTCACTTGCTTAGAACTGCCAATTTCCCTAAAAGACCAATCATGGTGGCTTAGACATAAAACACCTATATATAAAATTTTATTGACTTATGATACATGTATATGATCCTATTATATCATTATACCATTCTCAAATATAAATATCATATCTTCAAATGTAAAATATTCGTCTTATAAACCAATCTCATGACCTTATATGTCACTGTCTCATCTAAACCAGACAGGTCAACTTGTGAGAAAAAAATTCACTATATTCACTAACTTTCAAAACTTATGCCAAAAATTAACATGTATTAAAATTCCTTAAAAACATCCCTATGTACTTTGTTTCATCATTATATCATGAAAACACATTCCTAATCATCTTCTCACTATTGCCTGGGTTTTTCATTATTTACACCATTTGACCTATTAGCAACTGGCTAACTTAGATGACCAGTTTATCACACTTGAGGGTTTTAACATATCCATAAAACATAATGTACATGAAACATGAGTCTCTACCTTCTTTCTCCATCCATTTTCTTACTATGTCTAATATAACTTCTAACATCTACAATAACTTCTTCAAAAATAATCCTATAACTCAACATTTTATCTCTCCTCTATTTATCAGTACCACCTAGAGGTACCTGGGAGAGTACACTACAATGTATAATATCTTACCTAAGCATACCAATCCATTCTAGGCACTTTTTATCAACATTGGGTCCTTATTAGGGTTCAAAGAGGGTTTAAACCTGTTTCCATTCTTAACAATCATTCATAAAGCATAGCCCCTCAATCCAAATAAAAATGCTTTGAATTTTGAGTTATTAACATTCTCCATCTAACATAAATATATTATGTTCCCATGAAAAGGTTTAATGATTTAATGATCATAATAAAATCCTTCTCTAGTTGAGAACCCTTCATTATGAGTACTTGAGAGACCTAAAAACCACTTTTTTATGTTTTATCCTACATAATACGACCTCAGAATACATGAAAAAACTTGATACAACATACCTCACCTATGAAAATTCTTACATAATTTCAAACACTTTGAAATGTGATTATGACCCTCATTAAGCCATATTCTCTCTTTTTATTCTCTACACCTTGACCTACAAACCACATTATGTCTTTAAATTGGTCTTCATGCCTATTTCCATGAGATATGCACCTCAATCACATACCAATCAACCAATCTCATTCTTAATCATTTTCATACATCCTCCACATGCCTTTAAAATAGATCATGATACCTCATTAGGCCAGGCAGCATCTAGAAGTGCTCTAGGTGCAGGCTTGGTCTGAAGGTCCTACCCCTATAGGCTCACCCTAAAACTCTCATGAGTGATCCACTTCCTCACATACATGATAAATTAACATCATACAACCATTAATTCCTATGTGCACTCATCTCACTAAGCCATTATGCTCAAACCTTCTCACTATGACTTTACATTCCATGACTAGTGCCATGACTAGGCTTCTCAAGCACTTGAAACTTGACAACTGACCTTAAAACATTTATATAATTATATATACTTTACTTAAATTATCACACAATGCCAAACAACTTATCACAATCTTGTGATCACTTAATTCACCAAAATTCATTATGCACACCTCACAGGGTCTAGACTAGGCTACTTAAGACACCTTGTACTCTAGAACTAGTACTCAAACATGCTTACCTCAATGATATCAAAAAATAACACTCTTTAGATAGAAATTTCACACCACTACAACAATATATTTATTATCAATATTCTCTCATGACCTCATGCAGACCTAGAGCCTCATAACCATGCTTCAATGCTCACTTGACCATCATACCTCTTTGTGACAATTAGGACTCATAATATGCAACAACAACCTTAATGACATCAATGAAAATCTCATTGAAATAAATAACAACTACAAACTCACCTTTTAACATGCCTCAATGATCACACACCAATTACACAAGATGCACCTTTTTGACATCAATGAAAAATACATTCCAACAAACTCCCCCTTTGTCATTAATGGCAAAACATTCTTCAATATGATCACTCTCATCTTTCCCAATCCAATCAATCTCCATTATTGAAACTTAATGACAAATGGTTATACACACTACAACTTTTGGAACCACTTATTCTCCCTCTTTGGAAACTATTCTCAAAAACTATAAAAGAACTCAGAGCTACTAAGTTCTTAATATCAACTGAAGAAATAGTAACTCCCCCTTTGTCTGCATAAATTGAGCTCTCTAAATGAATCAATAAAATTATCAAACCATCCATAACACAAGTCATTCTCAACTACCAATTTCTAGAAACATAGAACAACTTTGCTTGCCTCTTCTAAGATTGTCAACTACTACACTTGGAGCTTGTGAACAACCTGAATAGCTTCCCCTCAAACCAAGAATCCACCATTATTATACTAAATAAAGAGTGTCTCCAAGAATCCTAATGGATTCACCCCTTTCCATATATAACTAAAACAAAACAAACTCAAGAGATTCCCAGATCTCCATACTCTCACAAGACTAAATATCCTTTAGGATCCTTTTAGGCTTGATTAACACCTTAGTCCTGACCTCTTCATCAACCATTTGATCAACAATATGAATTGAAAATAGGCATTCCTAAATTTATTTCACATATGAAGTATACTCTACCATATCAAACATTCCACTTGGTCTTATAGACTGATCATGACTCACTTTGACTGTCTTTAGTTTCCACACATTCATTTGCCTTCTCTCTTTCACTCTAGGGGATTCAAACCTCTTACTTTGACTTGATGGCCTGTAAAAAATTATTAGGAAATAACATTATAATGTGTCTAAAATTATGACAACTATATCAAACAATCTCATTCATACCTCTTGACTGATGATTCTTTTCATAATCCCATGTATATTCATTTTTAGAGGGTCTTCTACACTCTCTTGATCTATGACCAAATTGATTACTTGTAAAATAGTAAACATTTAATGAATTAGCATAATTCATATCATTAGGATATATGATTGGTCTCTTCATTTTTACCTTCTTGTCTTCATTATCCTTCTCCTTGAATTGATATGCCTCCTTTTAGCCTTATTTGAAACCAAGGCATGTCTTATCACTTATAGACTTCTGATTACTCAAGATGTTATCTAGAGCATCAATACTCTTTTTAAACTTCTCATATGTATTCATCTTGTTGGTTTCTTGATCCAATTATGAATTTAAGGATCTCTTTCTAATTCATACCTAGTGTATTCTTCTTCCTTAACCTTTAGGCTAGCAATGACTATCTCTATCTGAGTTTTAACCCGATTGATGATCTCATCATGCTCCTTAGATGTGTTACTTAGTATCTCTTCAAACAAACCAATCGACTCTTTATAGTCCTTAACTAATGATTTTAGTTTTTTATTCTTCCTTATTTGGAACTTTAACTCATCTAGAGTACTCACCAATTTTTCCTCAAGGTTCACTTTAACTTCTTTTTCATTTGATTCTTCATCATTCATAAGGCCTTTCCCTTTTGAGAAACCCTTATTATTTGTTTCTATACCCATGAATAAGGTTTAACTATTGTCATGTTCATGTTCATTACTATCATCATCACTATTATATGTACTTGTGTCACTTACATGAGATGATTTATTATCTTCTTTGATATAGAAACTTCTCTTGTTCTTAAATGACCCTTTCTGACCTTCACACTTCCTAAAATATTTATTGTTTTTATTAGGATTATAGACCTTCTTATCATCACTATGATATTCATCATGTTCTTCATCATGCTTAGTCTTATCCTTGTTAGGACACTTAGATGCAAAGTGACTAATCCTACCATAGTTGAAATATTTGAAAGGCAACTTACCCTTGTATTTACTAGATCCAAACCTCAATTTCCTAGTAAACATGAATATCAATTCATCATCATCAATATTTAAACATACCTAATCATTAACATTCTTGGATTTTGTGTTATGATCCTAATGGGTGGATTTCACTAATACCTTGAGGTTTTGGTGTAACAAATTTTTACATTGTAGATCCTTATTTTTTATAGTTTTAAATTACATTTGTGGACTCATACTTGAGATCCATAACGAGTTTTTAAGTACTATTTTTTTTTAAATGTATATTTTTTCAAGAATAAGGTATGAAATACTTGATTTATAACTATACTATAAGGATTTACATAAATTTATATTTATCCACTTATTTTTCTTTAAGAATTAAGTATTGTAACTCACAACTGCATAATTATAAGTAATGCGAGAAGGAGAAAATCTTCTTCTAATTAGGTGCATTTTTGGTAGAGCCCAACACCCAGTTAGTCTTTAAAAATAAAAAATAATAAAATCAAAAATCAAAATATTGGTCATATTATAAAGGATGAATTTTCAATTAAAATCGACATCTACTCCTTTAGTTCTCATGGGAATTCCCATTTTCTATAGTGATAATCTCACTGGTTGATTAATTTAACTTTGATAAACTGGTAATGTTAAGGAATATCATACTGAGTTTGAAACATTAAACAATGGCATCTCTATTGCATTCTTAGTTCGTTGGTTCATTAATAGACTTCAAGATGATATTCAAGCAGAGGTTCACATGTGGTAACCACAATACATGAAAGAAGTCATGGGCTTAGCTAATCTTGTAAAACATCACATATGTTATTACTGTGGTGAGACACCTTTGTTTTTACATCCCTACACCACACCACCTCTTTAGGACATCAACAAACTAGGCATTGATTCCCTTTTGGATGCACCACACTAGGTTCCAAATGATCCCATTCAAGAAATCACCATGCTCAAGAAGGCCCTCTATGAGCCCAAGTCAACAATCATAGATCCCAAGCATGGCATCAAGTCTTCAAATCCTTCAGATAAAAATGCTAAGGGGGATGGCATGTATTCTCAATTCATTCATTAGGATGACTATTTTGAGCACCCTTGCTCTCGCTTTGAGGGTATTATCATCATGGTTCAAATTGCACTTCAACCTTTAGTTATAGTGTACATGTTCACCCTGTTTAAATACATGTTCATATCTAAGCATAAGAAAAATAAATGGAAGCATAAAAGGACACATGGGCATGCCTCTATCTAGTCTTTAAATTATTTTTTGGTTTGTCCTTCATTTGGTCCTCCTCCTATTTCTTATCATGTTTCAAGGGCAAAACATATTTAAGGGAGATGGAATGTAATGTACCTAGATAGGGGTATAATAGTATAATAAATGGTAGAAATAGTAGCATGTAATAGTAGTAATAGTAATGCATTAGAATAATAATCCCACATGCATTATAATGAGGAGTGGGGTAGTTGATAACTAGTATAAATAAAGGTGCATATGATGTTGTAATGCATTGAATAAGGTATTTTTAAGTGAGACTTGCTCAAATGAGGTAGCCCCCTTGAAGTGGCCCATGATTCGTAGTTATTCCTTCCATAAAAGGAATTATGTGTAATCCACATTTGAGTTCAATATGTACAGTTTATATTGATATTATGTGAATGTGAGTATGAGGTTCCTCTCAAATACTAAGAGTGTCACTTGAGTTAACCTATCCCTAGGCTAGACATAGACCTATCTTTGAGCATTATAATTACATTTCTAGTTATTCAGTAAACCATAGTCACCTACAACCAGTCAAGACATAGTCCCATAACTGTCATCCTAGATCCCAATCCAATATTCTCATCAGTCTATCAAAAATACATTAGCGCCACATTTGGGACACTACAACCACATGGTGTTAGTGTCCCCAACTAAATGCTATTGTCTTTAACCCTATCTCTTCCCAATGGATAGTTTTTTCAAATGTATGCCCCTCCTAAGGTTGGCCTAAGCTCATTTTATTATCTGTAAAAGTAATAAAACCCTATAAATACAAGTTTAATCCTCCTCTATTAACTAGATGGAAAATAAATGCAAAACTATTCAAACCAAAGATAAATTTATGCAAAATCAAGGTATTTGATCCCTATTCTACCCTAGTTTCTACATAATACCATCTACAACATCCCTATGTCTAGTTTTCAAGAATTTAAAAGTTCAAACACATTCAAGTCATCTAAGGCCATTCTCATTCTAGCATTCACTTACATATACATCAAGCATTAGGTGGGAGAATCCCTCCTTAGAGTATTGGTATGTAGGCAACTTTCTACAAAGTGAGGTGTTGAGGATGTCTAGTCCATCCTACTAACACACACAAAATTATTGATTTTGCCATAATTGTAATGAGATTAGGGTTTGCACATCAAATCAAGTTTTTTAGGTATAATATAGAGCTACAAGTTTTGACCACGCATGAATAGAACCTATAGACATAGGCATAGGTGCTCCCCAAAAATAGGAATAGTCTCACAAAGGGGACATTAATACACATTGAGGATACTTCACATGGATGGTGGTACTATCCAAACTAGGCACTATTGTCTAGTGAATAGATGAATACTTGAATCCTATTGATGGCATAGACTACTACCTAGATCTCAAATTTTAAAACCCAGATCATCTGTGACAGTCATTTGTTATATAAGTCTTTATTTATCCCTATTTATTATTATTTATAGATAGTCAAACAAGATTAAAATCACAACAAAACAATACTTAATTATTTCATATTTATTTAACTAATTTAGATATTTTAGCCCTTTAACCAAACATAAAAATTACTTGTGTAAAACCCTAAAAGTTTAAATCAACATACTATGATATACATCATGATATAAAACACCATGATGACTTAGTTGCAATGTGTATAAGAATTTCCTTCCTTGTACCCTCTAGATGCCCTATATTGTGTCGCGTGTTACCATCTAATTCACTCTAGATCCCACAATAATTTTAAACTTGGTCATTTCATAGGATTTTACCTCAAGCCTCCAGATCCTCAAGATGATGCCACCTGGCATCATCTTGAGGACCCAGTGGACCTGACAATGAAATAACCTTGGAAAATCCCCATTACTCTGAAGCCTCATCATGATATCACATGACATCATCATGGGACTCAAGCACTCGAGAGGCAACAGTGGAGGTAGTTGGTTGTTGAAACTCATCAGCTCTCATAGTCCTAAGATCATGCTACATAGCATGATCATAGGGACCAAAGCAATACATAGAATAGTCAAAAATCCTTAGGGATCTAGACAAAGTAGATAACTAATAAAAAGCCATGTGGTCAAGAGATGAAGCCTAGTGAAACTTACTAAATAAATAAAGTGAAGCCTGAGCTCAGGTAATAGATTAATATGTCGATAACAAAATGGACTAAGTTTTGATGGAAAGCCAAAATTTAGACCATAGATAATGGTTCTCATTTCTTTGAATACTCAGAAGACTTGTTAGACTTAAAATATTTGATACCACTATGGCCAACTATAATCAAGCAAAATGAAGACACTTGGTAGGGTCTCAGTGAACTAGGGGAGTTTTGTAATTCAAAAGCCCAAATGAATAATGATACTAAAAAACATGTAACAAGAATACTTTTTAATAAATAACATTTATAGTTGTAATAAAGCTACAAGGATATGAATATATACAAAATATTATATTATTAATATGGGAATCTTTTTAGTAAAACTTTATAATATTGTTATAACATGCATTTATAGCTTTTTGAATGGCTTACAAAATAGGTAATCAAAAGGTGAGTGTCATTTGGTAAATTTTAAGAAAAAATTGTATATATACATTTATTTATCGGTACATATTAATATGACATTATCCACACACAAATCATGTAGTTAATTTTTGTTTTTAAACATATGTATTACAATATTATCAAAAAATTGTTATAAGATAACTTTCTAATAAACAAGGGCATTGTGCCCTAAGTCCCTGTGGGGTAGACATAGCTCATATCTGATGCCTTTAGGCCTTGATGTGAAGTTTTTTGCCTTAAAATGTGAAAAAAAATGTTAGTCAATCATAGCTCATATGTGGTATACACAAAGAGAACAAAGAATAACTTACTTTATACACAACCAATTAATACCCAATAAAAACATTTTAAATAATTGTTCTTATCATTAATACAAAAACTAGATGAAAACATTAAAATATCTAATGACAATACAATTTATAAGACTATTTATAATTAAAATAATTAACACACTAATGACAATACAAATAATACTAATAGAACATGAATCGATAATACTAGAAAGTATAATGACAATATCAACGTAAAAATACTAGAACAATAAAAAAAATATAAACCTAAATAAGAATAATGAATAAACCTAAACAAAATAAAAACCCACATAGTAACTAATTACAATGCCATGCAACATCATCAAAATAATCATTTTTGGGACCATAAAAAGCTTGAAACTTAGAAATGTGATGATAAAAGACTTAATTGTCTAATAGCATCATCATCAAAAGTAATAAAATAATATAAACAAAAGCCATGATGTGGCTTTAGTACTTGCTCTTAGAAGAATATTATGAGTGAGTGTAGAAGCTTGTTTAACACAAATTAATTTTTTAATTAAAAAAATTATTATTAAGAGTAGTTTTAGATGTTATAATTTGTTCAGATGTATAGCTAAAAATTTATTCAAATATAAGTTATTCAACCAATAATGCTCAAGTAGTACATTTTCTAAAGAGTGATGATGACATCAATTGAAGACACATTATGTTTAGTTTATTAGGGGTAATATGATATTCAAGTCACAAGTCTATTGTCTATATTTTCATAATAAACAAAAAAATGTTGAAGCTTCAAAACTTATATTTGTATTTTATCATGTCTACCTTTATATTGTACTTGATTGATTATACCACTATTAGTTTATCCACATTATTCTTAGGTAGTATAGAAGCCATTATATTTTTGTAAAAATCTATGAGTTAAATTATATTATAAATTTTTTTTTTTTTTTTAATATAATTTATATACCAAAAAAATAACTAATTTAACATATTTTTTAAATATAAGTTTAAATAATTTTTAATTAAATTATCTCGTAAACTTTATAGGCCAAATACTCACATTTGTAAATTAAACTCTAGATTTCATCTAACCTTGACCATGTGTAAATTAAATGAGCATTCTTTATTGGTGTATTGTATATTTGAAACTATATATGTAGACAGTTCATAGAATTGAATTG
The DNA here is from genome assembly GCA_037957365.1 of Torreya grandis. Classification (NCBI taxonomy): domain Eukaryota; kingdom Viridiplantae; phylum Streptophyta; class Pinopsida; order Cupressales; family Taxaceae; genus Torreya; species Torreya grandis. The sequence goes on along the minus strand of JARHVA010000738.1, from coordinate 1,111,513 downwards.
TTTAAATGAAAACTAAAAAATCGTAGGGATGATGACACGTTAGATGCATGTTAAGACACGTGCCATGTCATTAGATATAGAGGTGCTTCAACATATTATATGAGGGCTCTTTTATTACTTTTGTTTCATAATGGCAAGTGTCTTTTATTATGTTGCACCTATGCAGAAATTAGTCGATTGGTCACAAGATCGAATCACATTACTGCCATCACAGAGGAATGAAAAATGGATAGTGTGTGGCTATGATCATGGATTTTGTCTTTTTTTTCATTGTGTTTGAGATCTGCCAAGGCTTTTCTATTGTATCATTACTATGGGGGATGAATCACCCTGATGTTTAGTGGTTGAACCAATGGTAGAGCTTATTGTCAAGTACAAGTTACTCCTTTTTTTGTGGCTTGAAAAGTGTTGGTTGAATATTTTGTCTATCAGCGTACTGGTAAACAAAATAGGTCTTCTTAGCCAAAGCAAGAAGATTAGTCATCCTAATGTGTAATTTTATCACATCAGAAGGAGACTGCTCTCTCCTCTCATCAGGGGGAGGTTCCCTATGGATATGTTATGTATATGTATGAACAGAAAATAATACTCAAGGGTAGGACCAGACATCCATCTCTCTTTCTTAAGAGATGATGTAAACAAAACAAAGGAAAAACTCAAGAGAATGATAGACAGCACTCCTCTTCTTTCAGAAGAACTGTTGAACCAGCCACAAGAATACTCGTGGAAATAAAAGCAGAATATGACTAAAAGTATGGTAACCAGCAAATCAAGACACAGCACAAAGTCTGCACCTGAAATACTCAAGAGTGATATACGAAAGGTAATAAAAGCTCAAAGTATTCTCAAAGTCCTTTACACAGCAATGAAAAAGCAAACATACTGAAGGCAGCTATGGGGGCACAAAGTCTCTCCATAGTTGATTCTTCAGGACACCTTCTTGACAAATTTACTAATCCTACTTATTAAATTTAATGAAACAAAAAGGATATCACAGCACAAAGTCTGAAAAAGTCCCTTGTTTTCATTAACAAAATATGATAAACAGACTGAGCACAAAGTCTCAATGATGCCTCTCAATTTTGGCAGAGTTTCGTTCAGATTATCAAAAAGAAGATGTTTTAAAATGAAATAAAGCCCCTTATATATCCACTTCAAGAAGGACTCGAGAACAGTAATACATCATGATGCGTTGGGAAATGTTAGGAAGACAGGCTGAAACTTTGGGGCCTTTTACCCATTTGATCTTCTCAATGTAGATAAACAAGTCATGCAATTGAAAGTTTTACAACTTTCAATGTCTGCCTGGTGGTCTGATCTTATCTTCTTCATTCCTCCTTTAGTGATTAATTGAATCAGATCCTAGATTCGGCTTGCTGTTCTGTTCCTTCCCCGCTTTCTGCTAGTCTTGGCCTTGAAAACTGTGAATGTATTATGTTCTATATGTTCAAAGGATCAACATTTATTTTTCTGTCTTCAATTTGACGTTCACGCGCCCATCACTATGTTTCCAACGGCTAGTCAACTGTGTTGAATTTGACGTCTTCCTTGGTCTTCTTTTGGCTTTCCACTTGGCACTTTTCCAGATTGGGCTTTCCCTTTCGGGCCTTGATAAATGATCCTTCAGCTTCAGGAAGTGTCTTCAAATTGATGGCTGAGAGTCCCCCGCAAGGGCGCCTGCCCTTTGGGGTCCTTCGTTGGCCCTTTGCAAATTTCCCCCAGACTTTTCCCCAGGCTATTCCCTGTGGACGTTTCCCACAAACATTTTCCCTGGGGAAAATTCCTGTGGACAAAAAGTCCGGGGAAAATTCCCGCGGACAAAAATTCCAGGGAAAATTTTTGCAGAGAAAAAGTCCGGGGAAAATTTTGCCAAATATTTGAACAAGCCTTTTGAAAATCTGAAGGGTGCTTTGGTCAATGAAGTGTCCTCTGCAAGGGTACTTATCTTTCAGAAAAGTTCTTTTCATCATTGAACCGCCCCTTTGAACTTGGACGTTGAACCATTTTTTGAACTGGTTCAAAGGTTCAATGAAGCGCGCCAAGCGCCTTTGAACGAAAAAGTCAAACCGTTGAATGAACTTTGGCATTGAACTAATCGGTTGAACCAAGACGTTGAACCAAAATGGTTCAAGCCAATGGTTCAAGCCGATGGTTCAATGAGTACAACAGGCCAATAAACTAAGCATTGAACCAAATATTTGTACTTGCCTTTGAACTGACAATTGAACCATTTGATTGAACCTATCCATTGAACTGATTCAACAATTCAATGAAGCACGCCAAGCGCTTTTAAAACAAAATTGATGAACTATTCCATGAGCCAAATGATTGAACCAAAAGCAATGTACCTGTTGTTGAACCAAGACGTTGAACCAAAATTTGGTTCAACGGTTCAATGAAAGCCTTGAACTGACTGACGAACCAAATGGTCGAACCAAAAGACACTGAAACAAAGGAAATGAACCATCTGAGTGAAATAAAGCATTGAACTGCTTGGTTGAACCAAATGATTGAACTGTTCCTTTGGTTGAACCGACTGTTAAACCTTTGAACCCGTTGAACCTTTGAACCCAATTGGTTCAATGGTTCAACGGTTCAAGTCACTTTGATTTGACCAAATGTTTGGAAGCCGATGAACCTGTTGAAGCGACTGAACTTTGAACCTTGTGAAGCGCATAATTCTTGCCAAAGACATTGAACTTGTTGAACTTTGAACCCGTTGAACCTTTGAACCAAATTGGTTCAATGGTTCAATGATTCAGGTCTCCTTTTGTACTCAGATGCTTGCCGATGAAGATTTTCAATTGAACCAAAGCTCTGAACTAATCCTGTAGAATCTGAAGATACAAAATCTGTAGAAATCATCATGTAAAATCCATTGAACTTGACTAGCAAAGTCTATATATTTTCTGAGAAGCCTTGAAAATGAGGAATCTGAATGTCTAAGACAAAATTTTGAAAAGAGAAGAGAATATTTTGGTCTGTAAGACCAAAATATTTCAAATGTTGTCCTAAAAATGAAAGCTATTTTTGGGGGACAACAAAAAGGATAAAGTATTTTTTTGGTGAGTATTAATTATGAAAAGAAGATGAAATTTGTTTTACTGTATGGGTGAATATGTTGAAATTAAATCCATCCATTATTTATCTCATGGGTAGGCATTTTGTTAATTATTTCAAATGTCTCATGATGTGTGCATTTCAATAAATAATGAGTAGTGATATTTAGTCATCAAATTCCACCATAAATAACATAGAATCAAATGTCTTAATCATAACATAACATTAAATTTGTTTAAATAAAGCTTATCTAATCAAATGATGGGGATTTCATTTTTTATAGTTTAGATTTTTTATCTCATTTAGTTCAATATTTATAAGGGACCGCTAAAATCAAATTTTATTAAAATATTGAAAAGGTTGTAGTTTGACTGGAGAAGATGATGGTTTGTTATATGATCTAGTAAAGTAAAAATCTCTTTAAATATATAATACAAAGAGTCAAACAAATAAAATCATGACCATTTTTTATGTAATTTTGACAGATTGAATACCCTTAATTATTATTACTTCATTAAAAAAGTACTCATTTTAAATGTATGCTTACTTACCAATTATAATCCCCTATATAAAATCTAAAATACAAATAAAAATAACAATATATTTATAATTATAAAATTCTCAATCAAAAATTTTGTCAAAAAAGAAGATAAGAACAAATTAAAAATACTTCATAAATAATTACATCATCATCCTCTTTATCTTATATAAAAAAACATAAAAATTAAATCAGGAGAAAAAGGTTTCAAACCTAATAAAATGAGGATTTTTTAAGTCACTCACTTTCCAATCATCTCAATAGAAAGATGGGAAAGGAAAAACCAATAATTAGGTTGAAAAAGGGAACTTATGAATAATGATCCAATTTATGATACCCTAAAAAACTAAAGGTATATGTTTAATTAAATGCAAATAGGTCTCATTTTGAGTTATACACAGAGATTTTCATTGTAGCCTTTTAGACACAGTTTCTTTTTTGTATCAGAATGTAGAATGTATGTATGTATGTATATATATATAGATTGTGTTATTTATATTGATGGCAAGAATTAAATTGCATGGTAGATTTGATTAGTAGTATGTAGCTTCACGGCGGTAATAATAGAAATTATTGTGAAAAGTTTAAGCATGTTTATACTATTTTATTGACCAAAATATAAATATAAATATTTGAAAAAAAAATTATATATATATATATATATAATTAAATTTAAGATACTCAATAACTTCAGTTTTTTTACAATTGGTCTGATTTTATTACACATTTATCACTATTGTCAGAAAGCAGTAAGGTTTACTTGTGAAGTTTGAATCAACTTTGATTTTCTAGGTGCATTCTTTTTTCATAGCTTCAGCAACATCAGTACACAGAAGATGACAACTTATGATTCTAACTCTCTTTATAGTGGTGTTTATCCTCCTCTGTTTGGTTCTGATTGTCCAACTGGTTTGATTTTATTATGCATTTAGCTTTCTGGTCAGAAAGCAGTTGGGTTTACTAATGAAGTTTGAATTAATTTTGATTTTCAAGGTGCATTCATTTTTCATAGATTCAGCACCATCAGTACACAGGAAATGACTACTGAGGATTTTTACCCTCTTTAAAGGGGGTGGTATCTCATCTGTTATTTTTGTGTAAGCTAGAATTTTTTTCGGCAGCTGCTAATGGTTTATGCCAGAAAAATTTTCAGTAGCTGCTAATGGTTTAAGCCAGAATTTTTTGCCGTAGCTGCTAATGGTACTGCACTCACTGATTTGTGGACATACATTTGAGCCAAATGCACAATGCAGGGTCTAAACTGTTTCTTTATAAAAGATGCTTCGGCTGCATGGCTGCTTTGTTTAAAGTATCTGTTACAAACTATCAAAGTCAACATGTGACAACCTGCTTTTCGAGAATGGTTTTGAGAACATGCACTTGAATACAAAAATATGCTCATCTATGATGGTTTGTTGAATAAATGCAATGCTATGTAGTACCATCTTCATCTACAGGTAGGATGGCGACATGGACTAGAAATGCACGAGTTTTGTTAACAGTTAGCAGAACCATTAGATATCTTTGGAAATAAATAAACTGTCCTCAGAAACAGCCTGCCTCAAGTACACAGGTTTTCAGAATGAAGCAGACAGCCTAAAATGTCATCAGCTCCATGGTACAGAAAGGCTTTCCGTAACTGTCATGAGATGTTTCATTTTATTGTTGTTTTCACCTATCTTTCTTTTTGCAGGCTTTGCATGGGAAAGAGAAAAACGCAACGGTAGGTGATTAAAATTAATAAAGAGGTCTATACTGGTACAGCTTTTCAGTGACAAAAGAGAAAGGCAACAGTAAGTACTTAAAGCTTCATAAAGAGGTCTCTAAGGTCGCAAGTGGTAAAAATCATATACTTTCATCCTGATTAATGGAGATTGGAGTGTGATCCAAAATGTTGATTTTATTTAGGACAGCATTTTTCAAAATCTCATTTGTGAAATGTTATGGACTGTGAAAACTTCTCATATCTAAATCATAAATATTTTCTCAATACATGCCGTTGATTTTGAATTATATACAATACATGTAGTTTGTCATGGCTTGTAATGTAGATATGGGTACTTCTGTGGAGAGGCTAAGCTTCATTATCAGCTAACATTAGGCGTAGGATGCAAAGTGCTTGTATGAGGGGATTTTGTTTTGCTCATGTTAGAAGATGTTTACGTAAGACTCCACTCTACAACAAATATTGTTTGATTTTGAATTATAAGTGGCTAGTAAAGCAAGTATGGTACTAACATGGAGAGGCTAAGCTTCGTTATCAGCTAACATTGGGCTTGGAATGCACAGTTCTTGTATGAAGGGATTTTGTTTTGCTCATGTTAGAAGATGCTTACATAAGACTCCACTCTTCAACAAATACCCTTTGTTTGTTGTAGCTCGTAACATAGGTATGCTTACTGTCATGGTGTAGGTATGGTTATTGTCATGGAGAGGCCAGGGAGAGGCTAAACTTTATTATTCGCTGTAACATTGGGCGTAAGATGCAAAGTTATTATGCTAGGTGATCTTGTTTTGCTCATGTTAGAAGATGCCTATACAATCAAGTAAAAAATCCATGTTTGGCAATGTTGACAATATGAACTTATTTTTTCTTGTATCTTTTTGGTTTATTGATATATCGCTAGCTCACAACCCCTAATGGGTTGAGGCTTTGGACTGAACCTTTTAACATCATCTCAAGCCAAAATTGTATTCAACTTCTAGTCATTTAGTATTTTCAATACAAGTAACAAATCCATAATGCATACCTTAAGAACTTATATCTTTCTAATCTTTATGTATTGGATATATCAAGGGTGACTATAGACACCTAATTATGGTACAAGTCTTGTTATTAAGATGCTTTTAGTATTACTTTGTGCATATGGGTCACTTTGAATTAAAAGCTTATTGACGCTTTTTATATGTTTTTATTTTTTCTCCTCTATACAATTTTGGAGGATCTTAAATTTGACGATGAAACATGCGGGCGAGCTCAGAGGCGCATTGCCAGGCTAGGGCTGTCGATCCCTGGTCTGTTTCTATTTTGTTTAGAGGTGCGATAGGGGAAGTAGGCGGTTGGGAACAGGAAAGAAGGAAGAGAGAGGGTGAGCATAAATAGGCGTAGGGAGGAAGGGACACGATGCTGAGGGTGGAAGGGATGTTGCAGGCAAAGATGGACAGGAGTTTCAGTGAGTTAGTTGGGAGAAACAAGCAGGGGATGGAACCCAGGTTGAAGGGAATTGTTGATCCTATCCAAACAACAGCTATGTATTATACTAACCCAGCAGGAGGTTCAAGAATATCAAAAGTGAATGGATGCCTAGAACGTTGTACAGAGAGACCGAAGCTTGTAATTCCATATGAGATGATAGCTGAGGATGTGGAGTATTACTCCAAGCACTCACTTTACTGCAAATTTTTGGGATTACGAGTCTCCCTGCCTTTCCTGGAGAGCTGGGCGCGGCGTGTTTGGGAGCCAGAGGGAGAGATGGAAATTTCACTGCTGGCTAATAACTTTTTCATGATCACATTTGTCTATTTAGCTGACAGAAATAAGGTATTCAAAGGAGGTCCTTACTTTTATAACCAGGTTGGATTGTTTGTGAAATCGTGGCATGTCAAATTTAACTTGACGAAGGAACTACCAAAAAGAGTACCGGTGTGGGTGAGATTACCCAGAATGCCTATTGAATGTTGCCATGAGGATGTGCTATAGATGATTGCCTCTATGCTAGGAAAACCTATGGGGTCTTCCACACAAACTTTAGGAAGGAAGATCATGACCTTCGCAAGAATTTGTGTGGAAATTGATTTAAGTAGGCCCTTACCGGATGAGGTTGAGATGAGCGCGGGTGATTACTCATGGGTGCAGCAACTTGATTATGAGATGCTCCCATTCAGATGCCAGTTATACTACGAGTATGGCCACTTGGTCCGTAGATGCCCTAAGGCAAAAGTGGATGATCAGCAACCTTCACACCCTCCTCCTCAAAGTAGAACCAGTGGGGTGGACAAAGGGAAAAAGACTGGAATGAAAGTAAGCAAGGATTCATAGGGTTTTGTGCAGGTCAAGGCTAAAGGCAGAAACAGAGGACATAAGCGATCCTGGATGGAGCAGTAGGCAGAGGATTCAATTAATAGATTTGAGATTCTTGATACATTAGGCTAGCAAGAGATCTTCCTAGGCCTAATTAGTGAGGCGCAGGTGGTGGGAGAGGCAGGAGCGGATGGAATTTCACCCATGGATCAAGCTTCGTTGTCGGTGGGAGTTTCCCTACCTATGATTTTGGATGGGTAGATGGGGGAACAAATAACTATTGAAGCAAATGTTGATATGAGTCATGAGGTAGAAGAAGGGGCTCCCCCAACACAGACGGAGGCAGAAAAGAGAGGCAAGGCCCATCCTCACTTGGGAATTCTTTAGAGGGAGGGTAAGAAGGGGGTGGTCAAAAAAAGTGCCAAACTAGGATGGAAAAAGGATATGGAAAGGATTAAGATGATTGGGGAGAATCTAGTTGAGTCGGGATCGGTTAAGACCCTTGACTCCCACTTCCTGTCTCCTGCCAAATGATTGTTCTCTCTTGGAACATGAGGGGCTTGAGCAGCGGCCCCAGATAAAAAGTTGTTTGAGATTTGGTTAAGAATCATAATCCGAATGTTCTCTTTTTACAAGAAACTAAGGCTTTAGTGGAATCTATGATGGGAATTGTGCCTAAGATTTGGAGGCAGAGTTTGTGCCAATGCATTAGTGCATAGGGATCTGCAGGTTCTACTGGTGTCATGGACTGCCTTCAGATCTTCTCTATCTATGGTTGCTCTATGCATGGAATTAGGAGAGTATGTTTTTTTCACGAACATTTACGCCCCCACTGATTTCCCAGGTAAGCTTATTGTTTGGAATAATATACAACTGGTCCGTAGAGATTTTCCTTATCTATCATGGATTATGGCAGGGAATTTTAATGCTATCATGGATCTTTTAGAAAAAAGGGGAGGTACGGCAAGATTGGATTCGTCTTCCTTTTTGCTTCGAGACAAGATCTCAAAACTCAACCTGGTGGATATTAAACCATGCAATGGGAGGTTCACATGGAACAATAGGAGATTGGGTGATAGCTATATTGTTGAATGCATTGACAGGTTCTTGACCTCTTGTTATTGGATGGGTGAATTATGGTCCTTGAGGTTCAAAATCCTTGACTGGAGAGGCTCAGATCACTGGCCAATTAAGCTGCATATATCTTCCAAGTATATGCATAAGAAGCCACCATTCAAGTTTCAACTTATGTGGCTAAGGGATCCAGAGCTGTTTGATAGAGTGGCTGAATGGTAGCGAATTGGGAGACCGATGGCTGGTACGGCAATGTATGTCTTTGCCAAGCTCCTTCAATTCATGAAATATCAGCTCAAAAGGTGGAACATGCAGCACTTTGGAAATATCTTTTAGGAGAAGAAAGAGGTGCAGAAGGAGCTGGATAACATCACCAGAATGATTAGGGAGGAAGGGTTAATTGAGTTCCTATTGCAGGAAGAAGCTAGGGCTGTTTGAAAGGTGGAGGAATGGGAGCTAAGAGAGGAGATCTTTTGGAAGCAGAAAGCCAGGGTGGAATGGTTGCAGGAGGGGGATAGGAATACAGCTTTTTTCTTTAATACGATGAGAACCAGATAACACGGTAATATGATATCTGCATTGGTTTTGGACAGCGGAGAGAGAATCTCTTTCACCAGGGAGATATGTATTGAAGCTGCCCAATATTACACTTCTTTATTTAAAGAGGAAGGTCAGAGGGAAGTGGATGTGGAGGAGAGGATACTATCCTATATTCCCAATTTAGTCTCTTGGGATATGAAGGAGTAGCTGATGCATCCTATCAACATGGAAGAACTCCAGAGAATTGTGTTCACCATGAAAAAAGGTAAAGCGCCTAGCCCTGATGGTTTTCCAGTCAAATTCTTTCAAGAGTTTTGGGAAATCATCAAAATGGATTTGTTGGCTGTTGTCCAAGAATCACAGAGTAACAGACAAATGCTTAGAGCCTTAAATCAACTTTTTAGGCTCTAATTCCCAAGGGGGAAGGGGTTGACCGCCTGAATCAGTTTCGGCCCATTGCTCTTTGCATTGTGGTCTAAAAAATTATATCTAAATTGATTGCGAAAAGATTGAAGAAGTCGCTGAGTGTGTTGATATCTGAAGAGCAAAGCGGCTTCGTGGAGGGGCGTCAGATTCTTGATGGAATTGTGGTGGCGATGAAAGCTATCCATTCCATGTCCAAGTCTCAGGAGAAAGCTATGTTCATGAAATTGGACATGTCCAAGGCCTATGACAGGGTCTGATGGTCCTTTCTGTGGAAGATGTTGGAAGCCTATGGGTTTGAGGAAGAGTGGATCAGGTGGGTAATGAGTTGTGTCAGCTTGACCTCATTCTCAGTCTTGGTAAATAGAGCACTCCCACCTCTTTGGAGCCATGCACAGATTATGACAAGGGGATCCCTTATCTCCATACCTATTCTTGCTTCAGGCAGAAGGTTTGGGATGGTTGTTCAGAAAGAATACTACAGAGGGCACCATTCAAGGATGGAGGTGGGGAGGCAAACTTCTGATTCTATCCCATCTTTAGTTTGTGGATGATGTGGCTCTGATGGGCATGGCTACTATGAGGGAGGCTGCCAATATTCGCAAGGGACTGGATGACTACCTAGCAGCCATGGGACAGGTAATCAATGAGGACAAGTCTTCCATTTTCTTTTTTAACACTCCTATGGCCATTCAGCGAAGAGTGGCTGACATTCTTTGGTTCCAAATTGGCAGCCTCCTGGTACTTTATTTAGGAATCTTGATATCTACCAGGAGACAGGTGAAAGAAATGTGGAAGGGGATCATAGACAAATTTAGAGCCAAGGTGAACAATTGGACCAATAGGTGGCTGTCCTTTGCTGGTCGAATCTAATTAATTCAGTCAGTGGTACAGGTGCTTCCTATTTATAGGTGCATGCTTCAGGTGGCGCCAGTGAGCTTTGTCAAGGACCTGGACTCCTTGGCTAGACAATTTCTTTGGGCTGGTAATTTAACATTGACGAAGTGGAGCTTGATTAGATGGGAAGTGGATTGCAGCCCGAAAAGGTTTGGGGGGTTGGGTCTTCGGCAGTCTGTGCTAGCAGGAACGGCCCTAGCCGCAAAACTGTATTGGAGGTGGTGCGTGGAGCAAGATCACATGTGGGCCAGGATTTTATCCCATAAGTATCTTTTTGGGATCCCAACAAAGGATATTCCTAGGTACAACTTGTCTGGAGTTAGATTGGTGATCTGGACCACTCTAAAAAAGGGAGCTGCCTTGATCAAGGGAGGCCTCTCCTGGATTTGCAGAGGCGAGAAGGAGGCACAATTATAGTTTGGTTCATGGGACGGATTTCCCCCTCTGATTACCCAATACCCTCATCTGAGTGACTTAGCATAGAGATTTAGTGAGGCAGGGTGGAACAGGGTGTGTGATTACAAACTTCTATTCCATAATGGTCAGTTGATGGAGGCGAGATGGACGGCTCCGGAGGAGTGGCTGATTAATGGAATGGAAGCTGAATACACAGAGCTGAAGAACATTTTGGAGGGGTGCAACTGCTGCACTCTTGGGGAGAGTGACACGTTGGCCTGGTCGCCTCACCCCAAGGGGAAATACACGGTCTCATCAAGTTATCATAAATTGATAGCACAGCAATGGGAGGAAGGAGGGGAAGTTTCTTGGTGGAAGAGAGTATGGAGTAACTTTTCCTGGCTGAAATGTAACTATTTCTCCTAGATGTTGGCCTGGAATCACTGCTTGACTTGGGAGAATATTAAGAGGAGGGGATTTGTTGGGCCTTCACATTGTGTCCTATGTTTGGGTGTGGAGGAGGAGTCGTCACACTTATTTTTTAGCTGCCCCTTTACTCATCATTTGTGGCATGCTTAGTGGGACGCTTGGGGATGTCACTGCTTACATGCTTCCTCCTTGGTCGATTTCTGGTCAAGATTGGGCAGACCGCCCTCTGGTGCTTATTTTTTGCAGGAAGCGTGGTATGCAGGGCCAATCTTTCTATTGTGGCAGGTTTGGCTGAAGAGGAATCAGAGGATTTATAAGGTAGAGAAATTGGCGCTTCAGCAGGTATGGGGCAGAATTATGGGCATGGTCCAGGAGACGATCGCTGCAAAGAGCGAAATCATTCTGCCTCTGGCAAAGGAAGATGCTGAGCTGGCTGAGAGGCTAGGCATACAGGATATTTCCACGGCCTCTGCATGTGTTAGGCATGGTCGTGGTGGGAAGCATGGAAAATGGATGCCACCCCCTAAAGGCTTTTTAAAAATTAACACGGATGGCTCTTCTAGAGGCAATCCTGGCCTGGCTGGGATAGGAGGGGTCAGTCGAGACTCCTCCAGATCTATGGTCTTCATTTTTTTGGCCCATAAGGGGGAGCAAACAGCTAACAAGATGAAGGGTCTGGCTGTGTTGTATGCCCTCAGAAGAGCTTATGAGCTTGGATGGCGTAAGGTGCAATGCAAAGCTGACTCACAAATTCTGATCAATATGCTCCTGGAAAGGAAGACTGATGAAGTGAGCTGGCAACTATCTCTGATAGTACAGTAGATATTATAGGTAAGTGCTCTTATGGAGTCTGTGTCTTTTGCACACGTTCCTAGGGAGTGGAACGGGGCATCTGATTGCTTGGCAAAATGGGCTTCAGATGGTAGGGACGGCATGAAGGTGGACAAGTGGGCGATGTTGACCAATGAGGTGCGCCAGAAGTTAGAGCAGATTCTCAGAGAGGAGGCAGATAGGAATGGAGAGTGATGGGTGTTGAGGGGTGCTTGTACCTCCAGGTGTGTTTTGTCTTCAGATATTTTCTGTGGTTTTGCTGGGATGTATTCTGATTTTTTTTTATTAATAAAGTTTTTACCCTCTTTTATTAAAAAAAAAAGCTTCAGTGTTTTCACATTTTTGTTGAATACTTTATACTTACAAATTGATTTATTTTTCAATTGGTTAAAATCTTCATTTATTAAAAAAAACAACTGCATCAATTTTTAGTGTTCCATCAAATACCAGGTCACCCTTCGTAAGCTACACATGGTGAGACTACACAAAACATCCATACCAGGACAGTTGCACAATGACACCTAGGTTACAATTCACTGCATTAATAGAGAAAAGTTGCTTAGAGATTTATTCAAATTTCACCATGCAATGTACCTACTTCAAAATGGATTTTGAAACTACCATATATTTCATAACAATTGTAAGGATTTTACAATCTATTGCAAGACAAGGTTGTTTATCACTAAAAAATATGCTCTTGGAAGAAGTGGGCAAGCAACATCAATTATTAGTGCTCCACTTGTTGATGTTTTATCCTACCCATTTTGGGTTCTAATGGATAATCAGGTAGGCATGGCTACAATTACAGTTAGAGTATAATAATTAACTACATATGCAACATATATTAGTATTTGTACTAATGTAATTAAGGTCCTAGTGGAGGAATTAGCTATAAATCTTGGTTGGTCAACAAACATAGAGCCTTCACTAGTTAGAAGTTCAATAATCTAGGTAGAAAGAGTAGAGAGTAATTCTATGGACAACACATAAGACTATCGGTGGATGGCCTGATCCTAAAGTAGCATGTTGATTTCTTTACTCCATTCTTCATAGAAATTAAATTTTGTGTTGTCAGTTTTGTTACAATATGTACATTAATAGAAAGATCAAATTTATTTACACATTGATAACTTTTTTAGTTGTGAAGGAACTTGGGAACAATTTGCTCATTGGTACCTAAAACTGCATTGGCTAAAGGTTGGGAGAAAGCTTCAAAACATTGGTACCTTGCATCAATAAACCATTACACTTATCAATATGGATATAAATTTTGTCTACTTATTTCTTCTTTTTTCATATAGATGCAATAGTATTTTGAAATTCAACATGATTGGAGAGGACATAATTAATATATATAGAGATGCAACCATTTCTATATTATATCATACTTGAGTTTGTAATGTCAAATATAATGAAGACATAATTGATATCTATATAGATGCAACCTTTTCTATATTATATCATACTTGAGTTTGTAATGTTTAAATATAATGAAGAACTAAGTAAACATTATTTTTTTAGATGTTGTTCATTTTCAAGTAATATCAGTGAATTTGATTCTTAAATGGATTGAACCACAACCTATTAAAGGGGGATAATGGTTTGAATTTTAATTATTTTTTTTGGATTGTATTTTACAAAGAACAAAGATATTTTGCTTTGTACACAAGGTTCTTGTTTCTATGGATTGTGTTTTCCTACCTGAACATAGTATATACAAGCATGTAGGAGCATTAACGATGAGTGGGATAAATTTTGGTTTTGATGTTGTCATCATGAAATGAAAGGTTGATCGTGTAACTAGTGGTTATCATATTAATGGAAATAAAATGTGGTGCACAGATGGACTAGTCACAAAAACCCTGTTATTTTATAACTTTTGCATAAAGATTTTTTCTTGGTTCTTGAATATCATGAAGTAAAACCTTTTAAAGTTTACAAGTTAAGCAGTTCCTTTCTAAAACTTGAATAAAATATTCTTGGGATTAAACGAACTAAAAAACTAAAATATATGCTAAAATTTCATTGATCTAATTTTTGTTGCACATCTGTGTCGAGTATTTTTAATGCACCACAATTAAATTTAATATAATTTCTATAAATGGGTATTCAATATTCTCTTTAGCAATGTACTACACATTCAAAACTAGAGCAAGAAATAAATCCTATCATATGTATCCTATGAATTGCTACTTTTGAAATGAATAAAAATATTTTATTCATGAAGGCTTATTTTACCTATTCAAATGTTAGTTGTTTCACAGCTGATTTTGGAATTAATCTCTCTTGATGTGTAGTTATCACTATACATATATCTTTAGGGAGTGATTCTTTACAAACTAGTTGCAATATTGAATAGCATCTACTTCTTAACTAGATATTGTAAAAGCTCATTATTGAATGTGTTAGATGCAATAGAACTAGGCACATTGATTATCAAATCATTTTTTTATCTTTTCATTGAACCTTTCAACTGTTCAAGTATTAGACATGGGTTGTGATAGTGAATTTGTATGAGGTAAATAAACTATATTGCTACTACTAACATGTTCCAGACTTGATACTGCACTATTATGGCTATGTGAATGGACAAGTTTGTCGTTATAATTTGTTTTGGAACTATAAAATGTTATATAGATCTCCCCTATGGATTCTGAAGTAGTTTTACCTCCATCAAAAACCATAGTTAAAAAAACATTTCATGCATTAATGCTAGTTGTATTATGTGGGAGATTCCCACTTGTCATTTCTCAACGAAATTATGGAATGAAAAAATATTTTTAATTGTAATTTATGTTTACTTAGTTTTTTTTACCAATGTGCATTGACAAGGATTTATTTCCACATATTGTGCATGATGTCAGTACTCTGCCCTTTAATAACATGTATGTGATTTTAACCAATAAAAATACTAATAAATAATTTTTTTAATATTTTTTGTTAACAAATATACAAGTTAACTATTGAAAACCTGTAAATTTTCTAATGCATAAACAATAATAAATTTTTATTGGTAGATGATGCAAATTTTAATTGAAGTTTAAAGCTAATTAAATGCTTTAGTTACCCTCTAGGACTAATAACATTTCGAGTTTTGCATAGTTTGTCTATTGCATTTATTTTTCAAGTTGCATTGAAATTAATAGAATATTCTTAAATAAGACCTAAAGAATATGCTAATATTTATATCAAATTTTTATAATATTATCATAATATGTATTTTTTTTCAAATTGATTGGTTGAACAAAAAATAGTTAATTAAAAGTGATTTTAATTTTTGTTTTTAAAATTATGTATTACAATAATTTTAAAAAATTATTATAGGATCACTTTCTAATAAATAACATTTAGAGTTATGCATAGTTTGTATATTGCATTTATTTGCCATCTTACAACTGCATTGAAATTATAGAATATTCTTAAAGAAGACCTAAAAAATATGTTAATATTTATGTCAAAACTTTATAATATTATAATAATATGTATTTGTTTTAAATTTAATTGGTAGAACAAAAAATAATTAATTAAAAAATGATTATTATAATCTCTTGATAGGGGCAATAAAAACCTATAAATATAAGGGCCGCATAACGGCTAGTCCTTGCTAATTAATTATATTTAGATTATGAATATGTAGATAATTTAATAAATGATCAATGATATCATACCTTCATATTAGAATATATGGTATCTAGCCATAACCTTGGAAGAAACTTTTAATATACCTAGGAAGGGGTAGAATAGTAGCATAAATAGTAGAACAATGAATAGAATGTTATAAATAAAGAATCTCACATACATAGAATGAAAGAATATGATATATTAGAATAGTATAAATAGAGGGGCATAGGATATTGTAAGGCATCCAACCAAAAATCAATTCAATTAGAGTATTATTCTAATAAGGAGGTAGCCCCTTCAAAGTGGTAAGTGATTCAGAGTGATTCCTTCTATAAAAGGAATAAAGTATTAATATATTTAGTATTTGTATGATTTTTTTTTCAAGTGTGTTTTTAGTTATTAAGTCTATCTTTTGGTTATCATGGAGATTTATATTTTTACAGTATTGACTATACTTCATCAAACTCATACAGTACAAAATAAGCATTTGAACATCTCGTCAATCAGACTATAGGCCTATCTAATGAATTCATTCAATATTATTTCATCAACGGACTTCAGGATGAGATTCGAGCATAGGCTAAATTGTGGTAACCTCAATCCCTGATAGAAGCACGAGGCTTAGCCAAGCTCATTGAAGACTGTACCAATTGAACACTCTCCATGACATCTTCCTTTTAACATCCCAACACAACACCACCTCTCCAGGCCATCAAATGTCTCCTTGAGGTAACTACATCGGCTCTACCTACTATTGAATGATGAGAGAAGACCAATGAATCCCCTTTGGTTGCACCCTTGTCAATACTAATAGCTCCTGAATAGGCAATATAAACACCTGAAGAGCTCAAGATGGAAGCAAAAGCACCCAAGTTGGCACCAGATACACCCTAACAAGCTCTAGTAGAGCTAGAGCAGGCAACTGAAGCTTCCAATCCCTTAGCTTCACCTAAAATAATCACTATGCATACCTTGGTAGCGGTACCCACTCCACAAGTAATGTGTGTTAAAAACAATGCTAAGGGGGATGACATGTATCCTCAATTAGTTCATCAGGGTGACTATTTTGAGCACCCTTGCTCTCGCTTTGAGGATATGGTCATCATGCTTCAAATTGCACTACAACCTTCAGTGATAGCGCTCATGTTCACCATGTTGATGGATATGCTCATATTCTAACATAGAAGGGAGAAGAAGAAGCAAAAAAGGATGCATGGACGGGCTTCTATCTAGTCTTTAACATATTTTAATATGTATGGCTAGGTCTTCATTTGGTCTTATTTTTTTTTACATATTTTGAGGATGAAACATTTTCAAGGAGGGGTGGAATGATATATATTTACGAAGGGGTAGAATAGTAGCACAAATAGTATAATAATGAATAGAATGTTATAGAGGAATAATTTTACATACATAGAATGGAAGAATGAGATAGATTAGAATAGTATAAAGAGAGGGGCATAGGATATTGTAAGGCATCCAAGAAAAAGAATTGTAATTAAGTCTTGCTGAAAGAAAGTAGCCCTCTCAAAGTGGCCGACGATCGGAGTTATTCCTTCCTCAAAAAGAATGTTATGTTTGCAATATTTGTTTTTAATTCAATATATATAGTTGGGATTGTTATTGTATGAGTTGTGAACCCTAATTTCTTAAGAAAAGTTGTGATTTACTAATAAGTACCCAAATAAACTTAATAAATTATATTTGGGACTAATATATTACCTTATTTCTATTTATTAATAAGTACTCAAGTAAATTTAATAAATTATATTCATGATTAATATATTACTTTATTTTTTGGGGTTATTTGTTGATGGTGAAATCTTTTACAATACAATATTTTATAAATTTTGATTTGATCAATTAAATTTTTAAAAAAAATGTAATAAGAAAAAATAAATTACAATTTGAAAAATATATATTTAATTAATTAAATTATATAAAATAATAATAAATTTTAATTATTATTTATTTTTTCAAATCTTACAAATATATTGAAAAATATTCAGATTTAATAAACATATTTAGATTAACATTTTGTAATGGTAAATTTTATGATTGAAAACAATCAAAATTTGACCTAAATGTGTTTTGCTCATCAACTCAATGGACCCTTGAAAAATGTGTTTTGTGTCATTAGTAAATAAAAATTATGGATTTGATATTTTAGTGTTTTGTTTTGTCAGGGTGGATTTGGTTTGGGGAAAAAGTGATACCTAGAGTCTCGAGGTTAAGGTAATATTTCTTATTTTTACGTTTAATATTTAAAGTGGAGAGATGTATTTAAAATCGTGAAAAGCAGAAAATCATTTTAATCCGTTTTACGTCGCTTCCAATGCAATAGATTTTGCTTTGTTGCTCTAAGTAGACATGTTATTCTAGCCATATGAAGAGAGGGACTACAAGATCATATTTATTTAAGGCTTATATGTATATATTCATTCGCCAATTTAATTAGAAGGATAAAAGTGCGACCTAAAAACTCCATTTGTATTAGCTTTATAGATTATAAACTTAAAAAATAATTAATATTATCATGATATTAAATATTAGGAAGTGGTCACATTAGCATGGTAGGGATCGTAAATTAATAAATCTTTATGTTATTTGGTGGTGGTGTTTTTTTTTTTTTTTTTTTGGTTATAGGGAGGTAAAGTAATAGTGAGGATAAAATATTATTTTAATAATTTATTTTTCATATATTTTTGATACGATGTATACTAATGATAAATAAAAAAAGAAAACTATACAAAATAAATAAATAATAATAATATACATATTTTTATGATAATACATTAATGTTGATGAAGACTAAAAATCAATTAATATATTAAATAAAATAAAATAATTTTTTAAGAATATATTGAACTAAATATTATTTATTATTAAAAATAATTTTTAACATAAATAATTATAATAAATATATATATAATAATCAATAATGGTATGTATTATTATAATTATTAATTGTTCATAGTATTAACATAAAATTATTTTTAAATAGAAAAATTTTAAATATGTTTTTAAATTTTTGTTTTTAAATATTTTTTGAATTATATTTATTAGATGGAAGAAAAAATTAAAAAAATTTAAATGTAAAATTGATTTTACATCAAAATGTAATATATTTACTTGTGCACATTTTATTAATTTTCATCATATGTAAAATAATAATATCAAACTTAAATAATATTTTGATTTTGAAATGTTAGTCATTTAAAAAAAACCATATAATGACTAATTATTTGTGCTTAAGATAATGTATATATTTATAATGTAAGTTTATTTTAACCATTTGAATTAGAAAATAAAAATTTAATTTTGTGTAATGAAAGGTCTTTGATCATTGTTTTCAAAACTTATTAGGGTAAGAGATAGGAACCGAGCGTGACGTCGTTACCATGTCAGCATTATATTTTATTGAAAAATAATATCATCTTCTAGCCTCGTGTCAGCACGGACACCAATATTTATATGAATATGAATTGTACATGTAGCGTTAACTTTTTTAAATTGTAATAATGATTTTTTGAAGTATTTATTTTTATAAATAAATGTTATTTTAATAAATAAAAATTGAATATAGTAATTAAAAATGGTATGAATTATTATAGTTATTGATTGCAAGAATATTTTTAATTATAAAAAATTCAATTAATTTAAGTAATTTTGTATAATGTAAGTACGTCATTACTATAATCTTCAATGTTACAATGAATGTTTTCTAAGTTTTTGTTCTCTTTTAAAATTTAGTGATAATAAATGCTTTGAAGCTCTTCAAATTTATTTATATTTGTAGATGTCTTTTTATATACATTATCATTGATTGCGTGTACTATATTCATTTCTTAAATGCATTATTGCACATGTATATTTACTTGAGTTCAAATCAGGGCCCTATTGGCATGCAAAATAATATCAAACATCAAAAAGCGCAGAACAAGGATATAAATGCACTACATTGACCCAAAAGACACATTTTCCCAAAAATACAATTTTGGGCCCAAAAAAACATGCAATATAAAAATGGAGGGTACCACCAAAAATATAAGGGAAGAGAGAGGGAGAGATAAAAAAAAGGGAACATGATATAAAAATAATAAAACGTGAAAATAAAGCCTAATTTGGACTATTAAGTGGTAGTACACATACCGTAGAATAAAGAAATTCTATGACTAATATATTCGTTGCAAAAAAAAATAGGTGTCTAAATAATGCCCCACTTTAATGTGTGTGTGTGCGTGTGCACACGTGCATTCATATAAAATTAAAACATGCAGAGGTTGGATACAAATTAGTGTGCCTCTAGAAGCCCCCACAACAAAATCCAATTCACTTGAGAAATCTACAAGGACAGTCACCCATGGACAATTCCCCATAAGAATCATATCCTAAGAAAAGAAAAACTAAAAAATGATACTCATAGTTTTTCTAAAGTTGTTAGGACAACTCTATAGAGTTCGATGCCTCTGAATCTTTGCTAAATCCTGCATGTATTTTTGACTACAAATTTTTAGTCACCAAAAATAAAGAATAAATAAATAATTTGGATGCTAAAAATTCAAAGCTAACAAATTTTTTTATTATATCCCATGGTGAGAATAGGTGCCATGTGATAGGTACGACTAAAGGTAATTTAAATGTGAGTTCCACCATCTATAGAAGAAAAAGAAGTACTAAATGTTTATATCTTGGAGTCTAGACTATGGATAAAATGAGTGGAGTAAATTCCCCTAATTTGAAATGTGTGATGAACCTTTAAAACATATGTATCAAAATAAATAGATTATATGTATCGAGAATGTGTAAGGTAAGATATAAAATCACTTATATGACTAATATACAAGGACATCATCTTTGAAGCATGTATGTTATAAATAAATTTCCCAACAAGGACTTGTGATGTAATCTATATAAGGTCAAGTGCAATATTCTCCACATGAAAAAATATAAGAAATGCAAGTGAAAGAGTAATATTGACGCAGATGAGAAGGAGGGGGCTAATTCAATGGCTACCTTACTCCCTAACTTAGACATACACTCACCAAGTAGACACATGCAAACACAATAAAAACACTCAAACATGAAAACAACCACACATTTGTATATTACTTGAATGACAGAGTTACAATGACTTCATCACATAGACTTCTTTCCTATTGAACTATGAATAAGAAAATTCAATCTTAATATCGCATGGGTTTGTTGCAATCTTATAATACAAGACATCCACCACCCTAGAAATCTCAAAAATTGCTATCTTTCATCTCTCACTTGCTCTTTGTTGTTCGAAGCTAAACCAACTCTCTTTTCTCTTCATAACTGACTCATTTTCCTTTTGAAAGACTCATCCAAATCTCCACTAACTAGTACTAAAATCCTATAGGGTCTCATTGAGTTCCCTTGCCTTTGGAAACACTCCACACATCATGTTATAGGTAATTATTATGTATATTCTACCTTCGTAGGATAAACCTCATGTTGTTATAGACTAGTGGTTACATAAACATATGCAAGAATATATTATCCAAACCATTGCCTTCATTAAGTGGTTAAAGTGATGTTTAACATGTACCAATATTTTAATGATCATTGACAAATAGTTCAAAAAATCATGAAAGTAAATATGTAGAGACCAACAAGCTAAAATTTGGTTCTAATACCTCTACTTCTACCAACTTCAAATATCAATCAAGGATAATTTTAAGAATGGGCCCTTAAATTTTTCTATGATATCTTAGCAAATTCTAGATGTCACACATAATTTCATTGGCTAATTTTTTTATAAATTATTACACATGTATGAATTGATTGACTATTCCATTGACTCTTTTAAAAACACTTTTAATTATCTAGAAAATTAAATGTAATACTCAAAGAAAGATATAATGGCACCCCCATCCCTTCTATATTTTTTCTTCTCAAAACATCTTTCCTTTTTTTTTTTTTTTTTTGGCTCTTTAAACTTTTATCATCAATTATTTTCTAGTTAAAAATAAAAGCCTCCAAACCAAAATACAAAAGTCATGATTTTATTGGTGTTATTTTCTAAATCTTAACCATAAAAATGCCTTGAAAATACCAAATTAAATTAATGTAACCTCCCATGTGTTTTATAAAGGTTGAACTAAACTATAATATTGAAACTCGGATTCAAAATAAACTTGATAAGTACATATTAAATTCGACAAGCAAACTTTAAATTAGAACTCACATAATTTCAAATAAATTCATCAATTTTAATATTAATTTTTTTAAATAATTATAATACATCTTAAAGAACAATAACATCAACAATATAAATAATTAATTAAAAATATTTTCTATCCTCTTAATTTACTTTTTTTTAGGACTTATCCTCTTCCCAATCTTTAGACTATTAAAATGAAAATATATATTTAAAAAATAAATTAATTAATTAATTAAATAAAATAGAATTATTAACTTGATACATATTATTTTTTATCTATATTAATAATATAAACTTTGAACATGCTTCCAAGAATCAAATGTCTCTTGCATCCATGATTTTATAACTTATCAACTTTATTTTCATTGAAATAAAATAGAAAAAGGTAGCACCCACTTACCCGTTCCTTTCATTTGAGGACCACATGATATAAATTTATTTTTCTTAATCCACCCTATTTTTTAAAAAGTTTAAAAATTTATAATAACAAGAGTTGCATTGCAGCTAGAGTACTTGCCTTTTTGTAGGGTAGAAGAACTTATTTGTTATGGTACGTGGCCGCTGAGGATCTTTGTGCTTCTTTGAAATCTCAATGTTAGTCTCGAACCGTTGATCCTGCTTGCACGGATCAATCGTGCTCATGTGCTCCCTCGAATGTTCTTTGCCCGAGCTTTGATTGTTTCCCATTGGATCTTGTGTTCAAGCTCTAGGATTATGCCACTCGACGTATTTGGTACATGAGTTAATGTGCATCATCAGATCTTGGTGCTTCAAAAAATGATTTAGCATATATATTTATATTGCATAAAATGTCTGAAACACAACTCCCATAGGCTCATTTTCATTGGGAAAAGTGGTGATGACAAAAATCCTGAAGGGTCTTTCCATAAAGGTCAAAGGGAATTTTCAAAAGGGTTGAAGGGCACTTCATGGTAAAAAGGGCTCAAGATAAAAGTTGTAAAGGGTAATCTCAAAAAGGTTGAAGGGAAAAGACCTGGGACCCCCCCATGATGGAAAAGCTTAAGGGGACTTTCAAAAAGTCTGAAGGGTATGTTTAGAAAGTTTGAAGGGTATGTGCCTATGACAGAAAGGCTGAAGGGAATTTTCAAAAGTCTAAAGGGTATGTTCAAAAAGTTTGAAGGGTACGTGCCCGTGACAAAAAGGTTGAAGGGCACTTTCAAAAAGTCTAAAGGGTATGTTCAAAAAGTTCAAAGGGTATGTGCCTGTGATAGAAGGCCAAAGGGCACTTTCAAATAGTCTGAAGGGTATGTTCAAAAATTTTGAAGGGTATGTGCCTGTGAAAGAAAGGCCGAAGGGCACTTTCAAAAAGTTTGAAGGGTATGTGCCCTTGGGGTCATTGTTTCAGTAAAATTGTATTGACAAAATTGCTATGAGAAATTATTTTGGGATTTTTATGTCAAACAAAATATCTGACAATAAAAAGTCTAAAGGGTCATTTTGAAAGGCAAATTGCATGGGATAAAAGTACCAAAGAATCAGTCCCAGAGGGCAAAGGTCTAGGATAAAAGTCCCAAAGGGTCAGTGATAAAAGGTTAAAGGGAAATCTTGTCGAGCCAAAATGACTGTAACAAAAAGGTTAAAGGGTAGGTTAGTTAGGTAAAAGGACCAGGGACAAAAGTCTTGAAGGGTATTTTTATGGGGCAAAGTGCCCATGACAGAAAGCCTGAAGGGTATGTGAAAAAAAGTCTAAGGGATAAGTCTATCTCGTAGGGTATGCTTTGGAGGGAAAAAGGGCCTGGGACAAAAGTCTCGAAGGATAAGTCCATAGAGCAAAGGCCTTGGGACAAAGGTCCTAAAGGATAAGTCTGTAGGGAAAAGGGCCTAGGAAAAAAGTCTCGAAGGGTCATTTTTTGAAAGCTTGAAGGGTGATTGCATTACGTTCGAAGGGTCTACTTAGTGGAAAAAATGCTTGTGGCAGTTATCTCGAAGGGTCTACTTCGTCAAGCAAAGTGACGATGACAAAATGTTGAAGGGTATTTGCAAAAAGGTTGAAGGGAAATTTGAAAATGGTCGAAGGGCACTTTGTGGCAAAAAAGGCTCAGGATAAAAGTCTCGAAGGGTAATGTCAAAAAGGCCGAAGGGCAAAGGCCCGAGATAAAAGTGTCAAAGGATAAGTTCTAGAGGGTAAAGGGCCAATTCAAAAAGGTTGATTGGTAGGTATATATGGAAAAAATGCCCATGACAATTATCCCAAAGGGTAAGTGCAAAAGGCCCAAAGGGTCTACTTCATGGCAAAAATGCCTAAAGGGTCTACTTCATAAAGGTTGAAGGGTATGTTCAAAAAGTCTAAAGGGTATGTGCCCATGACAGAAAGGCCTAAGGGCACTTCCAAAAAGTCTAAAGGGTATGTTCAAAAAGTCCCAAGATTATGTGCCTGAGATAGAAAGGTTGAAGGGTACTTTCAAAAAGTCTGAAGGGTATGTTCAGAAAGTTTGAAGGGCATGTGCCCATGATAGAAAGGCCAAAGGGCACTTTCAAAAAATTTGAAGGGTATATTCAAAAAGTCTGAAGAGTATGTGCCCATGACAAAAAGGTCAAAGGGGAATTTCAAATAGTTTGAAGGGTATATTCATAAATTTTGAAGGGTATATGCCCATGATAGAAAGTCGAAGGGCACTTTCAAAAAGTTTGAAGGGTATGTGCCCTTGGGGTCATTATTTCAAAAAAACTATATCGACAAGATTGTTACAAGGAATTATTTTAGGATTTTTGCATCAAACAAAATATTTGATGATAAAAAATTTGAAGGGTCATTTTGAAAGGCAAAGTGCCTTGGACAAAAGTCTAGAAGGATAAGTTTTGAAGGGCAAAGGTCTAGGACAAAAGCCCTGAAGGGTTGGTGAAAAAAGGCTGAAGGGTAATCTTGTCAAGCCAAAATGGCCATAACAAAAAGGCCAAAGGATAGCTTAGTTAGATAAAAGGGCCAGTGACAAAAGTCCTGAAGGGTAGTTTCATAGGGCAAAGTACCCATGATAGAAAGGCCAAAGGGTAGGTGCAAAAAAGTTTGAAGGATAAGTCTATTTCATAGGGTATACTTTGGAGGGAAAAAGGACCTAGGATAAAAGTCCTAAAGGATAAGTTC
The DNA here is from genome assembly GCA_037957365.1 of Torreya grandis. Classification (NCBI taxonomy): domain Eukaryota; kingdom Viridiplantae; phylum Streptophyta; class Pinopsida; order Cupressales; family Taxaceae; genus Torreya; species Torreya grandis. Next base: position 1,086,390 of record JARHVA010000738.1, on the reverse strand, counting down.
AGAGGGAAAAGGGCTTGGGACAAAAGTCCTGAAGGATAAGTCCATAGGGCAAAGGTCCCAAGACAAAAGTCCCGAAGGATCATTTTTTGAAAGATCGAAGGGTGAGTACATTAGGTCTGAAGGGTCTACTTCATGGAAAAAATGCTTGTGGTAATTATCACAAAGGGTCTAATTTGTAGGGCAAATGTTCATGACAAAAATCTTGAAGGATAGGTTCAAAAGGGTCGAAGGAAAATTCGGTCAGTGAAACTATATCGGTACTATTGTTGTGGGGAAAATGTATCAAAAAAATTATCTAAAGACCAAATTCCATCAGGGAAAGTGTCTGAAATAAATATGCCAAACACCCAATTCTGTTGGAGAAAGTGTCTGAAATAAATATACCAAAACAAATAAGTCCATAGCAAAAAGCCCATAACAATAAGTCCATGAACACAATATCAATGCCATTTTGCTAAAGTATGAAAGGCCAATAGTCAATCTTTTCCCAATATTTGCACAAACATATGGAAGAGGGGCTCAAACTCAAGACCATATTCTGAAAAAACTGGGTCCCCATTTTCCTATGGTAAAAATGGTGGGTGTTGGATACAATAGGTGCTAATTAACTATTGAGGTTCAAATTATGATGATCATGTAGACATCATTGACATTTGTGTGGACATCAATGATGGTTGTACGGATGTCAAAATAAAGATAGGCAATTAAACCACTGGAGTTCCAGTTGTGATGGTCATGTGGATGTTAATGACAATCATGTGGGCATCATTGACAGTTGTACGGAAGTCAAAATTAAGCTTGGTAATTAAACCACTAGTGTTTAAATTATGATGTTCACATGGATGTAAATGACAGTTATGTAGACATCCTTAATGAGTGCTTAGATGTCAAAATAAATTGTAAATAATTAACCATTGGAGTCCAAATTTGATAGTCGTGTGGACATCAAGGACAGTTGTGTGGGCATCAAATGATGGCTGCACAGATGTCAAATTTGAGCCTTATAAAATAGATGTTGGCATTCAAATGGAGGTAAAATCAATGGTCAACATGCATCAAGATCAATGGAACGAGAGCATGGATGAGCAAGGATGTTTTTGTTGATGCACATGTAGTACTACATTGTTTTTTGTAGTTTTCAAGTGTCATTGAATGAATAATTTATTTTGTTCAAGGGTTATATTATTTCTATATAGCTTAGTGCACTTTTTTATTGTCATGTGTTAATGAAAATTGCTTCTATTTTGTCAAATGAAGGATGAAGATCTCAACGGTATGCATCAGTAATATATTTGTGAACATCAAAAACCAGTAATTCATTGTAATCACAAATTATGTATAAAATTTTTGTAATTATTAATATCATTTTAAAAATTCATTATCTTTTGGCAAAACAATATTGTGTAAAGTGAAAGATTGTAAATTCATACGTGTATCTCACTATAAACACATGATTGTTGTGACCATCTCATTTTTTCGTAGACAAACTATTACAAAATAATAATGTAATATTTATTTTAGATATACAAAGTCTAATAATATTTACTATAATTATAATATTTTAGTATTGTAAGATATTGTAATAGATTTTATATATTGTTATCTGATATTGATTTGTTATTAATATCTTATTATATTATTAATGTATTGTATTATTGTCATAATATTATGTTATATGTTTTGGATATGTTATTATTTTAATATTATATTAATAACTTTCAGGATTTGATTTTTTTCGCATTGAAAAATAAATAATTATTAGCTCCTTTTAAAATGGTTATTCATAGGTGCCCTTTTCGCATTAAACACATGTAAAGCCTATTGGATGGACAACATATTATTTTAAATATTATTACTACTAATATTATTCCAGAATAGAAAAAACTGATCATATTATTATAAGATGTTATATTATATTATATATTGTTATATGGTATTAATATGTATTATTATCATAATATTGTATTATATTTTTATTGTAATAAATATTAGCGTATATATGATATCTTTAAAATTAAATATTAAATAATATTATTATACTATAATGACATGATATAGCTTATGTTAATATATAAATGTAAATAACAATATTGAGTTAAATTATTTTAATTTATAATATTTTTTTAAATATTACTAATACTATTGAAATATAATCATTTGTTATTATTATATAAATAAAAATGTGAAGTACAATAATAAGATAGATTGCCATTACATTGTAATTAATAATATAATGTATAATATTGTTAGATAATTCATCAAATAACAAGACTTAAACTATCGAATAGTATTGATAACAAATTAAAAGTAAACTATAAATTATAAAAAAAATGCCTTTGGCTCAAAAAATAATTTTATTGACCAATATTGAATATAATTATTAAAACATCAAAAATGTGTATCAAAATAATTTATAATATGTATCAAAAATGTCATTACCAAAAATCCTAAAACAAAAAGCCTAAAGTAATGTTTGTGACAAAAAGTCTAAAGACCTGAAAGTTTAAGACAAAATTTTCGTAATAAAAGTTCTAGTAAACATAAATTATACAAGGAAATTGACTTAAAATATTGAATAGTATTGATAAAAAATTAAAATTAAACTACAAATTATTAAAAAATTGCCTTTGACTCAAAAAATAATTTTATTGACTAATTATTAAATATAATTATTAAAACATCAAAGATATGTTTCGAAAAATACTTTAAAAATGATTATTGACTATTTAAAATGGCAAAAGATCTATGGCTCACATTCATTTGTATCAAAGTAAATGAACGACATGAGAAAGGTTAATGGAGCTGAAAATAAGCATGAGGCTAACAAGTGTCCTAACTTGATAGCTCTGAAGATAAATTCTTTCAGAGAAAGTGTTTCAGACAAAGTGTCAAGGATGAATTCTTTCAAAGAAAGTGCATCTTAGAAAATGTCCAAAGTAAAGATCTTTGAAAAAATCTTGAAAAAAATGTCTTTGCCAAAAGGCCCAAAATAAAAAGATCGAAGTAATGTTTGTGACAAAAAGTCTGAAGACCCAAAAGTTTCAGACAAAATATCCACAACAAAATTTCCTATAAAGATAGATTGTTAGGGGAAATTCCTTCAAGAAAATTATTCTGACACAAAATGTCTGATAGAATTGTTTTAGGGAAAATGCCTAATGCAAAATGTCTAAAGAATTGTTTGTTGTGGGGAAATTGTTTACACAAGTTCTAAGGTTTGGAGACATTCACACAACTGTCAAGTTTGAACCCTGGTAAGTAACCATTTGGATTTGAAAATACTTAGACATGCATGTAGATGACAATGATGTTCATACAAATGTCAAATTTGGGGCTCACAAAATAGCCATTTGTATTCAAAAATTGTCAAACGGTCCTTGATTGAACACAGAGCTGACAAGTGTCCAAATCTTGTATGCCTAGATCAAATCTAATGACGAGAAAGTAAAGATATGTTAGTGGATCTAGGCAGATCTAATAGAGTGTATTTAATCATGGATTCAAGATCAATAGTGAGATCAAAGTCAAAAGGTCAAAGGATCTCCAAGATGAATGCGTGAGTGCCAAATGTCAAGATATTAGGTGCCTCTATAGAGATCTAATGGTACGTGCCAACTGACAAGGATAGTGGGCTCATGATAATCAATGATATGCATTTAATTACATAATGAAGATATAATGGTTCAAATCAAAGGTTGAAAATTCAAGGGAGTTAGATTGAACACGAGGCTACCACATGGCACAAGTGCAGAATTAGATGGACTAACTACAAGATCTTGACATGCTAAGGCATTAATATGATATTTAGATTAGTTGCCTAAAATAGACATGACCATGGCTTTGTCAGATGCATAAGTATCATATTTTTGTCATTAGAGAGTCCCAATGGCATAGAAGAGGTTGAGTAGATTCATGCAGCCATTCATGATTGCTTGTAGCAATAATCTTGAGCTACATGATCTTTATCCAACTTTTCATGCTAGATAAAGTCCCAATGGCATTAATATTTGGGTCTTAGGTGAGCACTATAATTAATTATCAGAGCAGCTAGCACTGTTAAAAAATCCTAGAGTTTTGACATAGTATTCAAGAGTCATATTGAAGGCATTTTGCACATAGTCTATTTATTTTATCTATGACAAAGTATGCACTTTTTCATTTTCTTTGTTATATACTTAGCAAAGTAAAAATTACATTTTTTTATTGTTATAGCAACAAATATTTACATAAGTTAATTGAAATAGATAATTTTTCTAATTTCTATACATGTATTGACATACTTTAGTGAAAGAGATCTAATTTCTAGATTTTAGTATAAAAATAAATAATTCTGCAATTTAGGTGATTATTCTTTGTGCTTTCTAATATAGATAATGTACATTTTTTTTGTTTTCAATTATGCAAAACAAGAGGACCCGAACACTTGCCTTCTAAACATGTCCACAGTAAGATGGTTGATTCAACTCACATAGTATTCAAGAGTCATATTGAATGCATTTTGCGCATAGTCTATTTATTTTATCTATGACAAAGTATGCACTTTTTTGTTTTCTTTGTTATATACTTAGCAAAGTAAAAACTATATGTTTTTATTGTTATAGTAACAAACATGTGCATAAGTTAACTGAAACGGCTAATTTTTCTAATTTCTATACATATATTAACATACTTTACTGAAAGAGATCTAATTTGTAGGTTTTAGCATAAAAATAAATAATTTTGCAATTCAAGAGATTGTTCTTTGTGCTTTTTGATATAGATAATGTATATTTTGTTCATTTTCAATTGTGCAAAACAAGAGGACCTAAACACTCACCTTCTAGGGCAGGGTGCAAGTTAAGTATCCAATTTAAGCATTTATTGAAACTAAAGCATAAAGCATATACTATTTATTGGTTTCATTGAAAGGATACAAGTTGGGAAATTGAATTTTCTGAACAAGAACAACCAAAATTTATATTTAAAGAGAGAATTAAAATTGAAGAAATAAAGTATATTACATTCTACTATTTATCCACATTAGGATGGTTGATTCAATTCACATAGTTTTTAGGAGTCATTTTGAACACATTTTTCACAGTCTACTTATTTTGTCTATGACAAAGTATGCACTTTTTCATTTTCTTTGTTATATACTCAGCAAAGTAAAAATTATATTTTTTTATTGTTATAGAAATAAACATTTGCATAAGTTAACTGAAATAGCCAATCTTTCTAATTTCTATACATGTATTGACAGACTTTAGTGAAAGAGATATAATTTCTAGATTTTAGCATAAAAATAAATAATTCCACAATTCAAGATATTGTTTTTTGTGCTTTCTAATATAGACAATGTACATTTTCTTCATTTTCAATTGTGAAAAACAAGAGGACCTGAACACTCACCTTCTAAGCTAGGGTACAAGTTAAGTCTCTAATTTAAGTATTTATTGAAACTAAAGCATAAAGCATTTACTATTTATTGGTTTCGTTGAAAGGATAAGAGTTGGGAAATTGAATTTTCGGAACATGCATAATTAAAATTTGTATTTGAAAAGAAAATTGAAAATGAAAAAAGAAAGTATATTACATTCTCCTATTTAGCCACAGTAAGATGGTTGATTCAACTCACAAAGTGTTTAGGAGTCATATTGAATGCATTTTGCACATAGTCTATTTATTTTATCTATGACAAAGTATGCACTTTTTTGTTTTCTTTGTTAGATAGTTAACAAAGTAAAAATTTCTTTTTTTATTTTTATAGCAACAAAAATTTGCATAAGTTAATTGAAATAGCTAATTTTTCTAATTTCTATACATGTATTGACATACTTTAGTGAAAGAGATCTAATTTCTAGATTTTAGAATATAAATAAATAATTCTGCAATTCAGGAGATTGTTATGTGTACTTTCTAATATAGATAATATACATTTTATTCATTCTCAATTATTTAAATATTTGTGTAAATATTCACAAATATTTAAAATCAAGTTATAAGTTACAAGCAAGCTAATTTTCATTAAATACAATTTCTTATGCAGAATTTGTATTCGTTTGTCAATTATATTGATTTCATTTTATTTCTATTTGCATTTTGTTATTTTTTCATATTCCAATTGAGTATTGCATTGTTGCCTTGAAAATTTCCATGGTGGACCCTATAAAACATGGTGATAGTTAATAGTGAATGAAAACTATGCAATAATTTTCCACTATAACATGTCATAGTCAAAGTAGCAAATCGTGATAATATGTTTGTTTTTTTAAACACCATTTTTTGTTAATATATAAAACTATTAGGATTTTTCCAATGCTACAATCATTTGTTTTTTTATTGGATCAATATATAGAGTTATAAAATCTTGTTCTCAAAAAGATGGGGGGGCATGGTGTGGCTTGATGATGCATGACTGCTAGTCTGTGAAAGTAATTAGCCTGTTGTAGTTTGATTTTTTTAGTATCACTATTTGGAGAGGTTCAAATATAAATTTATTCAAATGTGTAGATTTTATATAATTAATTGGTTCTATTTTGAAAATATTATGTTATGAACAATTTGCATACCTTCAACTTCAGTTGATATAGTGATATGCTTAATGACATTGTTCTTATCTGTTGTGAAACCACTTTGCATTGTCAATATTGATAGAAGATCAACTATGTTTCTGTCTCAGCCATATATTCAACACATGTCATTTGTCTAATTGAAGGGAGAAATTGGTCAATGACATCATCTCTAGAAATGCATTGGATGTTGGTATTGTTGGTAGTCTTTATATTGCAAAGAAGCCTATGGGAATAGAAATATTCACATTCACTTATGAAGTTGTTGCAATATAATATTGTTGCATGGGTAGGTTTAAAGCATTATATTACAAGATTGTAGCTTTTGCATATAGGCTCAAAGGGGCTAAAATATGCCTAGGTAATTGGCAAAGTACCATGTACCTTTTTTTGAAATGAAAAAGGACAAAATGTTATGTCAATTTACTTTTGAAGTGGATTAAGAAATTAGAAAAAATCACATTTGAAATTTACCTCAATAGTTGTATCTACTAACATTTGCAAGCATTGTAGAGCACTTTTGGCATGTACACAAGTGATTAATGTTGATTGGGTGCTATGCAAGTTTATATCTTTTACATCAGCGCATTTTGCAAGGTTCTTAAAAAGATAAATTGTAGGCTCCTTTCTTCGTATCTTTTTTTCAATTTCATTGTATTCAGCTTCCAGTGTATGGAAGAGGTAGACCTAAAAATTGTCAATGGAAATAGAGAATTGGTGATTTGATACTAACATGTAATAACTTTACTTGGCATAACATGATTTCAATAAATGTAATTGAATTTACTTTGGCTTTGTCACTCTACAAGTTTCCATCTGTTATTTCCATAATAAATTGATTTCCAACTTTTGTTGTAGATGTACAAAGAGCTGCTACAGTGCCAGTTGCATAGTAATCCATGATGTCCACAAGTTGTTGAATTGGGGATCACATATGCTTTGGACAAACTGGGTCTATGAGTTCTATTACAATAGTTGTATTTTCTATTAAAATAAAATCACAGTCACCATGATCATAAGTACTTTTTGGAACTATAGAAAAGTTTGTAATACATATCCCTTTATGTGGTAATATTTTTTCTTCATGGATTGAGATTAGCAAATCTACTATATTCAGGGTTATTATCATCTCTCCTTTATTTATTTTTAAATCAACTCATAAAAGTTATCTTTTTTTTTGTCAAGTATTGTTCTATATGTCACAAGGACATCACCTTCAAAGATTTCTCTAAATTTATGTTTGTTGATATCATCAATTGTGACTTGCATATGGCTTGAGTTTCTCAGCCTGCATTTTTTTTAACAATTACTATCATTTTCTAGATGATAATAGAATTTAATAAATATAAAATTTGTATTTGTATACCTTTTGTCTTGTCCTTGAAATTTTATTTCTATATGTTCCATTTCGATCTTTTACTCCATTTGTGCTGACCTGAATGACCAATAAAAAATAATTAGAAATAAACTTAATTTTTTTTTGGCAATGCAGTTGTATATTTGGATTTACAAAATGCATATAATAAAAATAAAAATAACAATTGATTTTGGAAAAAAAAATGTATTGCATACCTTTTATTTTGATATTTGTTTTCCAATTTAGTTGTATTCATTTTGCATTTGTCATATTTGAAATTTGATTTGTAAAACAGAATCATATAATTCTTTACTTATTTTTCAATATGAAAGGCAAGTAAAATTGCATTGTGGTCAGTCCAATATGCATCGAAGATATTAGAATCTATTTTTCTTTGATCAATCTTTGTCCAACAATGGTCTATGACTATTCTTGCATTTGTAGTTGGCATATTTGCTATAAGAAACAAATTGTGGTTTTTCATACATTGCCATAGTTGGTGATGGGAAGTTTTTTTTTGCATCATGTCAATGTTGAAGTCACCAATTAGAATGATATTCATATTGTCATTTTTAGTTGAAGTAACATTTTCTATAAATGTTAATAGACCTATAAGGTGAACTTTTGGTGCTAAGTAGATATTTGATATGCGGATGTATATATTTGAATAGCTAATGTCAATTGTAATTGTTTATAGATTTGGTGTATTAAATATTTCAATGGTTTACTTGGAAATTCTTTTTTTATAGCATGTCATGATACCGTGAATATTTCTTGTAGAAAAGCAATCAAATTTGTCTGTTAACATTCTTTGGTTTCCCATTTTATTTTTTTGAGTTTCTTGTAAGCATAATACATGTACAACCTGTTGGTCCCCAAAAATGTCACTCATTTTTGGAACAACATATGAGCTATCTTGGTCCTACATAACCAAGATTTCTCTCTTTCCTTCTCAAAATTTGTTCTGAGCTTTCAAATTCCTCTTTCTTTCAAGCTTCCCAAAAATCTATGAATTCTACAGGCTTGAATCTACAGACTCTACAGGCTTGAATCTATGGACTCTATAGGCTTGAATCTACAGACTCTACAAGCTTGAATCTACAAACTCTGTAGGCTTGGAACTATGAACTTCACAGATGGTTTCTATGGAATCTACAAATAGATGTCTACAAACTCTTTCAAGGTTAGAGAAAACTGTGAACTTAGCTTCTACAGACTCTGCAGGCAGGCTCAAATCTATGGACTCTCAAGGTTGGTTTTTACAGACTCTGCAGGAAAGAAATGAGTTCAACACTTAGCCAAATAACAAAGAATGAATTCATTGAACCATTGAACCGTTGAACCAAAGTTGGTTCAATCGGTCAGTTCAATCGACAGGTTTAAGGGGCTGCCCCAAAGCCAAAGGAACAAGTGCCCTTGTGGAGGGCAGTGGGCAAAAGACAAAGCAAAATCCTTCGGATAAATTGTTTGAAGGAATTCGCTTGAAAGACAAAGCAAAAGCATAGTGGGAAAGATGCAAAGGCAAGTAAGATTTCCTTCAGACAAATTGTCTGAAGGAATTCCTTTGGACATTCTGTCTGAAGGACATAAAGGATAAAGCCCACCAAGAGGAAAAGCTCAAGAGCCAAAATCCCGTTGAAAAAGCAAGAACCTGCCAGGGAAGTAAAAGCCTGAAGGTCACATGAAACATCTTGAAGGGTAGATACCCTTGCGGGGGACACTTGACGTCAGAAAAAGGACCTTTTCCAAGGACTCGAAGGGACACCTTCCCTTCAGGACATTCCAAAGGTTGAACAAAGACACAAAAAGGAACTTCCATAGACTTAGACAAAAAGGGGCTTCAACAGATGAACCATTGAACTGTTGAACCAAAAGGTTCAATGGGTTCAAGGTTCAAAGGTTCAACCAAAGCTTAGAAAGATAAAGGAAGCAGTGTTTGAGTGAGACACAGAATAAACCAATGAATCGATTAAACTTTGAACTAAAAGAGTTTAAAGTTCAATCGTTCAACATGGTTCAAAATCTCAAAGGTAGCCTCGGTCAAAGAAAAAGTGGCACACAAGTGGTTCAATGGATGGTTCAACCAAAGGGCAAAGAAGAGATTGAACCAAGAAGTGATAGAACAAAAGAGATAGAATGAACCAATGAAATGATGAACTTTCAATGGTTTAATAGGTTCAAGGTTCAACCTGAATCAAGTGATCGACTGAAAGGAGAGCCCAAAGACTCAAAGAGAGAAGATCGATGCAAAGGACCAAAAATGTTTGTGAAAGAGTTATTTCCAGTAGGTGGAATAGTGGATCGAGTAAAATTATGAGTGCACCAAACCAAGGTTTCAACCTATTTTCTTCCATGAAGTAAAGACAAATATGCAAAGGACCAAATGATCCACATTAAGGAGGAGACATATCAGATGAAGGGACATGCCATAGTTATGGGAACGCACTATTCTCAGCATGGTCTTTCCAGACAAAACTGGAGATGCATTGAAAATACTGACTACAACATGGGTCATCCCATGGAAAAAGGTGCCAATCCTTGGGTAGTTGCTATAAGTTTTTATTTTCTCTCATTTTTAAGGGAGACTTTTCATTTTAAAAGAGCGAAACTCTGCCCATTTTGAAAGAGGAAGACTGAGACTTTGAGATCAGGTTGTAATTTCATTTTCATTTTTATCTGAATGAGAAAGCAAGTTTTTCATAGACTTTGTGCTATTTTGACTTGTGTCATTTTAGAAGATCATTCTTACGTCTGTCTTCTGAAGGTGTCCTTATTCATTTAATTTGGTAAGCAGAGTTAGTGAAGGTAATAGGGAAGTGTCCTGAAACCAACTGTGGGAAGACTTTATGCCTTCACAATTAATTTCAGTCTGTGTTTTCCTTTTCTTTTTGTGTTGAGGATTCTGGGGTGACTTTGTGCCCCCATTATCCTTTGTGATATACTCTTTGGGTAGTTGAGGTGGAGACTTTGCACTCTGTTTCATCCTGCTGTTACTACGCCCTTTGGTCACTGGTTTCTTATCTTACTACCTAAAATAAACTCATGTTGTTTCCCACAAGAACACTTCTGAAAGAAGAGAAGTGCCTTCAGTGTTTACCCCAGGAATTCTCCTTTATCTATGAGCATCATCTCTGAAAGAAGAGAGATAGATGGTTTATCCCACCCCTGTGTCTTAATTTATGCTTATTTATATTATATATAACTCCTACGTATCTATAGGGAACCTCCCCTTAATGAGAGGAGAGATTTGTCTCTGATTGATGTAGTAAAGTTGCACACTGGGCTGACCAATCTTCCTACTATGGTTGATCAAACCTATTTTGTTTATCAGTACGTTGATTGAAAAAATATTCACCCAACAGTTTTTGGTGACTCTACTGGGGAAAAGCGTGCAGTTTGAAGTCTCAAGCTTCAAGCTGAAGTAGATCTTGCTCTTTTCCATTTTTTTTTCTACAATCTGGCAACTCCATGTTATACTAGAGGTCAAAAATCCCAAGGTGTTTTTGACCCTACTTTTGAGTTGGTGCAGCAAAGTAATTTTGAGTTGTTTCCTCCACAACCTCACCTTAGATGAACTAGGAGTCTTCCTCCTAGCCCTACTAGACCACCAACACAAGGCAGAGATTCTTTTTTTCATACTGGTCAAACTTTACCTATCCACGCTCCACCTAGATTAGTGATCCCACTTTTGCATAATCAAATCATGGCTCAAGGCCCCTGGGGTAATTCTTTCAGTCCACTAAATTTGACTCCACCTCTACATGAGCTTCCATGAAGTTCAAGGAAGAATTTCCCCAAATTCTTTGGCAATGGGAAGGTTCATCCTGATGAACACATTACAGCTTTCAGCATAGCATGTGGCATAATAGGGGTGGAATTTGAAGACTTAGCGGTCAGGGTATTCGTGGAGACACTATAAGGCACTGCTGCAGACTGGTTCTACCACCTGCAAGCTAGATTAGTGACTAACTAGGACACTCTGAAAGACAAATTTGAAGCTAGGTTCAAGCCTGTAGAAGATGCACATGCCTTGCTAGCCTAGCTCATTTAGATGAAGAAAGAGCCTCATGAGCCTATGAGGGATTTTATTTCCAGGTTTGACAAGTTGAGGCACAGGATTCCCATGGTCACCCAACTGATGCCTCAGAACCTTGAATGCTTCTTCATCAACTCACAACTGCCTGAAGTGGGTTTCTTGCTGAGATGGGCCAGACACATAGACCTTACTAGCTACTCAGGACTTGGCTACTGAGGTAGAAGATGACCTTATCTTGGTAGGAAAGATAAGGAGAGACCTTAATAAAAGTAAATCCTCTTCATCTTTTGATTATTCACCTGTAGTCACCATTGACCCAATGGTACAAAAGCTAGCAAATAAAATGCTAGCCCTCAAAAAGCAAATGGCGCAAGGGATGTCATCTGCTCCTACATACAAAGATATGCCTAAGAGGACATTTCAGAATTAGGCATACCAAAGCATTGCTGCCAAGAATCAGAGATAGCAAAATCACCTTCCTCCTCCATAAAGGAACCTCACCCTTGAAGTGCCTTCAAACAACTTGGCAGTTGGATATCTTGAAGCTAAAGTGGATTTCTCACTCCAGCCTAAATTGAATCCTAAAGATGATGTTAATCTCTTCACTGAGGAATAATAAGAATTAGGTGGCAACTCCCATATTAGTTTCTTGAACTATCAAGATGAACCCAGAAGTGAAGGCAATGTAGCTAAGGGGTCATATGTTGTATTCACCTAGTCTAAGAATAAATCATCTCAACAAGCTAATAAGGAGAAAGTAGAGGAGTGACCTCAATCAGTAGTTTCAATTTCTAAGTAGGGATCCACTCTTCCTTTCCAGCCAAAGGACCCAGTGATTTCAAAAAAGGTAAATACCCCCAAGTGCCCCTATGCCTTCTACTTCAATTTCGTAGTCTAATCCTCCCCCTTTCAAAAATCAAAAGGATGAACTCCCAACCTCTGGTCCTAGCTCATTCCAAAAATTTGATATCATTAACCATATTAAGAGAACCAAAATTCAAATGTCTAATTTGAATTTTTGTAGTCCCATCTCGAGCAATTAGACAGACTGGTTTAATGCATTAAAAACTAGAACATCCCTGTTGAGTGAGCAATTCTCAAAGTGACACATGATGCTGCCAAGAATGCACCCACCAAGAACAACCTTGTCACCGCTCCCCCTGCTGCTCCTAGTAGGACTGAACCTTTTTATGTCTCATTGTTGATAAATGGACATCAACTGAATAATTGCATCATTGATTTTGGAGCTTCAAACAATGTCATGCCTGCTAAGGTGGTCGAATCCCTTGATCTCACATTGACCAAAACTTTTGATAGATGCTTCTCCATGGAGAACAAGCAAGTGCCTTTGTTGGGACAAATTAAATATGCCCAATTTACATTTACTACCTTTCTAAACAAAAGAATAAAGATGATTGTCTTGGTAGCAGATGTCCCAACATCATATGGCATCCTTCTCAAGCAAAATTTCTACAGGGATGTTGGTGGTGAATTGAGCATGGATTTATCAAAGGTGAGGATTCTAGTTAAGGGTGTTATGAAGAGGCTGCTCCCTGAGAAGGAAGTGAAATATGTGTTACCCAGACCTTAGCACCTGAAGCTCAAATTCTATTCGAGTCTTTAGGCATGGGTAACTACTTTTTGTATACGGATGGAGTTCATGAGACATATGATGAAACTCTTGCAGATGACAGCCTGAAAATGTAGTCAACTGGAATAGCAAAGGAATTGGCTGAGCACGAGGCAAGTGTAGAAGTATCTCCACCCCCGAATGAAGAAGAATCCAAAATGAAATCAGTATCAAATGAGGTATGGATTCTTGAATTTGATGGCAGCTGCTCTTCCACTGGTTCAGGAGCCAGGGTTGTGTTAATATCTCCTCAAGGAGATATTTTCCCCTCATCTTATAAATTGCAATTTAGAAACACGAATAACATAGTAGAATATGAGTCTCTGCTGCTTGGATTGAGAGCTGATCGAGACAAAGGCGTCAAGCTCCTCATGTTAAAGGAGATGTCTAACTAGTGGTTTGTCAGGTAAAGAACTTATACCAAACTAAGAATAAAATATTGCATCATTATCACAATCTAGTCTGGGACCAACTTGAAGACTTTGATGCTTTCAGCATCTCTACAGTTCCCAGAGAATTTAGTGACCAGGTGGATGCATTGGTTGTTTCAGCTACTCTCTTGGTCCCCCACCCAGATTTCAAAGGAGACAAGTACATGATTGAGTTGGTCTTTTAGTCAAGTGTACTTGATAATGCCAGTCATTGGCAGGTATTTAACAATGACAGCCAAATCATTGCCTTCTTAGAGCAAAAAGATAGCTTTGAGTAGCTGCATTTTGAAGACAGTGAACCTCAAAAATGTGAAACAACTCTTGAATCAAATGCAGACACAGGTGAGGAGTTCTTGCAATTGAAATGGAATAAGATCCCCAAAGGCCTAGTTTCCCTTGAGAATCTGTTTGATAAGCATGATAGATTCATCAGACAGTAGCCAATGGATCCAGGCTCATCTCAAGAGTTTGATCAAGTAAATCTGGGAACCAAGGAAGACCCTAAGATGGTGAACATTGGGAAATTTTGTACTCCTGTAGAGCATTTCAAGTTCACCTCTTTACTCAATGAATACATGGATGTCCTAGCATACTCCTATGATGACCTGAAATCACTCTGACCTAACAAAATTTGACACAACATCCCTCTCAAGGCTGATTCAACACCTTACATGCAAAAGACCAAGCATTATAATCCAAAAATATCAGGTACTATTTTCTCTGAGATACAAAAAATGCTAAATACCAGGATAATTTTCCCAATCCATCATTCCACATGGATCGCCAATATAGTGCCTGTAAGAAAGAAGAATGGTGAAATTTGCCTTTGTGTGGATTTTAGGAATTTGAATCAAGCATCCTCGAAGGATAATAATCCTTTGCCAATCATGGATCAAGTGCTGCAGATAGTGACAAGCTCAGATATGTTATCAATGCTAGATGGCTTCTTAGGATATAATTAGGTCAAAGTTGGTGAAGCAGACCAGCATAAGACTGCTTTCACCACACCCTGGGGCACATTTGCATATAGAAGAATGCCTTTTGGCTTGATAAATGCTAGTGCCACCTTCCAAATAGAAATGGACCTTGCCTTCAAGGATGAGATGGGTAAGTTCATCATAGTTTATCTTGATGACTTGATTGTCTTCTCTAAGCATCACCCAAATCTTGTGAGCCATTTGCAGTAAGTGCTGGAATGCTGCAGCCAGAATGGCATTTCCTTAAATACCAAGAAGTCAGTTTTTGGAGTAACAGAGGGGAAACTTTTTGGACATGTTATGTCCAAAGGAGGCATAAAGATTGACTCAAATAGATTCAAGTCAATCCAAGAACTTTCCTTGCCCACAAGCAAGACTATTGTTCACTCTTTCTTTGGAAAGGTGAATTTATTACAGAGATTCATCCCCAAATTTGCCGAGAAGACTAGGCATATTGTAAACATGATGAAGGGAAAGGCCACCTTCAACTGGACTGAATAAGGCAAGTCAGCTTTTGAGGATATCAAGACTGCCATTACCCATGCTCTAATTCTGGCTTGTCCAGACTATAGCAAAGAATTCACTATTTACAGCTATGCTTCAGAACATACACTTTCAACAATTCTAGTTCAATAGAATAAAGAAGGTATGGAATCTATAATTTCCTTCATGATCTATCCTCTCAAAGCTCATGAGATGAAGTAATCAAATATGGAGAAGCACTCTTACATAGTGGTGAAGGCCGTGAAACATTTTTGTTTCTACATCCTCAATTCTCGAGTTACTGCCTTGGTCCCTGACACCACAGTGAAATCTATACTGACTCAGCAGGAGTTTGAGATGAAAAGAGGCAATTGGGTTGAAAATATCCAAGAGTTTGATCTAATCATCAAGCCAACAAAGCTGGTACATGGAAAGGGGCTATGCCAACTAATTGCTGATAACAAGCCAAGAGGAACAGAGCATGAAGAACCAGAAGTGGATGAGGATGACACACCAACAGTCCTCTTTGTCTCCACCATGAATGAGTGGTACTCAAGTATTGCTCATTTCCTTACTTATGGTGAATGTCTTTCAAACCTATCTTATAAAGAAAGGAGAACCATCAAGCTGAAAGCTGCTAATTTTGTCATCTGGGACAATGGCCTGTACAATAAGAGCCTTGATGGAACATTCCTTCACTGTGTGGACAAAGAGCAACAAAGCTAACTTCTAAAGTCCTTCCATAATTCAACCTATGGAGGACAATTTTTTTCCCTTGTGACTGCCCATAAGATCTTATGGGCCAGGTATTATTGGCTAAATCAAGATGCATACAAGTGGGTCAGGGGATGTGAACTGTGCCAGTATTTTGTTGGAAGACCCAAGCTAGTTGCTCTACCTCTCAAACTAGTGGTCATTGAGGAGCCTTTACAACAATGGGGAATTGACTTTATTGGTGTTGTAAACCCATTATCAAGTGCTAGACATGATTATGTCCTTACAGCAATAGACTACTTCACTAAATGGGTGGAAGCAGTTCCAACCAAACATGCTACTTCAAAAGTAGTATGCAATTTCCTCAAAGAGAACATCATGTGTAGGTTTGGGGTCCTAGTCAAAATTTTCACTGATAATGTAGCCTATTTCACTTCTCAAGAGATTACTCAATTCTGCTTCTACCATGGAATTACAATCTCCCACTCCTCTGATTACTTTCCACAATGGAACGGACAGGCTGAGTCAAGCAATAAAAATTTGGTGACTATCATCAAGAAGCTGGTGGATGACAACCAAAGGACTTGGCATAAGGCATTGATTGATGCTCTATGGGTAGACAGAATTACACCAAAGAGAGCAATTGGTATGTCTCCCTTCAAACTTCTGTATGGTGTTAATGCTAAGATACCAATCACCTTGGAATTGTCAGCATTGAAATTGGCTAAGGCAATTGAAGATCAAATGTATAAGAGCTCACTTGAGAAGAGGATCATGTGCCTTGCTGAGCTGAATGAGTAGAGAACTATAGTGGTGGATAGAATTTCCACCCATCAAAGTTTGGTGAAGAAGCTCTTCGACCAGAAAGCAAAGAATTGTGATTTCTAGATTAGAGATCAAGTCCTGATGTGGGACAAGAGAAGAGAACTAAAGGGGATGCACAAAAAGTTTGATTCCCTATGGAGGGGCGCTTTTACTATTCATGAGCTCAATGGTAAAAATAGTTTCTTATTGAAGTATCAAGATGGCACTCTCTTCTCTCTACCTCACAATGGGTAACATCTAAAGCACTTCAACTCTTGAAGTATCGGATGAGTTCCCCTATACATATGTATATTTTTATAGTCTTTTACTTTGTTTTGTTCATTTTGTTTTCATTTTTAGAGCCTTTCTTTTTGGTTAGCTCAACTCTGTATCCCAATGGCACACTTCAAGGCAGTGGAGATTCTATTTTCTACTCCCCTCAATTGTGTTTCAAGTTTTCACCTAAAGTTCCCCAACTGGAGCCAGCTGTTGGTCCCCAAAAATGTCACTCATTTTTGGAACAACATATGAGCTATCTTGGTCTTATAGGACCAATATTTCTCTCTTCCCTTCTCAAAATTTGTTCTGATCTTTCAAATTCCTCTTTCTTTCAAGCTTCCCAAAAATCTATGGACTCTGCAGGCTTAAATCTACGGACTCTGCAAGCTTGGAACTATGAACTTCAAAGATGGTTTCTACAGACTCTGTAAATAGATGTCTATGGAATCTTTCGAGGTTAGAGAAAACTATGAACTTGGCTTCTACAGACTCTACAGGCAGGCTCAAATCTATGGACTCTCAAGGTTGGTTTCTATGAACTCTGCAACAAAGAAATGGGTTCAACACTTAGCCAAATAACAAAGAATGAATCGATTGAACCATTGAACCAAATTTGGTTCAATCAATCGATTTAATCGACAGGTTCAAGGGGCTGCCCCAAAGCCAAAGGAACAAGTGCCCTTGCAGAGGGCAGCGGGCAAAAGACAAAGTGAAAATCCTTCGGACAAATTGTTCGAAGGAATTCACTCGAAAGACAAAGTAAAAGCCCAGCGGGAAAGATGCAAAGGCAAGGAAGATTTCCTTCAGACAAATTGTCTAAAGGAATTTCTTCAAACATTCTATCCGAAGGACATAAAGGATAAATCCCATCGAGAGGAAAATCCTGAGAGCCAAAAGCCCACTAAAGAAGCAAGAACCCACCAGGGAAGTAAAAGACTAAAGGTCGCATGAAAAATCTTGAAGGGTAGCTACCCTTGTGGGGGACACTTGACGTCAAAAAAAGGACCTTTTCCAAGGACCTGAAGGGACACCTTCCCTTTGAGATGTTCCAAAGGCTAAACAAAGATGCAAAAAGGAACTTCCACGGACTTAGACAAAAAGGGGCTTCAACAGATGAACCATTGAACCGTTGAACCAAAAGGTTCAATGAGTTCAAGGTTCAAAGGTTCAACCAAAGCTTAGAAAGATAAAGGAAGCAGTGTTTGAGTGAGACACAGAATAAACCAATGAGCTGATTGAACTTTAAACTGAAAGAGTTCAAAGTTTAATGGTTCAACATGGTTCAAAAGCTTAAAGGCAGCCTCAGTCAAAGAAAAAGTGGCACACAAGTGGTTCAATGGATGGTTCAACCAAAGGGCAAAGAAGAGATTGAACCAAGAAGTGATAGAACAAAAGAGATAGAATGAACCAATGAAATGATGAACTTTCAGTGGTTTAATAGGTTCAAGGTTCAACCTGAATCAAGTGATCGACTGAAAGGAGAGCCCAAAGACTCAAAGAGAGAAGATCGATGCAAAGGACCAAAAATGTTTGTGAAAGAGTTATTTCCAGTAGGTGGAATAGTGGATCGAGTAAAATTATGAGTGCACCAAACCAAGGTTTCAACCTATTTTCTTCCATGAAGTAAAGACAAATATGCAAAGGACCAAATGATCCATATTAAGGAGGAGACATATCAGATGAAAGGACATGCCATAGTTATGGGAACGCACTATTCTCAGCATGGTCTTTCCAGACAAAACTGGAGATGCATTAAAAATGCTGACTACAGCATGGGTCATCCCATGGAAAAAGGTGCCAATCCTTGGGTAGTTGCTATAAGTTTTTATTTTCTCTCATTTGTAAGGGAGACTTTTCATTTTAAAAGAGTGAAACTCTGCCCATTTTGAAAGAGGAAGACTGAGACTTTGAGATCAGGTTGTAATTTCATTTTCATTTTTATCTGAATGAGAAAGCAGGTTTTTCATAGACTTTGTGCTGTTTTGACTTGTGTCATTTTAGAAGATCATTCTTACGTCTGTCTTCTGAAGGTGTCCTTATTCATTTAATTTGGTAAGCAGAGTTAGTGAAGGTAATAGGGAAGTGTCCTGAAACCAATTGTGGGAAGACTTTGTGCTTTCACAATTGATTTCATTCTGTGTTTTCCTTTTCTTTTCGTGTTGAGGATTCTGGGGTGACTTTGTGCCCCCATTATCCTTTGTGATATACTCTTTGGGAAGTTGAGGTGGATACTTTGTGCTCTGTTTCATCTTGTTGTTACTATGCCCTTTGGTCACTAGTTTTTTATCTTACTACCTGAAAGAAACTCCTGTTGTTTCCTGTAAGAACACTTCTGAAAGAAGAGAAGTGCCTTCAGTGTTTACACTAAAATTTCTCCTTTGTCTATGAGCATCATCTCCAAAAGAAGAGAGATGGATGGTTTATCCCAGCCCTGTGTCTTACTTTGCTTATTTATATTGTATATAGCTCCTACGTATCTATAGGGAACCTCCCCTTGATGAGAGGAGAGATTTGTCTCCAGTTGATGTAGTAAAGCTGCACACCTGGCTGACCAATCTTCCTACTGTGGTTGATCAGACCTATTTTGTTGATTGGTACACTAATTGACAAAATATTCACCCAACACAACCATGAGTTGATTATCATGTGTTATGTTTTCTAAGAACAATTACAATCTACTTGTGTTTAAAGAACATACAATGAAATATTTTGAGAGTTTGTATCTAAAGTCAATAAGAATTGCCATTATGCAAATTGTTGAAGTCTTTGTATTTCTCCTTGTACTTCATCAGATACTAAAAAAAATCTTTTCTAATCTATTTGTAAGGTACAAACATTCCATGCTTTTAACTCAAGATAGTGTAGTGTAAATGAGGCCATGGTAGTTCATTCAATGAGGGTCAAAATCTAAATCACTCATTGTTAATCCTTGTGACCTATGGATTGTTCTTGCACATGTTATTTGAATAGGAAATTATTCTCACATAATTATTTTTTATTTATGTTTTTTTTTTGAAATTCTTGTTATAGGAGTCTATTATTTGTGAATGTGTTCAGTGTACAAGTGTTTCATTTTTTGTCTTTGAAATTTTCCAACATTTAAGTCATATAATTCTACCCATACAATATTACTAATATCATTTGTGTAATATTTGAAAATACCATCTGCACCATTGACTAAGTCATCATCTATATTGTATTTTTTGCTAATTAGTTCTACTAAAATTTATTTTTTAAGGATTATTATATTTGTCAATATGATTTTTTTACTATCTACAAATTCTTTTTCAATTTTATTGGGTTGGATATGGTCATTTTCATTTAGCACATATGTTTCTCCTTGAAAAATAGTAAGCATTTTCTCATTGTGAAGTTGAACATCTTTATTTCTATGAAACAAATATGGAAATGTTGGATCAAGTGGATAAGGTCTATAGAAATGGTCATTTAAGTATTCGATGTCATTTTCTGTTTGCTTGCATGTTCTTATATGATTTAATATTGAAACAAATTTAACATCTCGTTGTCTCATAACTTCTTCTAGTTTAAAGTATTTGACATTGTTGGTCCAAAATGCATATGGTATTATTTCAACATGCACTTTTGGATTTTTAAATATCCAATTGTCTTGGATGCGTTATATTTGGGAGAATTAACCACCAAAAATTATGTTTATATTTCCAAAAGGAATTATAGGAGTATGCATAATTTGATGAAGCCTTTTGTCTATTATAAAGCTTCTGGGTTCCTATTATAGATACCTCATCAATAAGTATTATGCACAATTATTCATATCTTTTAGTCATTATATCTGAAGTATTTGAATCCAATGAGAGCATTGTAGACATTATGTGGGGTAATTAGAAAATAGGGTGGGCATTTGCACCATTTGCATTATATACAGCTTTACTAATAAATGCATCAATAATACCTATTGGTTTACGAGGATCACTATCAAGTTGTTTATTGTAAAAGTGACATATTGCTTGGTATATCACTTTTGTTGTATACATTTTTCCTATTGTTGCTTCACTTGTTAAGAACAAATACAATGGCTCATTTGGAGATAATATTTTCCTCATTATGATATCTTTTAGAATATGTTGTTAATGATTCAACTATTTTTGTAAGTTGAAATAGTTTTCTTTTCTTACGAAGAATGGTTATTTGCTTATTTCAAGCGTGTTTCTTATTTTGGTATCTATTGTTGTTTTATTTGTGATATGATTTATGTCAGTATTGATATCATATTTTTTAATAATCGCAAAGCATTTTTCAAGTTCATTTTCATTGTCAATGTCAAATAATGCATTCTATTTTCCTTAGACATCTGCAATGGTAGTGTCAATGTTCCCCCACTCTAATTATAAATGTGCATTGAAATTACGCTTCATATTTTCTATATTTAATTTATGCGTAGCATAAGACAAGGACCACATTTCAAAATTTTCTTCAATGACTCTTCAAGTTTTTGATATGGTATAAATAACATTATTTTTTCTCTATAATAACTTTTAGGATCGATATGTTCATTGTATCTAACATAGCGTATAATTTGTTCTTTTTTTCATCTTTTTATATTTTTAGATATTCCCATATAGTATGCTACATATTCTACTAGGCATATATGCTCTGAAAATTCAAGCCTTCCATTGTATTTGTCAATGATGGAAGCACACATTATGTTTTTAGAATCATCATGTTCTTGTGCTAATATTTTTGGGCTTTTTAAAATGCATGTTCTATTTGAAAATGGTGATGTGTTTATAAATGTTGTTTTTCTTGAAGTATAATGCAGTCGTAAAGATAGGATAATGTGTACAACTTGACGACTAGACATTTGTTGATAATTAAGGCGAGTGTTACCAAGATTTCATATGAATTTGACTTTGTTTTCATTTATTCTTGATAGTTTATCATGTACTTTGCAAAAATCACATATCAGTGTTTGATCTAGTTTAGTCATGTATGATGTTCAATATGTTGCTACAAAATATGCATCAAGAATAAATAATGTATATGTGTTTGCATACTAAAGGTTGGGAACATGAATTGCAAAAGCATTTGTCTACATGTCCGCTAGTTCTCTTTTTAACATTATAATAGGAAGGGAAATTAGTGATTGTAATAATTTCAAATATCTCTCCTTAGTCAAATTCTCATTTATTAAATACATTTCAAATGTTACACTTTTGTCATATTTTCTATTTTGAAGTTCTTTCAAAAGAGATTTGGAACAATTTTTAGTTTCATCATCATTGTTTTCTAAAGGTTGTAGTATAATTGTCTTATCCATTGGAGGCAACTGAAAATTGAATCTACAGTATGATTCCTTGTATTTTTTACATGTGTGTGTATGACGATGTGTTTGCATTTTTCTTAAATTGTCATCAAGTAGTAGCAAATTGCAAGACACATAATTGTCAATAAATTTTTCAATCTCCACATTTTCATAATGACCATATATAGGGGCATCATGTATCCAAAGCATAACATGAACATGTTCATTTCCTTTATTTTAGAATTCTATGACAAAGAAGTAGTATGCAATTTAGCCAAATAATTGCTTATTTTGCATCATCATTTTCTTGAATGCATTCACCCTATGATTGAAATAATGACTACAAATTATTGGGTTTCTTCTTATTATTGCATCAATATCATTTTCAAATATGTTTTCATTATACTGTGGTGGCTTTTTTTTTTTTATATTTGCTAATGCTTTGCGTAATGGCCTCCAAAAATTTTTGCCACTTGTTAAAGTAATAAAAAAAAATAGGCAGTCCTAATTGTCTTATTATTACAAAAATATTTTTATTTGTATTTTCTAAATAGTTAGGTGATATTCAAATTCTTTTTAAACATTCAAAATCTATTGGAGATTTTAACATTTTATCTATGTTTGATTTGATCTTAACATCTTTTGCATAAAATTTTTTCCCTTTCAATTCACCTTTTCATATGCATATCCATGCACACCTACAAACTTGTTGTATGATACTTTTAATTGTTTTGAAAAAAAGGTTTGTAATATGAGTTGCAATATCATTATTTTCATGTAAAGTTCCCATTTTGCTATTTTTTGACATGAGCATGTTTTTTAATATCATCAAGTCAGCTGCAGCCATAGTACAAAGTTGGGAAGTTCATTTCTTTTAAAAACTTGTCTTGGAAAATGCCTAATGGTTTTAAGCCTTCAAATGGTGCAATTTTGATAATTTTTGTTTCTAAATCTTTTATTGAATACGCACTTTCAAATACATGTATAACTGATTCTTTGATTGGCTTTGTGTCATTTTCAATTGCATTATTTTCAATGTATTATATGTTGTTAATGTCCTTTGTTGATTGCCTAATTTTGTTTTCAAGTGTGGCATACCAGTCTTTTTCAATTGCAACTCTTTCTTGCATCTACAATGGAATTTTCCATAGTTCAACCAATGCATCCATGACACATGTTGGCCTGATGTTCCCTCTCACATATGCATTTTCATATTCCAATTTATGCTTTATTTTAACTACAATTATTTGAACTTCATTTATAGGTTTTCAAATAATGCCTTTTGAATACGTTCAAAATCAACAGGCACATTTATAATTATTCCAAGCAATCGTATTTGTGTTCTTTTATATCTAAGTTATCTTATTTGTGCAAAATTGATGTACATAGAAACTAATCTTTCTTCTATAGAGATTAGTTTTTTAACTTTCTCTATTGTTTTATTCTTCTTATTTGAAAAGGACAAGCGAACATAGGCATCTTTTTATTTTTGATTGAGTTTTTGCGTTGTTTACATAGTTATTGTCCTATCTTCTTTTGTTCAAATTCAAAATCAATACTAATTGAAGAACAAATGTTAGCGATATATTTGCTAATGTTAACAATGTCTTCTTTAAAGTGTAAGTGTTCACAAACTGAACAAGCAATAGTAGGTTCATCATTAATCTCTTGTGAGTATATTTTAATTGTTTTTTTCATTTTCTATTTGCATTGCATGTTCATTATTTATTTTTTTACATATTTTTTTTTAAATAATGTAATGATATATGTTTCTTTGTATCACATTTCAATGGTACTTATTTTTCACTCACATGTTTTCTTTTTCCTATTCCTATAACTGTTAGAACTTTATCACTATCTTTTCACCAATTTTGTCATTGCTTTGTGCTACAATATTTGCCATTATTATTTATTTATGAGTTTATTTTTTAACAAACGCAATATTTTTCCTCTTCTTTTCCAGGTATTTCTTTGTCTTATTTTTTAATCATTATTTTTTTGTACATGGTGATATGATTGGGATACCAATTTTTTGTGCACTTGTTTTAGGAGATATGTAATTGTATTTGTCTATTGTAT
The DNA here is from genome assembly GCA_037957365.1 of Torreya grandis. NCBI lineage: Eukaryota > Viridiplantae > Streptophyta > Pinopsida > Cupressales > Taxaceae > Torreya > Torreya grandis. Next base: position 1,061,771 of record JARHVA010000738.1, on the reverse strand, counting down.
ATAAATTTTACAAGCACATTTTCCATCTACTATATGCATAGGTGCATGAGGCAAATTTCTTGGAATCGATACCTGACGTATTTTTTGTAAAGGTTCATAATGAATATGCATTATGTCTATTTCAAATGAAATTACATTGTATATTTATTTTGTTTGTAAGTAATCTATGTATATGTTAATGAATCTTTTGCTTCTTACTGACCAGTTGTGAATTTTAATTTACAAAATATTTCAAAGCCATAACAAGCATAAATGGCCACCCTATATTTTTCCTTTTCCATATGGCATTCCAATCATATTGATATATTCTTTCCAATTCAAGATGTTTCTATTTTTATTTTTTGATAATTCTAGTTGGCCTAACTGCAAGCAATACATTGCATATTTATCCATTGTGAAAACTATTATGCAAAATGTTTTTGCCATATAGTGTCTAAGAGATTGGACATCAAATTCATTTTCTATTAATAAGCTTATTACATTAAGTACACTTTTGACATAACTATTAGCAAATGGTTCAGCTAGATAAAGGCCATAATTGTTCATTTCACATGAAATAACATCCCATTTACATTGAATATTTGCACATGTATTTGAAAATTTAAATTAATCAATTTCACTAGTTTCAGTAGTTTCAACATTTGTTCTTTTGCATAATAAAGGCTCATAGTGGCCACAAACATGATTGTTGTCATGGAATAATATTGAATATTCTGGTATTGATGACTCTATGTTAAAGTGTAAAAATTTTATTTTTTGTATCAGTGATCATAATCAAATTGATATGTTTAACCATTTAGATATCCATTGGATACAAAATGTATAACCCCATAGGCCAATTTGATTACATTTGTATCTTTCTTTACAGAAAGCATAATTCTACGTAAATAGGTTTATTTATCATGTATTCCATGTAAACCATAAAGCACATTAGAATGTATTTCATGTTCGTATGACCACGTTGCATCTAAATTTATATTATTTAAGCATACTCTGAAATAATTAATCATTCCATTTCATAATTTGTTTGATGTGTAATAAAAATTTAGTAAAACTTGAATTGCATAAAAAAGACAGTCACCCACATTGTATTTAAATGAATTAATTTGAAAAAGGTGACTATTTTTTAGTGCATCATTAATGTTTGAAAATGTCTTTAGTTTTTGTTTATATGTGTCAACATCTATTAACATTTTGTTTGATCTGGTTTCTGGTTTCCATTTTTTGGTTCACATGGTTTCCCATTGCATTAGCAATGACAAAGATGGCATTTTAATTCGACAAATATTGATATTTTAATCCACTAACAATTAAGGTTAAATTAAATCTTCATATCTACAATTAATTAAATTCTATATAAAGATTTTTATGTAGAAATAAATCATTCACTTTAATTGAATGAATCTAAATAGCTAAAAATAAAATAATAAAACTCCAATACCTTAATAGATATAGGTGAATTTAATTATTCTAAATACTCTCAAATCAAACAAAAATGCAAGTACCTTTTCAAATAAGTAAATAATGAAAGCAATCATTCAGAAGGAGATATTGCCCTCATTGAAATATGAACCAATGAGAGACTTCATATCCAAATTTGACAAACTGAGGAACATAATTCCTGTAATTACTCAACCTACAACTAAGAATCTCAAATGCTTCTTCATTAATTCTCAGTTACCTGAAGTAAGTTTTCTTTTGAGACGTGCTGGTCAAATAGATCTTGTTGCAGCTCAACATTTGGCCATTGAGGTAAAAGATGATCTCATCTTAGTAGGGAAGATAAGAAGAGATCTAAATAGAAATAGACCTTCATCATATTCTAAATATGCAACTACAAGCACCACAGATCTAATGGTGCAGAAGTTGGCAAATGAGTTACTTGCTCTCAAAAAGCAAATGGCACAAGGAATGTCTTATGCTCCTTCATACAGAGATATGCCAAGAAGGACATTCCCAAATTAGTCATATCAGGGCAATGTTGTGAGGAATCAAGGGCAACAAAATCGTCTTCCTCCCCCATAAGGGAAACTTGCCCTAAAAGCTCCTCTAACCAATTTAGCAATGGGATATCTTGAAGCAAAATTAGAGTTCTCTTTCCAACCTAAATTGAATCAAGAAAATGATGTTGATCTCCTTATATAAAATCAAGAAGAATCAGCTGGCGACTCCCACATTGGTTTCCTAAACTACCAAGATGAACCTAAAAGTAAAGGAGAAGCTTTTGATGGATCATATGCAGTGTTTACCAAGTCTAAGAACCAATCAGTCCAGCAAGGTGATAAAGGGAAGATAGAAGAGCAACCTCAGCCAACAGTTACGATTGCTAAGCATGGAACCAATCTACCTTTTTAGTCAAAGGATCCAGTGATCACCTAAAAGTCAAGTACATCAGTTTCACCTTCACCTTCTAATTCAATTTCACAAACCAGCCCTCCTCCCATCCCTTCTAAAACTCAAAAGGTTGAAATACCTTCCTCTATACCTAGCTCAATTCAACCATTTGACATAATTGATCATGTCAAAAAGACAAAGATACAGATGTCTGGATTTGAATATTTGCAGTCCAATCCTGATCAATTGGATAAGTTGATCCAATGTGTCAAGAACCAAACCATCCCTGTAGGATAGAAAACTAAAAAGGTAACTCTTGATTCACCAAAGAACATGCCCATTTTGAATAATCTTATCATTACTCCTCCAACTGCTCCTGGAAAAATAGAACCTTTTTATGTTTCCCTGTTAATAAATGGTCACAAGCTGAGTAACTATATTATAGACTCAAGTGCATCTGACAATTTCATGCCTACTAAAGTAGTTGAGTCTCTGGGTCTCACACTGAATAAGACAGTTGGGAGATGTTTCTCCATGGAGAATAAGTAAGTATCATTGTTGGGGTAAATCAAAGATGCCTAATTTGCATTTGCAGCATTTCCAAACAAGAGAATCAAGATGACTGTCTTGGTGGCTGATGTCCCAGCATCCTATGGCATTTTGCTTGGATGAAATTTATACAAAGATGTGGAAGGAGAACTAAGCATGGACCTGTCTAAGGCAAGGATCCATGTACAAGGCGTAATGAAGAGGTTACTCCTTGAAAAAGAGGTAAAATATGTGGTCACCCAAACATTAACCCCTGAAGCTCAAATTCTTTTTGAATCCGCAGGTATGGGTAACTACTTTCTATCTACAAATGAAGTGCATGAAGCACTTGATAAAATTCTTGAAAGTGTCAACCCAAAAATTAGTTCAACTAGAACAGCAGAAGAACTAGTAGGTTGCAATATAAATGAAGAAGGATCCTCCCTCTCTAATGAAGGAAAGTCTAAAGAAAAATCAGTATCTGATGAGGTATGGACACTGGAATTCGATGGCAACTATTCCATTAACAGTTCAGGAGTTGGGATTGTGTTGATATCTCCTCAAGGAGATATGTTTCCTTCATCTTACAAATTACAATTTAGCAACACTAACAATACAACTAAATATGAATCTCTACTGCTTGGAATGAAGGTTGCTCAAGAAAAAGGCATCAAGTTTCTTCATGCCAAAGGGGATGTTGAATTAGTGGTTTGTCAAGTGAGAAATCTATACCAAACCAAGAATGAAATATTACGCCACTATCACAACCTGGTTTGGGACCAAATTGAAAGCTTTGATGCTTTCAACATTTCTGCCATACCCAGAGAGTCTAATGATAGAGCTGATGCACTTGCTATTTCAAGAACTCTTTTAGTTCCTCACTCAGATTTCAAAGAAGACAGGTATACTACTGAGCTGGTCTATAGACCAAGTGTTCTTGACAATGCTGATCATTGGAAAGTATTCAATGATGATCATCAAATCATTGCCTTCCTAGAATGAAAAGACAATTTTGAACAACTATGTTTTGAAGGTAGTGAACCTCAGAAGTATGAATCAGCCTCTAAATCTAGTTCAAATATAAATGAAGAATTCTTACAACTGAAAGAAAATAAAATTCCCAAAGGCCTGGTTTCTCTTGAGAAACTATTTGACAAGCATGATAGATTCATCAAACAACATCAAACAGATTCAAGTTTCTCTCAGGGATTCGATCAAGTAAATCTAACTACTAAAGAAAATCCCAAGATGGTTAACATTGGTAAGTATTGCACCTCTAAAGAAATATTCAAGTTCACCACTTTACTCTGTCAATACATGGATGTCTTAGCATATTCTTATGAAGACCTGAAGTCTATCAGACCTAATGACATCTGCCATGACATTCCTCTCAAGGCTGATTCAATGCCCTATAAGCAAAAATCTAGATAGTACAATTCAAAAATATCAAGTACTATTCTTTCTAAGATATAAAAAATGTTAAATTCTAGAACCATCTTCCCAATCTATCATTTCACATGGCTTGCAAACATAGTGCCTGTAAGGAAGAAGAATGGGAGACAATTTTGGTCTGTAGGAGCAAAATAGTTCAAAATCTCAGTAATGTCTTTCAATTTGGGCAGAGTTTTGTTTTTGATTTTTAGAGAGAGATCCTTTTTACAAGACACCTTCTGAGAAGCTTAAAAAATGAGGAATTTGAATGCCTAGGACAAATTTAAAAAAGGGAAGTGACAATTTTGGTCTGTAGGAGCAAAATAGTTCAAAATCTCAGTAATGCCTTTCAATTTGGGCAGAGTTTTGTTTTTGATTATCAGAGAGAGATCCTTTTTACAAAGTCATCCCAATGCCCTTTACACAGAAATGAAAATAAAACACACTGAAAAGCAATTATGGGGGCACAATGTCTCTCTAGAGTTGACTTTAGGACACCTTCCTGACTACTTTCACTAATTCTGCTTGTTGAATTAAAGGAACAAAAAATATATTAAGGAAAAAGACATAAGAACAATTTCTCCAACAACAAAGATATCATAGCACAAAGTTTGAAAAGTCACTTTATTTCTTATTCCAATAATAAAATATGATCAACAGTCTGAGCTCAAAGTCTTAGTAATGCCTTTCAATTTGGGCAGAGTTTTGTTTCTGATTGTCAGAGAGAGATCCTTTTTACAATGAAAGAGAGTCCCTTATATAGCCTCTTCAAGACAAACTTAGGCATAGTAACACATCAGATTGCATTGAACTTTGTTAAGGAGACAAGCTAGAATTTAGGGCCATTTACCCACTTGCTTTTCTCAATACAGAGAAATAAGTCACGCTATTGAAAGTTTTCCTCTTTAAATGTCCACTTGGTGATCTGATCCTTCTTCATCATTCCTCTTTTTCTAGTTAATTGAAACGGGTCCTTGATTCAATTTGATGATCTATTCCTTAGTCACTTCTTGTTGATCTTGGCATTACTTTGATTACATTCAGGTCTGTAGATTTAAACTTACAAGGATCAACGGCTATTTCATCGTCGTAACTTTGACATCTGTGGGCATGTCACCTTCCTCGGTAATTCCTTCAGTTTTGTCATTTGAGCTTTCCCGGAGGGAACTTGCCTTTTGGGCATTAAGAAATGATCCACTTTGGGTCAGGAAGAGCCCTTGGCAAGGGTATCTACCCTTTGAGTAGTCTTCGAATGGCCTATGGGCTTCTTTATTCTGGCAGGTCACTAAGTCCTTTATTTTGCATCCTCCTGAAGGGAACGTGGCCGTTCGGCTTTAGGAGAGTGTCTTTTAAGTTGGCAACCAAGAGACCCCTGCAAGGGCACCTTCCCTTTGGGGTCCTTTGATGGCCTTTTAGCATCCTTCATAGCTTTCTCGCGGGTCTTTTCCATAGACACTTTCCCATGCACATTTTCTGTGGACAAAAAGTCAACGAACATTTTCCTGCGGACAAAAAGTCTACAAAATTTTTCTGATCACTTTGCCTTTTGTCTTTGAAAATTCCTTTGGGCTTTCCTCCCGCAGCTTCTTTCCTAAATTCCTTTAGAGTTTTTGTCTGAAGGAATTCCTTTGGATAAAAGTCTAAAATAATTGTTTCTTGCCTTAGTCTTTTTCTCAAAGGAAATCCCTTTGTCTTTCAATTGCCTTAGACAAAATTCTGAAGGATCTTACCTTTACAGCTTCTTTGAAAATGACCCTTTCAAAGGGTGCTTTTTTCAACCAAGTGCCCTTCACAAGGGCACTTGTCCTTCAGGAGGCTCTTTTGAACTTTTGCTTTGAACTGCTCCTTTGAACCAACCCGATGAACCAAGCTTTGAACCAAGCCGTGAACCAAGTCGATGAACTAAGCTTTGAACTAAGCTTATGGTTCAAGTCAATGAACTGATTGATAAACTAATTAAGTGAACTAATTGAATGAACTGACTGAATGAACTAAAGCATTGAATCAACCGTTCAACCAAGATTTAGTTCAATGATTCAAATGAAGCCTTTGAACCAAGCTGGCAAACCATTTGATTGAACCAAAGCGATGAACTTTGCCGATTGAACTTCACAGTTGTGTTGAGAGCTTTTGAACCTATTGAACCAAATGTGTTGAACCTATTAAACCTTGAACCCATGAAACCTTTGAACCAAAATGGTTTAATGGTTCAATAGTTCAAGCCTCAGAAACTTGTTGAACCTTGATTGAACCTACTTGTAGAAGACTTTTGAACCCAACTGCAGAAGTCTTTGAACTTGGAAGTGGTTAAACTCTTGCTACTGATGCTTGACAATGAACTCTTTTAGTTGAACCTGATCATTGAACCAACTTTAAGATCACCAAAGTTTTAAAAGCTTGCTTCTTTCTTGCAGAGTCCGTAGAAATCAACCAATGAAGCCCATTGAACTTGGCTTGCAAAGTCCGTAGATTTTCTTTTCCTGCACAATCCGTAGATTTATCTTTTCCTAAAAAGTCCATAGATTCAAGCATATAGAGTCCGTAGATTTCTGAGAAGCTTGAAAAATGAGGAATTTGAATGCCTAAGACAAATTTTGAAAAGGGAAGAGACAATTTTGGTCTGTAGGAGCAAAATAGTTCAAATGTTGTCCCAAAAATGAGTGATATTTTTGGGGTACAACAAAACTAACATAACATAATTTAATATGTTTTCCTTACTCAGTTCTAACACATCATGATGCATTTAAATTATAATATTATCCTTTTATGGAACCTTCTACCACCATATCTCTTTTAACCATCGATGGTCATGTCCCCACCTCCCAAACACAACACCAATTATGTATAAGCTAATATAAAATAATTTAATATGTTTACCTTACTTAGTGTTAACACATCATGATGCATTTAAATTAGAATCTTATCCTTCTATGGAACCTTCTACCACCATCTCTCTTTGCCTATAAAATGAGGGGAGTAAGAGGTGAATAAGGATCCATAATCAAGCATTCTAACATACAGGTGATCAAGCTATCAACCATTAGGTCTTCCTTCCAATAATTTAGCAACTAAAATAGAAACCCTAACATTTACCAAAAAAAATCTTGAGGAAAAGCACCGTTACTTTATTAAAATTACTCCAGGATCAGCTATCGACCATCAAGCAACAAACTAGGTACATTTTGTATTTTAGGTTTTACTTGTTTGGTTTCAGACTCCCCTACCTAAATTAGACCTCTCTAAATCTTACCTTTTAACCCCTAGACCTTAACTAGATCCCAAAACACTTACTAACCCATTTTTTAGCCTTGTCTTAAACACCTTAAAAACCCACAGTAACTATCGATGGTCACCCTAACTGCCAATGGTCACCTTCAACCAATAATGGTTACCCAACCATCAATGGTTAGCATAGCCATCGAAGGTCACCTTGATCACCAATAGTCACTGTGGTAAGAAATAACAAGTTATTTTTACCCACTTACCCTCAACCAAATTCCACTTTCTGACCCTCTGCTTGTTCATAAAGACCTCACCTATTTTCTGAACCCAACCTAACCTATCTAGCATTAATATTGGCTCATTATTTGCTTAAATTAGTCTATTTCATTTATCAATAATTTATTTCTTCTTGCATTTCCTTTCATTTTTTTTTGTCATTTTATGTAAGTACTTTCATTTCATTTCTTTCAACTTAATTTTTTTAAGAGTGTGGATTGACAGCCTCCTAGCAACCTCACACTTCAAGGATCTAGCTCACGCTAGGCAATCCACCTTGCTACCCATCTAATAACCCCTTTGCATGAGTACTTTCTTATCTATAGGTCATTCTTCCCAAGACAAAGAGGATCTCTTCACACTCATCTAGATCATGCATGCATAAACAAACAAGTTCTTCTATCATACCCTTATTACTAGTTTTTTACTTCTTCTTTAGATAGAAACAAGCAAAAATTGAGAGAAACATTCTGGCATACCTAGTGGGATATAGTAAAATTTAGGTGCCCTTTTCTTCCTTATTCTATGTTCATTTAAAGAAATAAAAAAAAAATTGGGTATTAAATAAACCTTGCATACATTGATTGCTTTCATGTTTAGCTCATTTAGTTAATTAAAATCAAAGTAATCAATTGTACTTTCACTTCTTTATCACACACTATACCAAACCACTTGAATTGATTAAACATCAAAACAATTGACATAAGACCTAACTAGGGTTTCATCTACTAATGGATCACCTTCACCCTTTGGCTATCTTACTTAGAGGTCATTACCAAGAAGAGAAACCAAAACTCAGCTCTCTGGTTGAGTCTAAACTCTGGAAATAGGTATATACTGGCTAATCACCTAATACCCTTATCACTATGGTGTGTGTAGTGAGGGGGAGGCCCCAATACCAATCCACATATTTATTTCCAATACAAATCTTTTTGAGAGCCTTGAATACCTGAAACCAACCTTAGACTTGTTTTTTAGAACTTGCACTACAAACCAATTTATTCTTCACACTTTCTAACTAAGGCATAAGCCCAAAGCAAGATAAAAGATATTCTAAGATTTTAAACACACTCTAGTGTATGTTTTAACTACCTTGAGATCTTTTCTTTTGTTTGCTTTGTGTTTGAGTTGTGAGCTTTTCTTTTATTTCTTTCTATTTCTCATATGGTTTTTACTAGACAATAGTTGAGAAATCAAACCAACCAAGAACCACCTTCCTCTTCCTCTTCCTCTTCCTCCATGGAGTATACCTCAAATTTTGAGGGTTCTCCCCATCTTTTTTCCCCCTACCATACCTTGGATAGTTTCCCAAGGTGATGCAGATTTCACAACTTTCCTTGATAATAACCCCATATCCTTCCAACATTATCTCAACACCTTATTTCATCATACCCCTCCTACTTTGGTTCCTCCTATGGATCCACCTTATGGGATGCCTCTCCATCTTATGATTTCCACTTCCTCTACCCAACCTATGATCACTCAAACCTCTTCTTCCACCAATAATCCACCTATTACCTCCACCCAAACTCAATCAAACCACCCAACCAATAACCAAACATGCCCTACAACAACTAAAAACTCCTCTAACATAGGGGAAACCTTACCTTTGGTTACCCAAACCAAATCCACCATGGGGATACCTTCTGCCCATATTTCCATTCCTCCCCTTATCACTACCAACCCACTAATTTTCACTCCACTTTAAAATGTGGTGCTTTTTATACTTTACACCCTTCCACCTATCAGTACTAGAGTTACTACTCACCCCGAACCAAATAACCATACCATACCTCCAACCTCATTCATGTCAATTACCTGATCTACCAATTTGATCATACCTCCCAACTAAACCACATCAAACTCTTAACAAATACCTATGACTCCCTACCCACTCTATATTTCTAATCCACAAGGATACATAGATGCACCTTCTACCCAATATTTTGTGCCCATTAAACCTTATGTGGCATCATCCCAACCCTCAATGACCACATACCAACATTTTATATCCTCTCAACCTTCTACCAGTTATCCATATATTACATCCACCCAACTTCAACAACACTTATCATTCAATTATAGAGTTCCCCAACCCCAAATAGATTTGGTCAAAATGTTGATGGACAAAATGACCAACCTAGAATCATCTATCTCTAGGGCTCACAACCTCATATCTTATGACCAAATCTATAATTAACCCATTCACCCATCCATCCCTATCCAACCTTACCCTCCTCAATGCGAACTACCCAAATTTTCTAAGTTCCAAAGCAAGGAAGACCCCCAATAACATTTAAGAGCATTTTGGCATTCTTGTTACTTGATTGCCTATGATGATGCTCTTCTCCTTCGTACCTTTACCTATGTCTTTATTTAGACCAACATTGGATTGGTATAGTGCTCTCACCAAGCACTCCATATTTTCCTTTTCCTAACTTGCCCAAACCTTTTTAGACCATTTCTCAATCAATATATCTAATAAGGTCTCCATCACTATCCTCTACTCCATTAGGTAGTTTGATGACAAGTCAATTATCAATGTCATATCATGATGTAGAGGTCTTATCAACCATCTCTCTTTCTATTTCTCTTTCCCTTAACCTAAGTTGATTGAACTTTTCTCTCGAGCTTATGCCAAACATATTGCCCCCACTCTATAGGTTCAAACTTTTAGAACCTTTGTTGAGGCTTTCGCCATCACATGCAAACTAGAAATTAGAGCCATTGATGAGGGGAAGTTAAAACTAAGAAACAAAAACTCTATCTTAAAATACAATGACCCTTTCCTATCCAAAACCACCAACCAATCTAACTATCCTAATACCAAACCAAAGGCAGTCACAAACATGGTTGCCCTTAAAATAGCCCCACCTCTAGTTGTCAACCAACCCACCTAAACCAATTCTTCTAACCCCTCTAATTAACAAACCTAAAATTAAAACTGGGCTATCCCAAACTAATACACTCTATTAGGGGAGTCATAATCTTTAGTTTTGGACAAGTTACTCAAATCCAATATCATACAAATTTCTCCCCATCAAACCTCCTCTACAATTAGATTCTTTTTTCCCTATGCCTAGTTGGTACAACAAGAATGATCTATGTGCTTTCCACCATGTCATTAGACATGACATTAGTAGGTGTAACACCTTCAAGACCATTGTCCAAAACTTGATTGATAAATGATATCTATCATTGCATAATCCCAATGCAACCCTAAATCAGTCACTCAACATCTTTTGGCAACCTTTTACCAACCATGCCCCTTCTACCAACCATGATGATAAAAAACTAGAGTCATCTCACACTAGTGAGGTCCATATAGTCAATGTGATTATCAATGAACTTATCATTGAGAAAACCATTACCTCTACCTCCACTCCACCTATTGAAGTGATGTAATTACCCTCCTTTCCTTTGGATAGCCAAACAAAGGAAACAACTACCTCCTCTCCTACATTTAATGAGATAATGGACTTACCCTTTTTTCCTTTGATATAAATACCAAAGGAGGCAACCATCTCCATCACACCTTCCTCTCCCACCATGGAATAACCCTTTCTCTCTCTTTGAAAACCATTCCACAAGAAGAGATCACCTTACATACTCCCTTCAGGGAGGAAACATATTCCCAAATCTTGAAACCTTTCATCAAGGACAAGGGTGAAGAAACCACTCCCTCACCTCAACAATATGGCCCTAATCATTGAATTTGATGCCCAAGGGATCAAACCCATTTATAAACCCTTCTCTATATTAGTCCAAAACCTTGAATTTTCTTCTCAACCCAATTTGGATCAAGCCACATTTTAGCACTATTTTGGGCTCCCCTATCAAAACAAGCATGAACCTTCAACCTCACTTACATCCACCATTAAACCTATCATCACCTCAATCCCTTCATCAAACACCTCTCCCTCCAAAACTATGGAAGAACCATCCAAACCATCTCCATCCAAAATTATTAAATCATCTTACACCTCAAGAACCTAGGGGTGCTTCCTACTACTAGCCTTATCCACCCATCTTTGAAATTGGATTTAAACCCATCTAGTCCACAAAATAAAATGTTAACCAAACTAACCAATAAGATGGAGCCACCCAAACTCCCACCTAGAACCCAAGTCATACCACCTCCTTCCCTCTTACCTTCTATCTTGAGACCTCATCCTTCTTCCATCCTAGAAGTTCATCCTTATACCAAGAAGGAGAACCCTCCCAAAACTACCCAAACCTTCATCACCTATCTCCCTCCACCTTCTCACCTATCTCCAAACCTTCATCATCTCAATCATCCACCTCTAAATCATTCACCTTTAAAGCCTCCACCTCAAAACCATCCAACACCAAATAACCCCAACCAAACCCACCTACCAAAACCATCCACACCTTCCATAGTGAATCCTACTTCTAAGAAGGCTCCCACCACAAAAACCAAAAGCCTATCACCCATAACACCTTTGCTTAAGTCTTATTCAACCATTTTACAAAGGTAGTTGCAAACCTCTTCCTTAATCCTACCACCTATCAGACCCTTTGACCCTTTGAATCCTAAATCCTCTTGGTTTGATGATAGTTTAATCTACTCATACCATAAGACACCTAGGCACAACATAGAGAACTGCAAAGCTCTCCAAGCACGTGCCCATAACTTATGGGATGAGGATGATCTATTATTAGATGAACCTCTCTTAATCCCATTACCAACCCAGCTACCAAATGAAACTAACCAACATTTTCCCACTCCCACACTCTCACCCAAGAGTGAGGAGGAACTAAACTAGCCTTCTAGCCCAACACTTCCACTCATCTACACTATCTATATGGTTACCCAATCTCGGGCCCAACAAAAGGATAAATAAAATTCCAACATGTTAATTTCATGGAAATATCCTTCCACCCCTCAACATTTTAATCAAACTCAAACACCTTTACCTTCACCTTCACTAAAACCTAAAACCCAAAACCCAAAATATCCATTTTGGGTGCCTCTACCACTAACCCTTCTAAATCTATCTAGTGAGTAGTTTTGAAATAGCTTCACCAGACCCCAGTGAAGATGAGTTTATACAAACTAGTCAACACCTCACCCCATCACTGCCAAGCATTGATAGAGGCCCTACAATCCATGGAGGTTCAACCCAAAGACCCTTAGCCTATTGTAGTCTTTGTCAGAGCTCTTCATCTTTCCATTGTTGTCACCTTTAAGGATTCAGAAATACCTTCGATTCATCCTAAAGATATTGATACTCCCCTCTTCATCATGACATACATCAATCAAACCTATATCAAAAGGGTTATGATTGATGGGGGAAATAGCATTAATATTATCTCCTCTCATTCTTATGACCAATTATAGCTACCAAAGAATATCATGTCAAAAACCTTAGTAGTCCTCTATTCCTTTAATGATACTATGGCCACAACATTGGGGATAGTCATCCTCCACATCCACTTGGGGCATCATATGCTTTTAGAGCTCTTCTACATTATATAAGGTGATTCGTAATACAACATATTACTTAGACACCCATGGATCCACTCCATGAGTTGTGTCCCAAACATGTTGCATCGATGTGTCAAGTGCAAATGTGAAGATCAGGTCATCACCATACAAGATGACCATCATCCTTTTGCCTCTTGAAACATGACATACTGACCCAATGATTTTCTTCTTCTTCACTCATCCACCTCACCACCAACCAACAACACCACCTCACCACCAACCAATAACAACTCCACCCCTATCATCGATGAAACTTCAACTATCTCACCTATTTTTTCTTCTTAGATCCCCATAGAGGACCCCTTAGAACCTACATTCTAATGTCTCTCATTGAAAGAGTATCATATTTTGGCCTTGGATGCCTTCCCTACTCCTCAAGATTATGGTAACCTTGAACATGACCCTGATTATGATCCTAACATCAGAAGCATCATTCCTTTCAAGCCTCTCCACCACCAAACCAACTTCATATATGGGGGACTTGATCATTTGCTTCCCACTTCCTCTACCACCTCTTTTATCCAACCATTCACCTTTGATTTTTCCTATTTGGACAAACTAGAATTTGCCAAATTATACCTTCACAAGTGTGCCTAGAAAGAATTTGGCCTTGGATATTATGAACATGGATCCCATGAGTTACCTTCGATCACAACCCAAAAACTTTGTGAGCTATTTGGCCTTGGGTTTATACCATCAGAAGAACCCACTAATTTTCCTAAACCCATCACCACCATTAAGGAAGACATCCCATCCTCACCAACACCACCTCTTTCAAAGTTTGAGGATTTTGAAATCATCCCTCAACTTTTTTTAGTCAATACCATTATTTTGGGCCCCCTAAACTATCAAAAGGATGGCCAAACTAAAACCTTTCTTCTGACCCATCCTAAAATGGTAGAAAATAATTTTCCTACAATCAACACAATCCAATGTCAGGACAATGATTCCATTCTCACTTATCTTTGTGCAAGGGAATATTCTATCCACAAATCCATTCCTCTTGAGAACCAAACCATGTTGAACAAATCCACTATCAATGTCAACTTGGGTACTCAAGATAACCCTCACATTGTAAAGATTGGTCAATCCTTTAATTCTTTTAAGCAATAGGATTACCCTTCCTTCATGATTGAAGCATAGCATTTGCTTAGTCCTATCAATATATGCTTGAGATTCACCCTTTCATAACTCTCCATAACATTATCATCCATCCCAATGCTAAGCCTTGTAGGTAAAATCTTCATAAGATGCACCCTCGTATTACCCTTATAGTAAAAAAAAGCTTCAATGCCTCTTATTTATCAATTTTATCCAACCCATTAACTATCCATAATGGGTTTCTAATATCATCCCTATTACCAAACCCACAAGGGGACTTTGCCTTTATATTGACTTTTGTGACCTCAATCTTGCTTATCCAAAGGATGACTTCCCTTTGCCTAGCATGACCAACTTATTGATCTTATAGCTAGTCATGAGATGTTGTCTCTTATGGATGGTTTTTGGGATATAATAAGATATTTATTTCTCCCAAGGATTATCATAAGACTTCTTTCATCACTTCTTAAGGAACCTTTTGCTACAGGGTCATGCCATTTGGTATGAAGAATGATGGAGCAACCTACCAGCATGTGATTACCTACATCTTTCATGATCTCATCCACAAAATCATAGAGGACTATGTATATTACCTCCTTAGGAAATCCAAATATCACAAGGATCATCTTGATGTCTTTGAAATTATATTTTATCATCTCATCTATTTCCATGTTTAACTCAACCCTAAAAAATGTGTTTTTAGGGTCTTATCTGGAAAGCTTCTTGACTTTATCAACTCTCTTCAAGGAATCAAAGTAGACCATGCCAAAGTCAGAGTGATATTTTAGATGCCCCCTCCAACCCACCTTAATAAACTTTACAACTTGTAGGGGAATCTCCAACTCATCTATCACTTTATCTCTCAATTATCAGATAGATGTCAACCCTTTCACCATCTTCTTAAGAAAGATACACTTTTTAAGTGGACTAAGAAATGTCAACAAAAATTTGATTCACTCAAAGAGTACCTTATTTTTCCACCCCTTCTTACCCCTCTTAAAGAATACCAACCATTCTACCTTTATATCTTTGCCACTAACCATTCCTTAGGGACAATGCTTGCTCACCGTGATGAACAACATAGAGAGCAAGTTGTCTATTATATAATTCAAACACTTATAGAGTATGAGACTTGATACACCCATACCAAGAAAATTTGCCTCACCTTAGTCTTTATGGATACCAAACTTCATCATTACCTCCTTAATCACAAAACCTTCATCATCACTAACACCAACCCACTCAATTACATGCACTCTAAACCATACCAAAACCAATGTATGGCTAAGTGGTTCATGCTCCTAGTTGAGTTTGACATTGAGTTCCTCTAGTAGAATTTGATTAAAAGGCAAGTCATTGTTGATCAATTGATCAAATCTCCTTTTCCAGACAACCAACCACTTCCTCTTATGTTTTCAGATGAGTCCATCATGGCTCTTTCTCAAGAGGACAACACCTACCTAATGACCATGTTCTTCAATGGATCAAAATGCCAATGTGTTGGGGGTGTCAGAGTTATTCTCATTCCCCTTAATGGTGAACCTCTTCTTATCTATTTCAAACTTGATTTTAAGTGTACCAATAATATGGTTAAGTATGAAGCCCTAATAATAGGTCTTTAAACTGCTATAGCCTTGGGAGTTAAGACAATCAGTATCTTTGACAATTCCCAATTTGTGGTCAATCAGATCAATAGATCCTACCAATATAAGAATGATGTATTCTAATAATACAATCAGTTAGTTGATGTACTCTTAGTATTATTTGATCATTACCTTAACCAGTCTATTCTATGATCTAATAATAAGTTGGTAGATATAATGGCTTCCCTAGCTTCCCAAATCCTATCTCAGCCATCTAATTCTAATCTCTTTGTCACCATCCATCATTTTATCACACCCTCTTATATCCAATCTGACCTCCCTACCATTTTTAGTGTGGAGGAATCTCCATCAGACATTTGGTATGAGCAAACCTTTAACTACCTCAACCTCAGCATCATTCCTCCCAACCTCTATAGGAATGCCTAAAGAGCCTTTGTTCAAAGTACCTCTCATTATACCATACTAAGGGGAATCATTTACAAACATGGTTTTTACGGCCTCCTTCTCCATTGTCTACATAATCATGAAGCTTCCCATGCTATCAAGGAAATGCATGATGGGATATATGGGGGACACTTTAGTGGTTTAGATCTCACTAAATGTATCCTTCACCTTGGCTACTATTGGCCCACCCTTAATCAAGACTATTGTGATTATGTAAAAAAGTGTGTTAAATGTCAACAACATGCCAATTTACATCATGCATTAGCCCATGGCCTTCAAGTATCAAAAGACTTTTGACCCTTCTCATAATGGGTACTAGATATTATTGGAGAAATTAATCCTCATTCTTCATAGTGGCACCACTCCATCATCACCACCACTGATTATTTTACCAAGTGGGTGGAGGCTATTCCTCTCAGCTCAACCAAAGCTGATAAGATAGTTGACTTCATTAATCATCATATCAGCTATCATTTAAGTGTTCCCTATAATATCATCACTAATAATGATAAATCTTTCAAAAACAAGTAAGTTCAAGGTCTTTGTGATGTATTTGGCATCAAGTTAATCTTCTCCTCACCTTATCATTCACAAGCAAATAAATAGGTAGAAGCCTCTAACAAAACCCTCAATAAGATGTTAACCAAAGTGGTCAATGCTTCTGGTCAAGATTGGCATTTACACATCTCTTTCACTTAATGGGCCTATCATATTAGAAGTTAAACCTCTATGGGTTCTACCCCTTTCTCTTTGGTCTTCATATCAGAGATAGTCTTGCCTCTCAAAGTCCAGATTCCCTCTCTTTGCATATCCTTTCAAGACATCATTTTTTAGAGTGACTATCATTAAGAGCATCTAGCATGACTTGAACTACTTGATGAATGTTAATTAGTTTTGATTAACCATCTTCATGTCTATGAAGAGAAAATCAAGTGCACCTATAGCAAACACCTAAAATAATGAGAATTTAACATCAAAGACCTCATCCTAAAGGAAAATCAACATGTGACCATTATGGAGAAAAGCAAGTGAGGCAAGTTTACTTTCAATTGGCTTGGACCCTACATCATAACCCACATGTATGGATTAGGAGTTTATTTTTTATCCTCTCTAGAAGGCAAACTAGAACCTAAGCCTCTCAATGCTTCATATTTGTGTCCTTTCTTTTGTTAAACAAGGATCAAACTCACTTTTTGTCTAACTTAAGCTTGTCCCTTGATTTACAATATTTTCACCTTCCTCACACCTTCATCCCATTCCATTTGAGGACAACCAATTACAACATAGAACCATGTGATTAACCATCACATTCATAGCCTAATCTTAAACATGGGTACTATGGCTTTACCCAGAGCATGGTTCTCATGGATACTTTTCATCCCTAAATAGATGAAACCTCATGGTCATAGTCTCTCAAAACTAACCCTTTCACCTATCATTACCTCTTATGCTCTAGGTTCTTCCCTTATAAAGGTAAACCTCTAAACTTAAATACACTTGTCCATGTCTAACCTAGCATCAAAAACAAGCTGTCCCAAGAAAGTTGTAATCAGATTTCATATATAACATTAGTAGACTTCCTCCATCACTGAGTCTACACCTTGAATTAAAACATGGGCTTATCTATTATGGTTCTTAGGTCACCTATAGAAGGGGGAAACCAACCCATAATAAAGTTACACTCCCCTTTACATCACCTATCACCTATCTCCCCTTTATACCATCTACAAATCAAGGGACTTTGAGCTTACTTGACACAATATGATCAAGACACCTTTTTATCAACCAACGCATACTAATTCAAATCATTTAAAAGTATTATGATTAAATAGGCTAATCTAACTTCAATTTTGTTTAGTCCTTACCAGTGAAGAAGCATCATGTCTCTTCCTTATCTTCTCTTAATTTGTTCATCTATTCACTTAGACCTAGGTCTTATGATTTTTCATCTCTTTTCCCATATTTAGTCATCTAAACTTACTTTATGTGCCAACATCATAACTACAGCCAAAACATCATAAAAATAATACCTATAAACCATAAACACCATAACCATAATCAAAACATCATGATCACAACCATAATCATAAACCACATTACATCTACAATCATAAACATCATGTCCATGTGCAAAACAAGGCATAAATCATAATCATGTATAAATCACAGCATCATAGCATCCCATCATCATAAATAACATAAACCACATCATCATAACCATATATGGAATCATAAACATCATAACCATAAATATAACCATAACATCATCATAAACATTATCCATAATCATCACATACCTAAGCTAGTGAGTCTACATCTCATGAGCATAAACATAAACATAAGCATCTAAAACCATGAACCATAAAGTAACATCTATATATCACCATCATGTCTCATCAACATAAAATAGTACATGTAACAATCTGCATCTCTCTCTCAAAAATATATACATCTCATTACATCAGCTCGCAAGCCGATATCAAAAACATATACATCTATGCATATCATATTATATACTATACCCTTGGGACACCATTATAATTGGCCCCTCCTATACTACCACTTTCATCTGGTGCCTGCCCTTATGAGGTGCATGCATATCCACACACTGAAGCAGCCCATTAACCCACAGTCACTACACTTATACTACCTGCCAAAATGGCTCTATATTCACCCCATCAAGGCTCTTATGAACATTTTGTCAGAAATATGGCCTTATAATATCATAACTCCTCAACTATCACCAAGTACTATGCCATGGGAATGTTACTTGGTGGTATTTTTGGTGTTGCAACTACTCCTCTCTATCTTAGGGTGTCCCTCTCTTGGGTCATCAAGCTTAATGAAGTCCTACCTTAGTCCCTCTCCTTGTCATAGTGGTAACCTGACCCTATAATGTCACAACTTGGCCCTATAATGTGGCCACCTATCCTTGTAAATCTATTATTTATGACTATGTAGCAGCTAATACCACTCTTACCTATCCATCAAGGCCACATCCCTATACTTGTACTTGTAGAACCCCACTAGTTGGGTCCACATCCATGGGCTACCTACCCCCATCATTCTATACAAAATTTTTAGCTACATAGATGGCCTGATACCATTATGTCTAACCATCAACAAAATTAGCATCATCAATCTCTACTCTAATAGGTAGCTCCTCATAATCAAGAACCACCTCCACTAGTTGTGGCACTAAAAGCAAAAACTCAGTATCATCCTACTTATACCTCAAGAATGGACCTAAAATCCCCTGTACCAACCCAAAATACCTATGAACCTTGTCAAAAGGGATGAGCTCAGTCTCACCCTCTCACCTCCCAAAAGCCTACCTCTAACTTTGCATCGATAAAATATGTCAAGTGTAATGGGCCCACCTTGGGAAGCTGACATATGGCCTCCAAACTAAATCTCTAACAACTAGGGCATCCAAAGCCTCCCTAAACCAATTAATATCCCTCACACCTCCTCTAACTCTTGTGAGCATGTAGTCACCACTCCATCACATGAAGCCCACCTTGAAGTCCATCTAGGCATATCCATTTCATGGTAGCCCCATCAGTCTCAAAACTTTGATATGCTCATAAGCCCAATAATGAAGCATAAACCCCACATTGATTATATATCTATGATGAGCTCAAAACCCCCATAGATCCCTATAAGTCTATACTAACAAAATAGGTGCCCACCCAAAAACTATTTGACTAAGTAATGTCTCCATCAAGACTCCCAACAATAGATATGAAAACCACCCACTACTCAAATTTGGAAATACAAAACATGAGACTACCATCATCATCAATGTCATCAACCACCTATTATATTTGGCCCTCTAATACAATGGCTTGTAACTAAACCCTCTAGCATGCCACATAGCCAAGGGCTAAACCTCACTATATATGAGCTCCATATGATCATCTCTCTCCTCACTCTCTATGTGATATATCAACTCCCACTGAATGGGCAGTTGTATAATCCTTTGTATATCCTCTAGTGGGATGGTCATCTCTCCTATTGGTAGGAGAAATGTGTATGTGGCTAGATCTTATCTCTCAATGAGGGCCATGATCATAGCCACATCTCGTGGCATGTGCTAGAAGTGTATCATCACATCGAGACTAACCTCCTCCATGTGTATCCAATCATCATTAGTCATCCCATGATGGATCTTTGTAAAGATCTAAGGGACCTAATCCCATACCTAGATTTGATCTTGTGCCTTCAAATTCATTAGAAAACACACTTAATTTTTCTATAACTACTTTTCTTATGTCCTCTCCCATCATTTCATCTACCTAATAACATCTATTCTTCTCTATAATAAATCAACCTCTATTTTTAACCTAACTCAACCCATCTTCATGTTATACCTACCTCTTGCCTTAACATTTTATCCAAACCCAACCTACCCTTAGCATCCTACATGTTAAATCATTTTAAAACTCACTTGTTTGAATTAGCCTTTTATCAAAGACATTTGACCATTTGGTTGACCACTGATGGTTGTTATGACCATTTATAGTCAACATTACCGATTTTACCTCGATCATCAACCATTAACAATTGGGTATGACTTTTGATGATCATTATGTGTGACTTTTGATGGAACATACCTAACCCTACTTACCCAAAACCACCTAAAATTTCATTCTAATTCTTAATAAACCTATCGCATACCTATCTTGACCCTCTCTTAACCTACCTACCCTACCCAAACCACTTTTCCCTACAAAATTTCATAAATAACAACCCAAACCTGAAAACGAGGGAAAACTCCCTAACTAATAATAAACTAATAAAAATTCAACCAAAACTACCAAAATCAATCTATACTAACAATTTAAGGCAGCCCCTACCTCATTCCTCAATCATCATTAAAGAGGAATCCTAGCTCCTATTGCTTAACCACGTCTTTGTCTACCCTGTATGTCTAGTCCCATGCTAGATCAACATAAATCTCACACCAATCATCCAATTATATCCTCAACTAATTCCTAACTACCTTATCATCACAATCTCACAAAATGCCAAGAATTTCCAAGTGCAAGGGAGTCACAAAGTCAAAAAATAAATAGTGAAAATGATTTCTATTTTCACTTTTAAACTTCTGGCCTTTTAGGGTTCCCCCTGACCATCAACAATCAGGGTGACTATTGATGGTCAAATTTGGGACCCCTGATTGTTGATGGTTAGGAAACCCACCTTTTTAAAAAAAAAAGCACCAACACCTTCATGCCACCTTTTTGGATATTAGCCTTCTCCACCAAACCATAACCAACCTTTGGAGAGCACTTATTATCTACAAACTAACCATGAACCATTGGAAAACACTCTCTCTAACCAACTAACCATCTAACCATGTCCACCTCGATGTTGGCCATTTTGGCCCAAATTATCACATAATTTGTGATAACCTTGCTTTTGTCCTTTTGACCACACCAACCAACCTTGCCATGTTAAACATTTGAACTTTCACCACCTAGTGTACAACCAGACTATTTGTGTTTTTCACAAGAGCACTTCCTACCTTAGATACCCACAAAAACACTAACCCCATCTAAGAGACTTGCATTTATGAGTGTTACCAACTATCACATATAGTCATGTGGTCCACTTGTCACTTGCCCTTCTAGAATTGACCTAATTTTTACCAACTATGGTAACTTAGTCTATTCATAAGCTTGACTATTGCAATTATTTACATTTTGTGTGCATTTTTGTGTTTCAAATGCCCAACCACTTTTGTCACCAACCTCATGACTCATCATAAACTGCTTATAAAACCCTGACTTGATTTTAGTTTCACCTCATCAACTCCCAATTTGAGGGGGAACACCTCCTCCCATACTCAGGGCAACCAACCTTTGACCCACAATCCATTTTTGTTTCACATCTTGCTGACATAAATTATATAACAAAAAGGGGTAAAATGTAGACACTAGAATTCTACACACTATAGTTATGAATGTTGAAACACCCCTAGACCCCCTTAGGACCAATTTGACCCTTTTAACCCCTAATTGAACCTAACCATAGTCAATTTGACCAACTAACCAAACCCACCCTTTTAACCTACCTTGACCCCTTCACCTTCAAACACTTGACTACTGACAGTCAGCTTGACCACTAATGGTTAGGTTGACCATCGATGATCAGGTCCCCACCTCCCAAACACAACACTAGCTATATGCAAGCTAACATGGTACAAATTATTATGTTTGCCTTACCCAATGCTAACACATCATGATGCATTGAAATTAGTATCCCAACCTTCTATGGAACCTTTTACCTCCATCTCTCTTTGCCTATAAAAGGAGGGGAGTAGGAGGTGAATAAGGATCCATAATCAACCATTTTAGTATATATGTGATCAAGCTATCAACTAGTAGGCCTTATTTCCAGTAATTTGGCAAATACAATAGACACCTGAATCTCTACAAAAATTTCTCTTGAGGCAAAACACCATTACTTTTTCAAAATTACTTTAGGATTATCCATTTACCATCAAACAACAAATTAGGTACATTTTGTATTTTAGGTTTTATTTGTTTGGTTTCTAAATCCCCTACCCAAATTAGACCTCTCTACATCTTACCTCCTAACCCTAAAACCTTAACCATATCCTAAATCACTTACTGACCCATTCTATAGCCTTGTCTTGAATACCTTCGAAGCCCACATCAACCATCAATGGTCACCCTGATCGTTAACAGTCACCTTCAACCAATGATGGTTACCTAATTACCAATGGTCAACATAACCATCGATGATCACCCTAACCACTAACAATCACTATGGTAAGAAATAACAACAAGTTATTTCTACCGACTTACCCTCAACCAAATTCTAATTTATGACCCTCTACTTGTTCACAGAGACCTCCCCTATTTTTTGAACCCATCGTAACCTGTCTAGCATTCGTACTGACCCACTATTTGTGTAAATTAGTCTATTTCCTTTATCAAGAAATTATTTATTTTTTCATTTCCTTTTAGTTTTTTATATTATTTGATGCAAGTACTTTCATTTCATTTATTTCAACTTAACTATTTTAAGAGTGTGGATTGATATCTTCCTATCAAGCTCATGCTCCTTGGATCTAGATCACACTAGTCAATGAACTTTGTTACCCATCTAACAACCTCTTTGTATGAGTGTTTTCTTATCTATAAGTCATTCTTCCCAATAAAAATAGGATCTCTTCACACTCATATGGATCATGCATACACAAATAAATGGGTTCTTCTACCACACCCTTATTACTAGTTTCTTACTTCTTCTTTAGATAGAAAAAGCAAAAATTAAGAGAAACAATGTGCAAGTAGTTTTCTAGGCAATGACCAAGTGAGAGATAGATATGAATAGCCTTAAGATTGATGTGTATTAATAGATGACTCTTTGGGTAATTTCCCACCATAACCAACATTATAAATGTGTTTTTCAACCCAATGAAGGGATCTGAATTTGAAATATATTGATTTAAAAAAACTTGGGACACTTTCAATAACTAGCAACATCTAACTCCTTTGATTTGGGTTAACAGTAAAGCCGAGTGTTCTTCCCAATTAGATGCCTGGTTGTGTAGGGAGATCATTGATCTAAAGAAAAAAGCGAAAACATTGGAAGAATCTATGAAAGCTGCTTGGAACAAAGTAAATGACATGGAAAATCAGTTAAGCCAGATCCCTGTGAAGCTTAAAGTTTATGAAAACAAACTCCAGGAGCTTATAAAGGATAATAGAAAGAAAATGGATGAAGTAACATCCAACTTTTGTGCAGCTGCTATCAGTATTGGGAAATGTACCAATGAGGAGACGAAAGTAATAGAGGGCCCCTGCAAGAGGACAAGGCAAAGTTCCAGAAAGAAAGACACACAAAAAGGAGACTTGCTGGAGGTTGCCACCCAGGAAATTGCTTTGAAAGAAAAAGAAGCCATGAAGTTGATTCTGGAACTGGATGAATAATCCGGTCCTTTTTTTCGGTTAAGAAACTGGTACTGATCTCTGGTTTTATTTTGCTAGTTTTCAGTTTGTTGTTCTTTCAGACTTTTGTTTTTTGGGTCATGTTCGGCTGTATCTCAATGGTTTTAGGACCATTCTTTATCTATTATTACTACCTCTATGTAGTGTTTTTAAGGCGTTGCCTGTGGGCTTAGATTGCTCTTTTTTTTTGCTCTCTGTTAAAGGGTTTCGGGGCCCCTTCAAAACCTGCTTTTACCTCTAATCTAAAACTAGCAACATCTAACTATTACGACACTATCCAAGATGGAGTAAATAGTGATTTCAAATATGGTGATAGTTTTCTTAGTGATAATTTGCTTAATAATCTAGTACATCAATGCATAGACTAGGGAGATCATATACATGAATGAAAATAAATTTGGAGGCCAAGTCCAAAGATAGATGAATGGCTAGAAGAGAAGGGCGTGCAAGAGTCATATGAGTAAGCACAAGTCATGTATGTCAAAGATAGGTCAAATTTAATATTTCTAAGTGTCTAATACCAAATTTATGTTTCTAAAACAATATACATTTCATCATAGCATGACCTTCCACATACTACGATATAAAATTTAAAGTAACTAGTTTAAGAAATAAGCTAAGTATTATAATACAAATCTTACTTAACAAGAATCTTGTTATATTATTATGTATTAAACATCAATATATTACTAATTTATCACATCAAAGATGGAAATCATATTTTAGTCATCATATATCAAAGATACAAACCAATAATTTTTAGGTGTTACAACACATAATTCACATATTTGAGAGTATATGCATCATTATAGTAACACATTTGTGGAATGAGGCCAAGACAATTCACATATTTGAGAGTAAATGCATCATTATAGTAACACATCTGTGGAATGAGGCCAAGATAGTACATGCTACAATTTCAAAGACTATTAATAGGCCCATTCTTCTTGTTCTTAAATGAAGTCAATTTTCATGATTATCATAACCTCCTCATAAATTATTACAAAGGTTACTCGACTAAAATATCATATCTTTCCCTCCACATATGGGGGTTTATATGACAAAGGTAACCCATAAGTATTTTAATGTTAATGCATATTGTGATTGGCATAGATGTGCAAAAAATTTAACTAATAAATGATTTGGTTAGAAACATAATATAGGATATTTAATCAAGAATAACACTATTGAGCTCAATGATGTTAATATGCCTACTAATGATTTAGTTTCACAATCTCACGTAAACCCTAAGATATTTTCATATCCATTTTTAAAACATGCATCACACAAAATTAAGTTTGATCATGTTGACTATGATGATGAAGCTTGATATTTTATAGATCTTGATCATTTTTATGATTTTAATAATGATATATATGTTACTTCTCGCCCACGATAGGTAAAACTTATATTTATTGATCTAGGATATACTCTTGAACATCCATTGATGGGATCATAGGTTAGTTGAGACATAAATCAAAACAAAAAATAATAAAAATAAAAAAAAAGTTTAAAAATAACAAAAAATAAAATATTCAATAAAAATCATGACTTATGCATAATATAATTTTTTGGCACACATGTTGATTGATGTTATTCATCAAAAACATGGTGATTTACATATATATTATTTACACACATTCTTTTCACAATATACATGAGTGGCATATAGGACATGCATTTTACATATGATACGTGGACATACAAATGTGTGACATTATTTATACCCAAGTGTAACCTTTATACATTGGGGGCATGCTTACATATGGGTTATCTTCACACTCTTATCGGGTTATAACTTTTTATATTATTATATCAATCATAGTAGACTACTACACATGAATTACTCTTGCTTATGCTTTATAGGGTGATATTTCATATGCTTATTATGCTTTGTTACATTAGATGATGACATTGATTAATTGTGCAAACTAACATTGATTTATTTATACATGCTTAATATTGATGATCATGACATTGTATGGTCATTAATGTGTGTCAGAATTCATGTTATATGAATGTATTGACCACATCTTTTCATTTCATGATTCACTTGTGCTAGAGAATCTTCTAAGTCTAAGTCAAGGCCATGTTACAAAGTCAGAGTCGTATCATGTCTTGTGTGCTTGTGTGTTCCTTGATCTTTATATTATGTGCATGTGTGTTTCAATGGTTAAATTTATGATTGTAATTATGATTTTGGTGTTGAATATTTATATTATGTGTGATGTTGTGATTTATATCATGTCTACTATGATTTTTATCACTATGTGCGTAATTGATATATCTCCTAGACATTGACATTTTTATGCCCATTGACTTAGATTACATCTTTCATATGTAATTGAATGATAAAATATTTCTTTGATGACATATATTATCATCTTTGTATACATACTTTACATGATTATATTTTCTAAATAATACACATTATACATAATTATTTATTTTGAGACAAATTATTTGTAGACTTTATCCTTCATATCAAAAAGGGGGCATACAGTGGGATTCTCTTAGAGATTCAGACCTTGAAACATATAGTTCACAAAAACTAATATAAAATGCAAATGGTGAAGCATAACCTATAAATGAAGTTGTAGCAACAAGACAAAGCCAAGGGGTAAAAAAATAAGAGCCATGATACATTTATTACTTACCAAAAATATGCACAATCACACTCTATTAAATGAGGAATTAGGATTTTCTCACATATTAAATATAGAGTTTTGGATCTAAATTCTAAAATTCAGTAGGCATACAATGCCTAGGAAATCATCTCTTTACTCAAATGAGAAAAAAAAATTGCACGTATAGAAGAGAGTAGAGGGGAAAAGGTAATTAAAAACTTTGAAATTTAACTACCCATTATACAAATGGAGGGTAGTTGAATAAAAATTCAAAATTTTGTTCGTTGTAGTGACTAAAGCAACTTTTTTACATCTATCCATGCTACCCATACTTACTTGGCCTGAAAATATTTAACTTTCACCTACTTGTATATATTTAAAAATAAGATCTTATTCTTAAATGTTCAAATGATGATTGGACTCCTTTTTCTTTAAAATAACCTCCTTTTTTTAATTCATGGATTTAATAAAGCATGGACTCTTAACTCTAACATAGATTTTTCTAAACATATGAGTTCATTCAAATTTTAATAATGGGTGAGCCAACTATTTAAATTCAAAATTTTAAATGAATCTCGTTTACATTGGAGAATTAAAAGGTTTAAGCTAAATATTTTTTTATGGAGCATATTAGACTTTGGTAATTAAATGGATCATGCTACAAATTTTTTAACACAACCTAAATACTAACACATTTTTCAAGGGTCATATTGTGATTAAAACCATCACAAGGGTTCGGATAGATGGATAATGAAAATAGAGAATAATACACAAGATTGAAGGTGAGTATGTATTAAGGAAGCATCTAAAGGAATAGATATAGAGGTGCAAGGAGTTTAAAACCTACATAGACATTTATAATAGAGATAGGATAGTATCGATCATTGTAAGGGTCACATTTTTATCAACAACATCCAAGCAGGGTTTGACCTAGAGTTTGATTTTTTTAGCAATGAAAAAACATACATAGAGCATTTTCAAAATTAGTGACAACTATTTGAGTGATAAAATAAAAAAATAAACTAAGTATATCTCCCCTCTTTATTTTGTTAATTTTGAATCATCTAAGTGCAATATCAATTTATTCATTTCTTAATTTAGATTAAGAAATTATTAATGTATTGTACACAATCTAAATTAATCCTAGTTTTACATTAGAGTAAGTATGGGGCAACTTATTCCTATACTTGCATTGATTATATCATATGCTCATATGGGGAAAATTATTTATAACATACATGTTTTCAATATCACATATTTATATTTAAGACATCAATGATTTTATATCTTATCTTACACATGATACACATAATTCATTTCTTTTGAGATATGTCCTTCATAAATTCATCCCAAATCTCAAACATGGGGGAATACATTCCACTTATTATATACTTCTAGACTATGAGCACTCAATAAAATTATCTTCTTATATAATGGGGATTTCATATTTCATTTACTCCTAGTCATGATGTACTCAAGATGTGACACCTATTCCCACCATGGGATATATCTAGTATATTGTTTAGCTCTTTTTTATATAGTACTAAGAATGTTTTTTTAGCTTGATTTTTGGTCACTATAAATTTTTGCTCATAAATGTTTGTAATATTTAGCAAAGCTTCAAAGACTAGTAATCTCACATGGGAATTATAAACATATTCATTTAAATTATGTATATCATTTTTATTTTTTATAATTTAACAAAAATGTAGTTCAGAACTCTCCCATACATGTGTAAAAAAAGAAAGGATGTTCTTGCAAGATTCACAAAAAACATGGAAGTTTTCTTTAGGATATTTATAGGCATAAAATTTTGTTTCTATATGATGTTTTTTTTTACTTTGATATATATGCACACATAGATCAAAGTGTGGTGAAATATGGGAACCTAAAAATGGCCCCTATGAATTTGTTATTTGTTAAATTACATGTTTCTAAGGTGTTGGTTTACTTGTCGATTATTAAATTAAATTAAGTGTTATTAATGTAATTATTCAAGTTTAGTCATCCCTTCACATCCTCACTCACCCTTCATATATAATTTATATTACCTCCATTTATAGACTTTTTTTTATTGAGCATTTTCCATAAACATAGACTTGACACTTATGGCATGTAAAAAAATTCAAGTGTATGGTTATGGTGAGCTTTCTTTTAGCCCTTCCTCTCATTTCACCATGTGACCCTTTTTTTATATTATTTCTCTTTTTTTGTCATTGGATGTCGACTTGAATTCCAATAGGGTCCTAATTTAAATTCAATTTATCCATAAATAAACATACATTTTAGTCCATTTAGGCATCTAAGGAAAATCTAGAAATTGATATAAAAAACATCTATAATTTATTGTTTACATAATCTATTGAGCATACACAAGCACTATGACAAATCAATAAATCATTATAGCATTCATTTGATCACTAAATTTTATGTTAAAGACATGTTTCATTGCATTGATTTTCCTAGTTGATAAATTACTGCATTTATTTGAGTGTTGTTTTTTATATTATACGTTATTTAGGGGTGTGGCAAGAATCGATCTAAGTGTAACACATGCTCATAATCACATATTTTTTTCATAATTGTTTTTAGATAAATATATGTAATTATATAAAAGAGAACAGGTGTGTTTTCACAATAATTAGAGTGAAGTTGAAAAAAAAATGAGCAAGGTTTTTGGAGCCCCAGATTTGACAAACATAGTCATAAATTTTTTCTATGCCTACCTAAAGTTTACCAAAACCATCAAGTGTATGGTTTGGACACCAAAAAAACATAAACTTTATACCTTTAACAAGGTCCTTTGTTTGTTGTAAATTTTTAGGGTCCTTGTTATGTTTCTATAAAACCCCAATTTCCATTATCATACTTAGATGATTGTCTCCTAATCTCCCGACATTCAAAATATATTTACAAACTCCCCTTTTCTCTTTATTACTCTACTTTAAGGAAATTATTTAGGTAGATTTCTTGTTTTACATATATTTTATGCCTAATTAAATGTGTATGTGTATTCATATTACAATTTTATTGAAATCTACTTATTTATAACACAACTCTATTACATTATTTTGAAGCCCCAAGGCTTCATTAATGATTCTTTTGATTCTAAATTTGTCACACCTACCCATTTTCATGGTCTTAATAATGATTTTAGATTCCCATTTCATGAAAATACTTATAATTTATAGTTTAATGGCCAATTTGAGTCCCATCATAAACCAATCAAATTCTACCTTTTTTTTAAATTGAACCAAATGAAATTGACCTCAAACCCAATTAATCTTACTTCATGGTTTAATATAGTGCATCTTGCACTATAGGGTTATAGGTTTCCCTTTCAGGCCCTACCAAAGTTAAGCTTCCACTATGCATCATTGTGGGGAGAACATTGGATGAAAGTTATTCTTTTAAAGTTTTTGGTCTAAGACGATCTCTAATCTTTAGTTATCTCCTTCCAACACTCATTAATACCTTAGCCCTTGAGGTTAAAATCATGTTTAAATATACCTTATTCTTATGTAATTAAGTGCTCATAATCTCTCCCATTGATCTCTTTCTCAATATCTTAAGCATATTTTATCTCATTTAATAAATTCTTTAATTTATTTTTAAACAAATTTTCCAAAAGTCATCACAGGACCACATAGCCTTTAAGGAGCTCAACTTAGTACTCAATTACCAACTAGTGTTGTGTTCATCGAGGTTATGAGTATTAAATCACCCCAAGCCATATTTTATTATAAATGGGGCATTTAAGATGAAATTGATCAATTTTCTCCTCTTTAGCACTAGCAAACCCATTTTCCTTAGAAAACCCATTATAATAATATTTTCTTCCACATCCACCTAAAATAAAAATTTAATATTCCCTTTCCAATCTTGAGATGCCACTTATTGGATATCCCTTAACTTTGTGTGCATAGTAATAATTACAAAAAATATTTGAGTTAGGAATACTCTAAGAAATTATATTTTTCCCATTTTCCAAAAGAAATCCTTTGGATCAAAGATATAGTTTTGATTACATTACTCCACATAACCAAACTTTTGGGAAGTGAAAATTTGATGAAAATACTTTCTGGTTCCTCACCATCCATCTACTTTCTATGAATCATCATACTTTTTTTGGCTTCATTTTTTTTGTAGATCCTAAAAAAAACCTCTCACTTTTCAGGGCTAGGATGGCCGTTTAACTACTTCTGGGGCCATTAGCCCCATGTTCCTTAGGAAAGGAAAACCTTCTTCTAGGTGACCAATAAAATTTTCCTATGATCTTTCATTCCTTAAGATAGAAAAATTGAAAAAGTATATGAATTTTATTATGAAATTTATTTGGACTTTACAATATAGAGAACCAATAGGTAGGTGTTTCTTGAAGGACTAAAATGATAACAATGATCCTTCTAGCCAAGGATAAATACTATTACATTTATTATTGATATTTTTTGCATTTGTGAACAAGAGGTTAGCACTCGCTTTCCTAATAAAGATTGGAATTCCAAGATATGAATTAGGGAGATGAGAAACTTCACAACCCATGAATATGGATAATTGGGATTGATGATTTTACAATAAATCTAGGAAGAAAACTTGAGATTATATTTTGTTTGATCAATTTTTTGGAGGCCATCTGATATTATTTAAAAAATCCCTTCAAATATTTTCATTCGCTTAGGGAATGATTTTTAAATAGCTCATGGTATAACCCACAAATTAGAGGTTGGTGATAGCATCAATTACAATCAAGCTTTTACTCCCCTTCAAACCTTATCTCTTAATTATTTCACTGATATCAATACTTAAATATTCAATAATAATAATTTAGAGATAGAGATAACTATGATTTATATGTTTAATCCCTTTTGAAGGTAATAAAATGCTTACAATGTCATTGATGATTATATAAAAATTCATAGTATAGTAGCATTAATCAACCCATTCCCTCCCATGATATGAAAACCCAACCATTTGAGATTTTTTTTGAGAGAAAACAAAACAAATCATGTCATCTGCCTTGGATATATTGAATTTTGACAAAATTACTCTCCTTCCACTACTATTTATGGAATGTATAACCTCAAGGAGTCAAAATATTCCATCCAAATTTCTCCTTCCTTTTAAAAAATCCTCCTTAGTCTTAAGATAAAATGTATGAGGGGATATGATTAAGGTTATTGGCCATAACCTTCGTAATATTCTTATAAATGGTGTTACCTAAAGAAATATATCTAAAATTATTTAAAGAATTTTATTCAAAGGTCTTAGGGATAAGAGTTATGAAATTGACTTTGATAGACTTAAGTATCTTCTGAGAATACTTGAATTATTCCATCACCTTAGTATCTTTCATTCTCAAAAGTCCTAAAACATTTGAAGAAAAGAGTTAGGAAACCATCAAGACTCGATATCTTGTCTTCCTACCTATTGAAAACTAATTTATTGACTTCTTCCTCTATCACTAGGTTGAAAAGAGCTAGATTTATTTTCAGACAAGAGGTTCAAAAATATGATAAAGCATAATTATTTGAGATTTATCTCTATCACTTTTGCATTATAAATAAAAAATAAAATATTGCACTTCAAATTATAATGTAAAAATGTTGGTAAATGGAAAAATAGGTGAACCTACCTCCTTAAGGTTATATTTTACCTACAAATCCTTCTGTAGAAATATGATTCTCACACAATATAGACATTATTTTATTTTAATTTGATATTTTTAAGAAAATATGTAATATTTAAGGTTTTTTCCACTTTTGTATTCAGCCACTGAAAACCCTAAATAACCCATGGCTTAACTTTTCATTAAAATTAGGCACCCAAAATACAATATAATAAAATCAATGTTAATTAGGTACACAATAATTTGTAAAGTTGTCCAAAGTTAAATCCTAAAACAAATGTTAACCACATAATTCTTGATTGGATCATGAACCTTAATGACACTGCAATCCTAAGTTCATAAACTAAGTATCTTATTCACTTGCCTCATGTTAAAGAAAAATAGTGAATGAGCTTAGTGTTTTTATCTACCTTGCTCAACAACTTGATCCTACTAGACCTTTGCTTCCAAAAAATGTTTTATGTGTGATAGATATCATCTATGTGTTCTATGATAATATTTTCTTCCACTTTAATCTCATCATTAAGACCAAATTGAATGTCATCATGGACCCACCTAGCCCTATCTTCAATGTGTTTTTTACTAGCACAAATGTTTTTTCATGATATTCTTGTTTCATTCCTTCAATTGTCCTTTAAGAAACTTCAACTTATATGTAAGATTAAACATATTAAAGCATTTATCCTTAGGAGCATCATTCCACCACCTACCCATACACTCATAAAACTTTAGGTACTCCAACCACACATTATTAAACATGAATGGACAATTATTAGCCATGGAATCCTCTTAATTGATTACAAGGATATTCAACCAATAATTAGATACCCCATATTATAGAACTTCAAATATCCAACCACTCAATAATAAAATCCCCTCTCTCTCATGTTACTCTAAGAAAATAATTCCATAGATTGCCTTACTATCCTAAATATGCAGATTAAACAAAAAAATCTGAAGCACATCTAAGTCTTGCATATGGACCAATAAACCCCCATGTTTATCAAAATATTGAAATATCATCCTATAATACTTTTTCTATTTAATTTCTTTTCTTCACATTGAACTAGTCTAGGCATTATTCCCTAGGACTACAATCATATGACCCATAAAAATTAGTGATAAAAAACTAAAGGTCAAAGATGAGTATCTAAACATTGCACATGATTAGTTCCTTATAGGACTCAAATATATCATAAGAGACAAAATATATGTTCTAAATAATCTCTAACCCTCAAACTTAACCTTTTTCTTCAACTTATTTACTTATAGCCTTACTCCAAAACATCTTACCATATATTTCTAGTTACTACCTAGTTAATCTAGTCACTTAAAACAAAGTAATGTTGGGATTATATTGATTAATAACACCTTTTAAAATTATTCTCTTGGATGGGGCATGCATCCCCATAATATTCTAAGAAATGGTCCTCAAGTTGATTTTTTTTATGTTTTTTTTCCTCTTATTGAGAAATTTTCAATAAAGGATGTGACCCATTACTGCTATCATAATCTATTATTGAATAATATTCAATTTGTCTCTTCCTCACTTACTTTTCCATATATTTACCCTATGGTCATTATTGTATTTAATAATGAGCAGTTTTTCTCTTTATAATACTAGATTGTTACATTTTTTCCTTTTATCCCTAATTAACCTTCTTTATTAGAGTACCTGTGAAATGGGCCTCCATATTTTAAAAATGATCCACCTCAATTGTGATCTCTTGATTTAACTTCCCAAGCTAATAATATTATAAGTTTACTTAAATTTTTTAAATAATATTCCTCCATCTACTCCTCTTAAGTGGTTATCATGCCCCAGCCTTCTAGCTTCCCAATATTTTATTTTCTCTTGAAACCTTTTTGCCTCTTATTGGAAGTCCATTCATGCCTTATAAAACTACCCACATTTTTTCATTCAATCATCACAATATGATTCTGATTCAACTTCTATAAATCTTAAAAATTTGCACCTTGTTCAATACCTGAGGTTGGGTCTAAATTTTATAATGAATAACCAATAAGCTTCTCTTTTTAAATTCTTGTATTCATGAGATGATCTTAATATAAATGGGATAAAATCATAGTAAATCCATTGATTCCATTCCATGCCAATCGATTTCAGTGTTATATTCTTTGGTAGGGGATGACTCAGATCCATCCCCTCACATATTTAGGCAAAGTTTGTGGTCCCCTGCTCTAAAGTTTCCTTAGAAACACATATGAAGTGACCTAATAAATTCCCTAAAGAATTAAAATCATATTTTGACCATAGTTCATGTGGCAAAGTATTCATATAGATCCTCATAGGGACTTTAAAATGAATTTTTCAATGAATTTAAATATTATATGCCTATTCTTCATTAAAAAATCCTTGCATTATAACATAAACACAACCTTGAAATTTTTTCTCTTGATCAACCTCATTTTAAAAAATAATGATAAAATGTCCCCCAGGCAAGAGTTAAACTCATAGTCCTCATGGATTTTCTAGTTCTTCCTTACCCATTCATAAATATATTCTAAAGAAAATTTATGCCCAAAAATCTATGAATCAAATATATAGATAGAATTATATATGAATGTTACCTTTAAGTTTATCCATCTTCAATTTTAGCACCAAGTTATCTTTTATATCTTCAAGGTAAGTATGGTTAATCATAGGTCCTTAAGAAATCAACATCTTTCTCATAGCTCCAATAAATTCCTAGACCTTGTTATGAGATAGATATGAGATCCCTTTAATGACCACCTGGCATAAATTTTACCCAAGGAGATTTGATGCCCCATCCCTCATGCATACCTAAACTTCCACTATCTACTACAAAATAAACAACACAACTCAGGTAAAGAGGATCCAAGCTAAGTTCCTACTATATCACCTATGTTTTCCTTAAACATAGACTTTTAGTGCATATATTAACAAGATATTATGTTCCCAAAAAAAAAACATTTTTTTACGTATATAACAAGTAAATAGAAAATGTAATAGGTACTAATACACAAACAATCAAACACATTAATTAGGAACAAGTTTTGGAGTATGGTAATACCCATAAGATTTATTTGATTTAAATTCCCAAATATACCTTTTAAAAAGATACATCCAAACCCCTCATCCACCAGCAAAAATAATGATAATGATAATGATAATGATAATGATAATGATGATGATGATGATGATGATGATGATGATGATGATGATGATGATGATGATGATGATGATGATGATGATGATAATAATAATAATAATAATAATAATAATAATAATTTATTTAAACTACACATAAAGATATATGTAATGTGTAACCTAATAATACTTAAACCAAGTATAAATACCAAAGAGCACTCTTTTAATGGAGGTCTAATTTATATATTTAATTTAAAATTTAAACAATAAATAAAATAAAGTGGTATTAGAGGTGGAGGACCTTTGCATTCTCATTGACCACTAGGGCAATACCCTTATACTATTAGTAAGGTGTTCTTGGATTCCTCCCACCAATAACCTCGTAGAAGGGATTGGGAGTAAAGGGATAGAGGTAGAGGTTTATGCATGTCACAAAGTCACTTTACATTCTCCACCCCTTCTCCTCCCAACTATCATTTCTCACTTTTGGGGAGTCATGGAGGGTGGCCTTCACCATGGGTTGGTTATGGGCCTTCTAATTTTATACCTTCCGGTTGAGATAGGCAAGGTAACATACCTAGATTATCTATGTCTATTTTACCCCCTTAATATTAGATAGAGGAAGATGTTGAACAAGATGGTTAGAGATTCATACCTAATGATAAGCACATGGATGGGGGTGGTTAGGGAGATAATCCAAATAGTCCAATAGCTTTTCCTTTTCCTTTTATGAGGCTAGTTGTACTCATAGCTTAATATCTTGTGTCTTACTATTTATGGCTTTTTTATGGTATAATTTATTAGGTAACTGTATAATAGTGTTAATATAGGCATAGACTTGTAACTCTATTTTATTCTTGGGGTTAGTCTCAGTGTAATATTTGATGTACTTTTTCTCAAGTGTGCTTTCATATCACCCAATTTATTAATCAAGCATGTAATATATTTTTAATCTATGAAAATATAATTCAAGTGTTTAATAAAAATTAATTATTATACAAAACCCTAAAAAGTAATTTGTATAAAAGATATAAACAAAAAAACCAAAATTGAAATTTATTTATATGCTAACTTTACATTTAACTTTAAAATAAAAATTATTACACAAAAGATTAAAAATATATATATTTGCATATAAAAGAAACTAATTTTGAAATCTATTTATACATTAATTATCTAGAAAGGTATAGATATAATTCATAATGTAAATTACTAAAATATGAATTAAAAATGAGGATATCATATATGGAGATTAACCCATAAGAATAATAAAATTTGGGTCACTCTTTATAACTATAGACACTAAAATTTTATATTATACATTTGGAAATGTTAGTATTTACATATTTTCATATTACATAATTTATGTGTACACATGACTCTTACACACCTCTCACTTATATTCACATGATTTTTATGAGTATGCCTTCTCAATTTATTATCAATCACCTAAAAAAAATTATGAATCTATGCCTAACCTATTTAAAATCATATTCAGACTGTCTCCAGATCATTAAATCAATAATCATACTTCTCAAAAAAATATGTTGAACTCAAATGCCTATAAAATTATAGAGGTGCCAAGGCTTGACAAAGCTATCTCCCATGAAACAACAATAATTTTTCAAATTCAAATTATCTCTAATGGTCATCCCATGTGTTTCGAATGTTGGTGGCATGAGAAAGTACCCAAATAATCCCATATAAACAGACAATAGATATAAGCATATTTTCCTATCTAACAACCATCAAAGATACATCTAGACACTATCACACATTCAAAGGGACTGCCATACAATTTTCAAATCAGATATCAGTCACAAGGAGCATGCCCTAACTAGGATTGAAACACCTAAGCCAAGTCAAGTTACAATTTTTAAATTGTCAAAATTTATATTACAGGTTGCATTCACTAAAGGAGCATCATTGCACACATAAACTTAATGAGGAGAACTACACATGATTGAGAGCTACATGCAATTTGAATTCCCTCTTCAAAGTATTGATAAGTGAGCAATGCTTAATTATTTATTAGGGGGTGGTTGACCCACTTTATTCCCCTTTTTCAGGCCTATATGTAGTCAAGAAAGTGGACCTAGGGTTTCAAAGAGAATAAAATAGGGTCATATATATTACACACACAATGAGCCATTGATATCACACATAGAGAAGGATTACAAGCTAGCATAAAAACCTATGTGAAAACAAAGAGACAAAATCTACCTAGATGAATATGGTGTAGGAAAGATGTTATCATCTAATTTAGGCATCTACAAACTAACATATATGTCTAGGTAGTTCAAAATACCTAGTTTATGATTTCAGTGACTCATAGTCTACTTATAGCATTTTCAGTCACCTACACACTATCTTAGTTCTACATATAATAATAACATGTTAAGTATCTTAATCCTATAGGTATTTTATATGTTATATTAAGTACAATTGTGTATTCATATTCTACCTTTTACATTCAAATTCATGTATCATTGATATACTTTATATAATCTAAATAGTTCAAAAATTTATGCTTTTTTAGACAACTGAACAAAAATTAAGGTAAAATAAATTAGAGAACCTACATATTTCCTAGAACATAGAAAAACCCTAGGTCTCCCTTAGGGTTTCATCCTTATTTATAGGGTTTTATAATTTTATATTTAAATATGATTTTCAAACTTGATTTATTATTTTCTCTCATTCACATATTACATATGGCTATAATGGATAACATCATTTTTTATTTTGTAACTCAATCCATGATTGTAATTATTTAATGTTTTTTTTCATTTACTAAGCAAAATATATAACAATTATGTAATTTCATAGATTACATCTTGGTGTAATAATAAGGCTAAAATAAAATAACGAATAATCTTTAGCCTTAATAAATTTATATTTTTGTAATATTTAATTTGAATTGATTCCTATCACCACTAGGCACCAAATGTCACACGTGAATCCTTTTATTCCTCCTCCCCCAAAATATCAAAGTTATACTATTTATTGTCTCACCCCCATTATTTTCCTAGGTCTTATATTAGTTTTCACAATCCATGTTGTCACTATGAGAAGAGGTAATATTCCCCACAATACATGGCAAAATGAAGGTGGTCAACATGTTCCTCCTCATCCCTTTATACCACCATGAGGCCATACATTAAAACCAAAAGTATGATATCATTAATCAATTAAAAAATACACATGCTAAGATTTATATCTTTGAATTACTAAAGAGATCAACTATTTACAAGGACATATTATATGTGTAGATACTCAGATCTAAATTTATATGTTAATTTAGTCTTAAACACTTGGTAAATATCAATAATGGCTCTACCCTTTAGTTCTTGACCTGGTTTGCAGCTGAAAGGCTCACTTTCACCATGTCACTATGCCTAAATGCTTATATTATAGTAATAATTTGATATTCTGATAACCAAGATTACCTTTAACTCACAATATTTTTAAAACCTGATATGTATCCTTCACTATTAGTTATATAACTTCAAACACTTTCTATCTTCCTAAAATTTTGTGTTAAGACTTAGACACTAGTGTCAATGCTAGTGTCGCTAATCCTATGTAGGTGTTCATACCTTACAAACACTCAAATTTACATATCTTTTGATATGTATGGGTCAGCATATTTGTTCCCTTTAACCTTTATTTGATAAAATTTTCAAAAGGTGTGGTATAAATAAAAGTTAAATCCCACTCATTGTTAATCTAGCAAGCACTCTCAAGCTTACACTATACTACTAAAATTAATTACACAACTAAGTTATTTTTCCCTATTCTTTCTTATTTCAAAATTAGTCATAGGAAAAATCTTATTACAAGTTTGAAGCATCAAAATAACATCCCATGAGTAATATTTTCCAAGTTACAAGTTAGATCACTACATAAACTTGCATATATCATATTACACAATTGTTCTCACAAAAACCCACATAAGGGGTAAAATTACATCAGTTTCAGGCCTTCTTCATAGTATATGGATATATAGGTAATGCTCATTGATATAAGGGTATTTTATGTTATCTTGACTTCAGTTGAGCCCATTAACCCCCATTTTTCAAGGTAGCATGCCCCAATTAGATATATAGGATTTTGATTAAAAGAATGATATCAAGAACTTGTCCACATAATTTGAATAGAGAATATGAAAGGTGATAATAAACCCTAATAGGAGCATGTGGAATTTTTTAAAAATAGTATATATTATGTACCTAATACTAGTGGTAGAATCAATACACTGGCATAGATACTAGTGTCCATGGGGTAACATAAGTGTCTAAGATGACAAAAATCAAATATCTAGAATCTAATGATGGGATATAAATCTTCAGACAATACACTTCTACACCTGTATTAGTTAGATCTTCCCACGCACCATTGTACAAGTTAAGTACAATTTCTCCTTCATATTGCTATTTTCAAAATATTTGAATGTTGTACTTTACATATTTGGCATATGCTTAAATTTAATATATCTTATCAGAATATTAGTAGAATCCAAATTCATTTAAATATCTTAATTTTTATATTATCTTACTCCTTGGTTGTTTAGGTTACTCTCTTATTGTTAATCCTTATTTCCAAAAAGGGTTGAACAATATGAGGCATTGTGTGAGACAATTTTTTTTAAATTATATATAACTTGCATACTTTACCTCCATTGTGAATGCATCAAATAATAATAAAGAAGTGATTTCCTTTGAAAAGGAATAATTTTTTACCAAACATATAATGGAGCCAAATCTCCCATTGTTCATTTAGGCTCAAATTAAAAGTAAAGCAGTCAAACATGTATGGATAGATAATGGATAATGAATGAATATTTGAAACATAACCTACTTACAATAATTGAGTGAAAAAATAGATACTATTCTAAAATTAGATTAAATTATAAAATGCTTCAATAACATTATGTGTAAGGTACTTGGATCAATATCATTAGATATTATAGTAGGGTACAATAATTTTTTTACTCTATTTTTGGTCATGCCTAGTACTTTACATTATAATTTACTTTTGGGTCAACCTTGGATATATGTTATGGAAGTAGTACCATCTAATTTACAAAAGTACATGAAGTTAATGTTTGATGGATATTTGTATAAATTCCCCATAAATAATAATTCCTTCAAATATAGTAAAATGATGCAACCTAATAATGATGATAATTCACACTTGGATTTTATGTAGTATTTTATGGTACCTCCATCACAGTCTATCCTACCAGACAAATCCATAAATATGAGGTTTAATAATCAAGTAAAATAAATGAAAAGGAGCAATTTATGACCATTAATAAAGAAACAAATAAATAACCACAAGCTATTGTAGATAAAAAGGAGAAAATTATAAATCTTTCCTTGTTCAATTAAAAAAATCCAACTAACATAGTCACATATTTATACGATAGTGATGATGATAATGAAATGTAAGAGAATATAGATGATAATTTACACAATATAAATTTCAATCCTATTAATATCAATGAGTACTTGTTTCATAATATGTTTACACTTATTGGTGTAGGAGAGTATCATGATAATTCATATACAAAGAGCATTGATAATTCAAAGGTTCATAATATGCACAATCTATAGGGGCAAAGGAAAGATAATAATTCCAGATAACCAATTTATTAATATACGAAAACAATTTATGTAATGTCATCTCACACCATGAACATGACTCTCATATTATAAGTGGCCCATCAAGGAAAAAATTTGTAGAATCAAGCATAACTCAGGCACATGAATAATTGTACATTTAACACCTTAGTAAAGGTATCAATCATAATTAAGTAAAAAAGTGGAGTTATTGCATGTAAAACCTTCCAAAAATTACAATTAATGGGTATTCAAGATATAAAAAACATCATACTACAAATATTACTTGATGAAAATTTGATGCCATTACCAACCACTAGACATAGAGTTATAAGATGTCTATCACATCAAAAAAACAAATCATAGTGTGGTTACCATACAATCAATAGGCATAAAACAAATAAGTGTTGGGCATTACAACAACATATGTTAAAATTTTAAAAATTAAGACATTATTATAGTAAGCCACCCATCAACCAATCCTATTATATGTATCCTTCACCCTCCTCCATGATGTATCAGGTGCACCTTAATTGATATTGGACATATATGCAGATATCCCAATGGGACCTTTGATAAGTTTAAACACAAATTATTATACATATATTATTTATGTTTGCTTAAATTCTCATCATGTATTATCTTGACACACATATGTACATACGATTGCATTGATCATTCTTATATCCCTTGTTTTATTGTGACTATGATATTTTCACTTACTCTTTCATTTTGACAGCTTATCCTTGTTAGAGGTACAATCACTGAGGGGGGGTGAATAAATGATCTTAGATATTTGACATTTAATTCCAATCCTTTAAAAATATTAAACAAACAACATATATTAACTTGATCAAGCAACATAAACAAGATAGCTTATTCATTCAATGCATACACAAGATCAAACACATAACACATAGTTCCTATGAGAAACCCTCATGGGGAATAAAACCCACTCTTAAGCCTATAACTCATGGACTAATTTTCCTATAATAAATAACAAACAAGAGACTGGTCAACTCCTCTAGACTAGAAAACCTTGATCATATACCAAAGAACTTTCCTTTAGAGAAACACCTATTTTACAAGGAGCAGTTGTCCCTAAGGAAGATCAAGTCCTTTAGACCCTCCTTTGAAGTGAACACATCCACCTTAAAACTAAATTCTTTAACACCTGATGATGCATCTATATTTATTTAACCCCTGCACAAACTCTCTCTATCTCATACAAGCCTCTCACATAGGCATGCCACAATCTTTCTCCTTCTTCACTCAAATTATCCTCATATACACACTCAAACCTCTTCACATATCATCAAACTACAAGATAATTTTTTAAAATTATAAATATGACCTATAGGTTATACACACATTCATCAATCTTATCTACTTATTAATTCATCAATTGGGTACTCTACCTCTCCTTCGCTCCACAACTCTCACATACACCTTGCACTAGTCTCACTCACAAGTCTAAAACCAACACATTTTATTTCACCATCTATAAAGATATAATTATTATCAATAACACAATATTTCCTATCATCCACAACACA
This sequence comes from Torreya grandis, assembly GCA_037957365.1. NCBI lineage: Eukaryota > Viridiplantae > Streptophyta > Pinopsida > Cupressales > Taxaceae > Torreya > Torreya grandis. The sequence goes on along the minus strand of JARHVA010000738.1, from coordinate 1,018,771 downwards.
TGCCTTCACAATTAATTCATCTTACATGGGTCACACTTAAGTACAACTTTATTTCAAATAGGCCTAAGTCACCTTTTAGGTCCTATGGAGAGCCATTCACCTTTTTTACACTTATATGAACACAAGACCACTTTAAATGTATGTAACCATTTCACATGACCCCTTTGACATCCTCAAAATATCATAGTCTCCAAAAAACTCTTTTGTTAAGCATAAATTGCTCAATCAACATTTTGTGCACGTAGTCACCATGAACAAATACACAGTTGACTTGTAAATATTTGTTTATACAAAATATGATTGAAAAAACCTTAATAATGCACAAATATCATCCTCATGTAGTTTAAAACACTAAAAAATATATAATTCAACATGATACATTAAAATATCATCAAAATGAGCTCAAATATCCTTCTCGGGTTACTTGTAAAACACAATCAAACACAAAGTCAACTTTGGATCTCAATATATTTGTCTATATATATATCTAGATATTAAAATATACATTTATATATGAACCTTTGAGTCATATAAATATTTTATTTTTACACCATGTTTAAATTCTTTATATATCAAAATTTATGGCTCAAAAACTCAGCACTAGTCTTTCCTTTGTTAAGTTCAAATATTTGAATTCAAACAGTCACAGTTAAACCTCAAAAAGCATGTTATCATATCGATTCCTCACTACTCATATTAAACATGCACATTCGATTTTATTATAAAAATCTATACCTTTAACACATATTTCACCAATTTTAAACATTAAACCTTAAACATGTTGACCTCATCTCGTGCACTCTTGTAATATTGACTCAACATGCACAATCGATCTTTGTAGACCAATCAGGTCTTTATCTTATCGTGCTCACCATTTGATCTTGATAAAAACCCACATGATCATGAAATTTATCACCCTCAAATTCATTTTGATCACTTATACTATTAAACATCATGCACTTATTACCATCTTGCTCAACATGCATCATTAGATCAAAACTTTATGATCGTCTGCGTACCATTAGATCTTAGAAGAAGCTCAGTATTTATTTTTGTTAAACAACAAAAACTTTGACCTATTTGCCTTGATGTACACTATATATACTCACTTTATTATCACCTATGAGCCATTATATATTCATTTTATTATCACCTATGAGTCATTATATATTCATTTGGTCTTGATTTTTAACATCATGCAAAAAAGACTAAGTATAGGGACCATTGCTATCTACTTGGAAGGCCAAATTTGCACCTCCATATCTTTTGTTTTGCTTAAACACAATTTCTATAAATTGGACCATATGATCTCCTCGCATAGGATAATCCAACCATATAAAAATTTACTCCTAAAACCCTCACATTTTTTATATATAATTACATTAAAATGCTTCCTCAAATTTATCTATTCACAGAGCCAACTATGTCAAAAACTATCTAGAAAGACCAACTTTGCACATACATAAATTTTATCGCACTTCAAAACTTGACATAAAAGTTAGCATAAATAAACTATGCACAAAACTAGACAAACCCATATAATCACCTTCTCTTGAAATGTCCACATGTATGATATATGCCACCATCAAAATGCCTACTTAGCTTTTCTTACCACATTGCAAATTTGGCTAAGTATGGAAAAACACGATCAAAATGCCTTAGAGCCTAACTTTGCACTTGCATATATTTTATCTCATTTCACCACTAGACTTAATACTTTACACATATAAACTAGGGGTAATGTGATCATAACCATATGACCAACTCCCCCTGACTCATCCACATGTGGTAATGGTGATGTCAGTAAACTACCTACTCAGATTTTTTGTCACTATACCCAAATTGTCTAGATGAAAACAATGATCAACCAAATTAAATCCACTTATGCACACAAGAACTCAAAGCATATAAAACCTCTTATATGACCCCTTTCACATTCTCAATACTCCATACTCATCCCTAAACATCTCTAACCATGATAAAACTAGAGATCAACTAAACCTCCTTCAAGCATACTAGAACAAGCACATTACACACTTTTTCATTGTCACTTAGACTATCAAGGCACTTCATCCACTCACTTGGACACCTCCATGACATCATTGAAAACTCTCTAACAATATCCCCCATTTTCATTGATGTAAACACACATCATACAGTTCATTGTCCTTCTCTTTCTTCAAGCACTCTCACAATAAGAAATTTCTCCCCCTTTGACACAATGACAAAGTGGGCACCAACTAATCTTGAGGACCCAAAAACATCATAAATAAGAAAGTACCACATAAAAAATATGATTAAAAAATCCCCCTTACCTTGATCTTACCTCTTCTTTGCCTTGATAATTTCCTCTTGCTACATGTTAATACTCTCTTCAATCAAGCACAACAACCAATGAAGAAAGAACACACAAATATGACTAGGTTTGATCAAGTCATCATACCAACCTTTTTGAAATCTCATATGTAATAGAACTCACCAAGAAACATTTAATAGGGACTCCCCCTAATATTTTTGAGTCATTTCACATCTTGAGCATCTTCAAATCTCCAAACACCATGAAGAACCACTATACATGCTTACTAGCCTTCTCTCTCAAACCACCAAAATAACTTCATTCTAATCACCAAAAAGAAAACATGCTATAAACCAACCTGAGAAATCTCCTAGAAAAACTCATACCTTTCTCTTTGGGAGAAACTGATCAAAAGAACTCTTCTTCTTACTAGGCCTGTCTAGACTCCTTGTAGCCCTACTTGAAACTTATAGATCCCACAATTTTTAGTAGATATACCTTAAAGACCAAAAAATTCATATTTGGATTACTCTCATATACCCCCTCAATCACACCAATTTTCATCACCAATATCATCCTCTGTAACATACTTCCTTCACAAACCTACTAGCCAATTAGGCCTCTATCTTGACAAAAACATGAATAACTTGAAAAACACAAACCTTTAGATATTTGTGAAGCTTTATTTGATAACCCATTTGGCCCATTCAACTTATTAATAATCCTTAGATCTCAACTCATAAGGCAAACCATTTTTATAACAAAGCCCAAAACCCTAGAATCTCAAAATAAATAGAGTCAACAAACCTCCTTCTTGTCAACATCCACCTCTAAAACTTCTTGTACACCTAGAGATAACCATTACACACTTCGGGACCATTATTTGAGCATCCACATATTTGTCAACCCATACATCCTATAACCCATTTTAGGATCTGCATACTATTAAGCATAAATTGGAAAACCCAAGAGCAAACAAAAATCTCTAATTTGACTTCAACATACCTTCAAACCACAAAACCACCTAGAGCATGCTATAATAAGTTCAATAGACCTTTATATGCAAAAATATCATCTTGACAAATAACAAATCCTCTTTTTCCACATGAAAACCTTCAATCTAACCTTGTAGACTGACCATATATAGCTATGACATCACTCTAACATCACCACAACATTTCTTCCACTTGGGCGTACCTACTTTAATTGAAAACACTTATATCTAGCCTTATAGGACCATATAATGAACACCAAAACAACACTTGCTTCTCCACTAAAAGGATTCTCTTAAGAAGCATAGACAAAGACAACCTTTGCACCACAATGATCTAAAACAAAGTGAAGCTAGGAGTGGCCCACATCTCCTCAATAATCACTGGAACCTTCTTTTAGCTACAATACTTCTTGCTCTTGTTATTATTCTTATGAGTCTAAACTATGGCAACTAGTTCCTTTTATATATCACTCTCCTTCTCTTCTAACATAGAATTGACTATACATGGAAAAGCTATGGAATCTTGACATACCTTTTCATTTGAAGAATCAACCTTACATCTTGAAACCTCATCACTACGCATAGACAATTGATGGTGTTTACATGATACATGATTAGAAATATCAAGATGTTCACTTGGATCCATACACATCTTAGAACTAGCCTTAACTAGTACCTAAGTATTCTCTTTGAGCTTGGTCTCTTCATTCTCAACATGAGTAGACAATGAGAGCCCTTGGCACTCTTCTCCTTCTGTAGCATTTTCCACCATAGAAAATAGATTGCTTAGACCTGCAGACTCATCATGACTCACCTTTGGTTTGTATGAGATAAATTGCTTTTTTCCTTACACTCTTGGATCCTAATTAAACTTATTTTGACTTAATGGTCTTTGCTTGTAGAATCTAGCAATGTGACCTCTTTATTTTGTTGAAGTAGTGGATTACACCCAGGGTAGGATGCTTATCTCCCACCCTTCCACACGCAACAATGGAAACTTCCCTCTCGCCTGTGGGACCGATGAAGCTGGAGGGGAGAGTCTCTAGATAAGGGCTAGCTCCCTCTGATGTATCTTTTAGGCCCTGGTTTCTCCTACTACTAACAAATAAAATGAAAAAGGGGGAGATGAAAAGGGAGAGAGAGATGCTGAAAACAAAACTTAAGCCTAAAAATGAAAAGGTGATACACCAAAAAATGTTGACCCACTCAGCCTGAACATACACTTTTCACCAGGAAGAAATGCCCATACACTTCATCTAAAGGGGGAAGCTCTTCTATTTCAATGAGTCAGGGGTTCGTAGAGATACAAGGAGGAAGGAAATACTGAAGGTGCTCTGCGACACACTTGGGCAGCCTATTCACATGTGCCTATACTCCTCTTGGGACACTTCTAGCAAACCTGCAGAAAAGAGACTTCACAATGCACCGGACATGCTGTAATTGATCTGTGAAAAGTATGAAAGACAATGACTTAACATAAAAGAAGAACATAGACATATACTTTAAAGTGCAAGTCTAGATAGAGGTAAAAATTCTAAGTCTTGATTCAAGGTAAAATATGGCAGTGCTCTACCTTACAAGCCCGAGAGATTTTTGGGCAGAGTTTTACCTTAAGGCTAAGAGAGTGGATCTGCTTCTCAAATGAGAATTTTTACAATATATATAAAAGAGAAAATAACTTGGCACTTTTTGGAAAAGACTTTGGCACTCTTTTTGTAAGCTGGCCCATGCACATTGTGAGCCTTGGGAAGAGGAAGTCGTTTGATTGTCAGCTCTTGATTTGACTTTGGCATTCCACATTAACGTGAAAACATGGGCGTGCCTCTTTTCTACAAATAGACTGCTCTTTTCTTGTAAACAAACTATGGTTTATCCCCTCATAAATGCAAAATGAAGAAAATAGGCTGCATTGTTTATTGTTCACACCGTTTGGTGACCACTTGACAAGCGTTGCTCCAATTGCAAGAAAAAATCCCTAAGTTGACACCTCCTCTTGCCACCTAAACTACTTGTCAACTTCTGCACTTTGTCTTCTTCCTAGTTTCTCTCTTTATAGCTTTGTCACTTTCTGGCTTCTTCTGGCAGGTCATTGCATTCCTTGGGCTCTTCCTAGTTGCCTTGGCCACTTTTTACTAATTTTCAAATAAGTGACACGTGGTGCATTCCACTGTGAAACAGGCAAGACATGTGGCAGCATCTACTTGACTCATGGAAGCTTTAGGCACCTTTTGAAAGTCTTGCAAAAGAGGACATGTGTCAGCGTTTGCTCTCTTTAGCAATTTGTTTGGGGCCCACCACAATTCTCATGAGACAAAAGAGAAAGACTGCGAGTGTTGACACTTGTCAACTTCTGTCAAGCCTTGCAAGGGACACTGGCACGTTCCGCTGCTCCAAGAAAAGCATGTTAAAGCCTTCTGCGGTCTAGATTTCTTAGTGTAAAATTTAGCATTCACAGGCCCGTCACTGCATTTGAATTTCCAACAGCTAGTTTGTCGTGGTTGACTTTGACGTCTTCGGGCCCGTCATCCCTTGGACTTCTTCGGCTTTCTTGATTTAGCCTTTTCTGTAGACTTCTTTCTTTACACCTTCATTTCAGCTTTTGGAAAGCGTCCTTCATTTGGCAAGAGCTGCCTGCAAGGGCACATACCCTTTGGGCGGTCTTCTTTCTCCTTGGGTTTCTTGCTTTAGGCTTTTCTTGCAGGTTTTTTTCCACAGACAATTTTCCCACTGACAAAAAGTCCACAAGAATTGTTCGGCTGCTTTGCCTTCAGAATTTTCTTGACTTTTTCCTTCAAATTTCTTGCTTGTAGGCTATCTTCCATTCTGAATTCCTTCAAAAAATTTATTCGAAGGAATTCCTTCAGATAAAAAGTCTGAAAGAATTCAATGCCTTAGTCCTTTGTGAGATTTTTGTTTGTAACTTTTCTGAATTCCTTCAAACTTTTTGTCCAAAGGAATTCCTTTCGAACAAAAAGTCTGAAGGAATTATGCCTTTGCCTTTTGACTACTTTAAACAAACTTCTGAAAGAACTTACCTTTGCGGCTTTCTCTGTGGCCTCTTTGAACTATTCTCTGCCCTTCGCAAGGGCTCTTGAACCCAAAACTGCCCTCCGCAAGGGCAATTATCCTTCAGGAGACTTGAACTTTTGATTGAACCAAAGCTGTTGAACCAAGCTTTGAACCAATCATTGAACCAAACTTTGAACCAAGTGATGAACCATTTGATTGAACCAAAGTGATGAACTTCATCGATTGAACTTTGCAGTTGAACCAAGCCGTTCAACTGACTAAGTGAATTGAGTGATTGAACCATCTGATTTGAACAAAAGCATTGAACCAAAGCATTAAACTTTGTTGATGAACTTTAACATTGAACCAAAAAATGTTGAACTAATGCATTAAACCAAGCCGATGAACCGATTGAGTGAACTGAGTGATTGAACCATCCGATTGAACCAACGTGTTGAACTGAAGCGATGAACTTACCGATTGAACCAAGGGTTCAACGGTTCAAAGATGTTAACCTTCCTTGTGAATTTTTGACAAGAGTCCGAAGAAGCTTTGCAAAAACTTTGCACTCTTTGAACTAGTTCTTCATGTGCCGAAGGACTCGCCTGCAGAGTTCGTAGAAAAATCTTCTTTGTAGAATCTGTAGAAACTTCACCTCCATAGTTCATAGAAAATCTATGCCTGCAGAAATGGTAGAAAAAAACCAGTAGAGTCCATAGAAATAGACCTGTAAAGTTCGTAGAAATTTCTAGACTTGTGCAAAATCAAAAAATGAAATGGCCCGAAATAGCAGGGGAAGAAGGGGACCAATTTCTGGCCTATTGGACCAAAAATGGTCAACAAATTGGTGACTCCCAGAGGAAGCATGATTACTATGCTTAGAATCTAGTTGCCTCAAAATCCATTGGGCATAGAGTCAGAATGTAACTTAAAGATCAGTAATAGCCATGATAAATTCAAGAATCAATCATGAGCCTTTACCCCACACATAAAGGAAAACACACACAAGGATAAAAACACTACTTGTGAAAACTGCACTTAGGGAAAGCAAGAAAGAAACTGAAAGCAAACTACTATATACAGTTAACCAGGAATATTTGCCTCCCTCCTAGATCAAAAGGAAAACTTCTTAAGTCCCCTTCTTGGCAAGAAGACTTATGGTGTCAGACAAGTGGTGGATTTAAAAGGAGATTTGGTGACCTGCTCCTCTTGCCTACCACCTAAATTGGCCTGCATTCAAGTGGAGATTCAAACATGCTTCCAACATACATGTATCCCTTTTGTTCCTAGAAGCTTGTTGAATGTTGGTCCTTCATGCTGGTGCGTATCACCAAGAAATCAATGGTTGTTGGCTCATTATCATGGGTCATTTGATATGCATAGTCCCTTTGCAATGCATCATGGTCCAACCTATTTCCTTCTGCTTCATTGAATACTCTATCAAACTCATCCTCTACTTCTTCCTCAAAGATTAGGATCTCTAGATGTTCAAAGATATTCTCATGATCCTCCTCCAACTCAAGCTCCTCGGCGTAGGTGTTCTTTATAGCATGTTTGGGGAAGTCGTTTGCTGAATAAGGATGGGTCCTATCAAACCTCAATCTCTTTGTTGAGTTCAAAGGCCATTCAATGAATTTGAAGGGAACACCCTTAGCAGTAGACTGTGTGGTGATTTTAGGCATAGGAGGCTAGACTGGTCTTATTGAACCAAGATACTATTTCTTGATGGCACCAAAACTACTTAACCAGCTGATTCAACTCGGAGTCACCATTGGTGTTGATGTAAAAGCCTCCAAAGGCTGGTTGGTTGAAGAACACACCAAAAATTCTTCAACTCTTTGGACACAACTTGTCCTAGTTGGTCCCACTGGGTGTGCCAAAAAAATGTTGATGCAGTGGATTGCACTTGGGCCAGGACATCTAGCTCCTACCCTTCCACACGCAATAATGGAAACTCCCCTTTTGCCTATGGGACTAACGAAGCTGGAGGGGAGAGTCTCTAGATAAGGGCTAGCTCCCTCTGATGTATCTTTTAGGCCCTGGTTTCTCCTACTACTAACAAATAAAATGAAAAAGGGGGGGATGAAAAGGGAGAGAGAGATTCTAAAAATAGAACCTAAGCCTAAAAATGAAAAGGTGATACACTAGAAAATGTTGACCCACTCATCCCGAACATACACTTTTCACCAGGAAGAAATGCCCATACACTTCATCTGAAGGGGGAAGCTCTTTTGTTTTAGTGATTCAAGGGTCCATAGAGATACATGGAGGAAGGAACTACTGAAGGTGCTCTCCGACACAATTGGGTAGCCTATTCACATGCACCTATACTCTTCTTGGGACACTTCTAGCAGACCTGTAGAAAAGAGACTTCACAATGCACTGGACATGCTGTAATCGATCTGTGAAAAGTATGAAAGACAATGACTTAACACAAAAGAATAACATAGACATATACTTTAAAGTGCAAGTCTAGATAGAGGTAAAAATGCTAAGTCCTGATTCAAGGTAAAATCTGGCAGCACTCTGCCTTTCAAGCTTGAGAGATTTTTGGGCAAAGTTTTGCCTTAAGGCTAAGAGAGTGGATCTACTTCTCAAATGAGAATTTTTACAATATATATAAAAGAGAAAGGAACTTGGAACCTTATGGAAAATACTTTGGCGCTCTTTTTGCAACCTGGCCCATGCATGTTATGAGCCTTGGGAAGAGGAAGTCGTTTGATTATCGGCTCCTGCTTTGACTTTGGTGTTCCACATTAATGTGAAAACATGGCTGCACCTCTTTTTTGCAAATAGATTGCTCTTTTACTACAAATAGACTATGGTTTGTCCCCTCATAAATGCAAAATGAATAAAATTAGCCACGTCGTTTACTGTTCATGCCGTTTGGTGACCACTTGACAAGCACTGCTCCAACTGTAGGAAAAAATCCCTGAGTTGACACCTCCTCTTGCCACCTGGACTACTTGTCTACTTTTGCACTTTGTCTTCTTCCTAGTTTCTCTATTTATGGCTTTTTCACTTTTTATCTTCTTATAGTGGGTCACTGTGTTCCTTAGGCTCTTCCTTGTTGCCTTGGCCACTTTCTGCTGATTTTCAAATAAGTGACATGTGGTGCGTTCCACTATGAAACAAGCAGGACACGTGGCAGCATCCACTTGACTCATGGAAGCTTTAGGTACCTTTTGAAAGTCCTACAGAAGAGGACATGTTTCAGCTTCTACTCTCTTTAGCAATTCGTCTGGGGCCCACCATAGTTCTCACAAGACAAAAGAGAGACTGCGGGTGTTGACACTTGTCAGCTTCCACCGAGCCTTATAGTGGACATGTGGCACATTCTACTACTCCTAGAAAAGCATGTCAAAGCCTTCCATGGTCTAGATTTCCTAGTGTAAAATTTAGCATTCGCGGGCTCGTCACTACATTTGAATTTCCGATGGCTAGTTCGCCATGGTTGACTTTGACATCTTCAAGCCGTCACCCCTTGGAGTTCTTCGGCTTTCTTACTTTAGCCTTTTATATGGACTTCTTTCTTTGCACCTTACTTTTGGCTTTTGGAAAGCATCCTTCATTTGTCAAGATCCCCCTACAAGGATACATACCCTTTAGGTGGTCTTCTTTCTCCTCGAGTTTCTAGCTTCGAGCCTTTCTTGTGGGCTTTTTTCCGCAGACAATTTTCCTGCAGATAAAAAGTCTGCAAGAATTATTCGTCTGCTTTGCCTTAAAAATTTTCTCATCTTTTTCCTTCAAATTTCTTGCTCGCAGGCTATCTTCCATTCTGAATTCCTTCAGACTTTTTGTCCGAAGGAATTCCTTCAGATAAAAAGTTTGAAAGAATTCAATGCCTTAGTCTTTTGTGGGATTTTTGTTTGCAGTTTTTTTGAATTCCTTTAGACTTTCTGTCCAAAGGAATTCCTTCAGACAAAAAGTATAAAAGAATTATGCCTTTGCCATTCAACTGCTTTAAACAAAATTATGAAAGAACTTACTTTTGTTACTTTCTCTGTGGCCTCTTTGAAGTGTTCTCTGCCCTCCACAACGGCTCTTAAACCCAGAACTACCCTCTGTAAGGGCACTTGTCCTTTGAGAGACTTGAACTTTTGATTGAACCAAAGCCGTTGAACCAAGCTTTGAACCAACCATTGAACCAAACTTTGAACCAAGTGATGAACCATTTGATTGAACCAAAGCGATGAACTTCACTGATTGAACTTTACCGATTGAACTTTGCAGTTAAACCAAGTTGTTGAACTGACTAAGTGAACCAAGTGATTGAGCCATCTGATTTAAACTGAAGCATTGAACCAAAGCATTGAACTTTGCTGATGAACTTTAACATTGAACCAAAAAATGTTAAACCAATGCATTGAACCAAGTCGATGAACTGACTGAGTGAACCGAGTGATTGAACCATCCAATTGAACCAAGGCATTGAACTGGTTCAATGGTTCAAAGATGTTAACCTTCCTTGTGAATTTTTTGACAAGAGTCTGAAGAAGCTTTGCAAAACCTTGCACTTTTTGAATTGGTTATTCATGTGCCGAAGGACTCACCTGGAGAGTTTATAGAAAAATATTATTTGTAGAATCTATAGAAACTTCACCTACATAGTCCGTAGAAAATCCATGCCTACATAAATGGTAGAAAAACACCTACAGAGTCTGTAGAAATAGACCTGCAGAGTCTGTAGAAATTTCCAGACTTGTGCAAAATCAAAAAATGAAATGGCTCAGAACAGTAGGGGAAGAAGGGGACCGATTTCTAGCCTGTTGGACCAAAAATGGTCAACATGTTCATAGTTGTAGAAAACCATACTCCTTGATGGAAAATTAGCTTATATTACCTTGTTCAGATAATGTTTTAAACAATGTCCCACATCATGATAATTGAAGCACTCAACCTTTCTCACACTTTTTTACTAATTACCCCTATCATATTTCTAAACAAATTCATTTTTAATAGGTCTCTTACATTCTCTAGCCCTATCACCAAATTGATTACATGTGTAACAGTAACCATTAAAACTTGCATACCTCATGACATTTGGCCGTCTAATCTGAATTGTCTTTATTCTACTAGCACCTTCATTCCTTATCTAATGTTTTGTCTTCAAAGGATGATCTACCTTTCTCTCATTGACATTCATGTCAACTTGAGAAGCACCTTTGGGATCTTCATTAAAACCCAATCCGAATCTATCACTAGCTAACTTTTGACTCTTTACGAGATCATCAAGATCATTAGAACTTTTATCAAACTTGACAAATGATTTCACCTTGCTTACAGACTTCTCTAACTCATCTTTTAAAGACAATCTTAGAATCATACCTTGAAAATTCATCTTCTTTATATTTTAGGCTTACAGACAGGATTTCCAATTGATAATTGAGATGCTTTACCATATCTTCATTTTCCTTGGTGTCTTCATTCATTTTTGCCTCAAATGCACTAAATTTCTACCCATAGTCCTTGAGTTTAGATTTCATCTTCTTATTTATCTTCTTCTCAATCTTTAGTTCTTCATGAGCATTTGTGAATGTAGTCTCATAGTCCACCTCATCTTCATCATAATCTAAATCACACCAAGTAGACTCCTTTCGATGTGAGCAACTACCTTCCTTAGCCATGAACAACACTTCATCTTCAATAGGAAAATCATCTTCATGATCATACTCTAAGTCACTAGCTTCACTCTCATCTGATGAGTTGTAATCTTCTCTAGTGTAGAGACTCTTCTTGTCTTTGAAGTACTTCTTCTTATTATCAAACCTTCTAAATCCCTTTTTGCTTTTATCAAACCTGAATGATCACTTTCCATCATCATGATCTTGATAATCTTCTTCATCATCATTATTCTTATACTTATGAGGGCACTTATTAGCAAAATGTCCTACCTCTCCACAATTGAAGCATTTGAGATTTAGTTTACCCTTATACTTGCTTGAACCTATTTTCAATTTTATTGAAATCAAAGTAATTAGCTCATCCTCATCTATATCAAAAATGTCATCCTCTTTGGGTTTCTTACCTTGGAACTTCTTCTTTGTCTTCATTTTAGTCTTGAATTTTGATTCCTTATTTGGTGGTATATCATCATTTTTCCTCATCTCATAGGCAGTAAGGGTGCCATGCAATTGATCCATCTTCAACTAAGCAATATTATGACTTTATTCTATAGTAGATACCTTTAGACCAAACTTGAAGGATAGAGACTGTTTTCAATCAGACGCGCACCCTTGTGAAGGTAGTTCTAGACCTTCACAGTCTAGTGAAACATGGAAACAATCCTAGGTTGTCGGTAACCTAATCAGTGGATTGAATCTCTAGATTATAAGGGCTAGATCCCTTTGGTATACCAATTAATATCTTTACTCTATGTTATGAACAGTTGGAGAAAAGGGAAGAAATAAACTTGAAGGAAAATCCTATCTAATAATGGTGATACACCTAAATTTTGTTTGATCCACTCAATTTGGGATCCTAAAACACTAATCAAATAGTAAAAATATTGAATTTTTAACTCCAAATGACCCCTATGCATCAGTATTTCATGAAAAGGTTCTATCTGGTAATCAAAGATTGAGGGAAATAAAGGAATAGGCCTGATTCAAGTCACTAACTAGACACTTATATCCACTATAACTTTAGCCAAGAAATGTTAAACATAGAACATCACCTACATAATCTGATTAGTTAGTAACTACGTAAGAATCAAGACTTGATAAGGAAGACAATTCTATCACATATGCAAATCAATGACATAAATACACTATACCAACACTTTGGAATCTAAAAATTGTCCTTCTATTAATTTGAAAAGGTTACACAACACAAATTTTGGCAAAATAAGGTCTTGCCAAAAAGAGGATAAATTTCAAGGCTGAAAAGCCAACTTATATAGAAAAAGATAGAACAACCAAGAGGTTCGCACTGAAAATAGAAGAAGAGGTCAACTCAATCCAACTTGTGTTATTTCAGCCTTTAAACAAAATCTATTTTTGTTTTATGCCTTGCATGAAAACTCTTTGGCATTAAAACTGATGGAGAGCCCAAGTTTGAGTCAAAACTCTCATCATGAATGATGTTATGCCAATCTTGAAATATAGACTCCTATTGAACTCCTTTGCATGAAATCAATGCCAAAACTAAAATTAGAACTCCACTTGAATTGTTGGAATGTTGAAAGCCTTCAATAAGATAAGCAAGGGCACATGCATGAAAGTCCATGTTGGCATAGAAGGGATGAGGTAGACCTAAGTTTGACTAGTCAAACTCTTGCATGGAAAGCCATTACCTATTGATTAATCTTAAAGCTGAGTTAGATCATTAAATGGATGAGATTATTAGGAGATAAGCTTGTTTTCAATAACTAGTCAATTGAAGCTTTGACCAATCAATTGTAAATAGCCTTTGCTTGCATGGATGACGAGAGGTGCACTCAAATTCAACTCCTTGTTAGCTCTCTGCCTTCCATTCTCAACTCTTCATATTCAACATGTATTCCTTCCTATGGAATTTATTTGTGTCTATTCTATAGACTTTTCTTCTACATGTATTTATCTTAGACTTATTCCTTCCTACTCATTTCATTTAGAATTATTTCCTTCGATATTACACAATAATCCTTAGGGATATTTGAAATGACACTTTCCTTCGGCTTTCATTAGATAAAAAGTCTAAAAGAATTATTGTCCTTTATGAATTTTTTCAAGCACCTTCCTTCTAAAAAAAAGTCCAAAGGAATTCATTCCTTTTGGCTTGCCTTTTTTCGTAGGGAATATACCCTTCAACATTTTTGCAAGTGACCCTTCAGGTTTTGTGTAAAATTCCTTTTCCAAAGGGCTAATAACCATTCAATTTTTTTGTTTTGAACTTTTTTGAAGGGTAGATACCCTTCAGGATTTTTGTTATTGATCCTTTTTTGAAGGGATTCTCCCTTCAAAAAATTTTGAATGGTCTTTTCCAAAGGTAAAGTAACCCTTCAGAAAAAATGTAAAGGTCCCTTTCTCATGGACAATTTATTCAAAGCCTTTTTTTGCCTTAGACTTTTCTATCAGAATTTATGTAATGGACAATTCCTTCGAACAAAAAGTCTGAAGGAATTCTTGGAAGTGAACTTTTTTTTAGCTTTTTTGTCTGATACATTCCTTCAAAAAAAAATTTGAAGGAATGTCTATTTAGACTTTATACAAATGTCCCTTCAAGTTTTCGAAACCATCCTTTGGGATTTTGACAATGGTCCTTTTTTGAAGAAAATGACCCTTCAAAAATTTTGTAATCAACCCCTCAAAAAATTAATTAACCCTTAGATAAATGGAAAACTAACCTTTAGGACTTGGTAAATGGTCCTTAAGACTTTTTTTTGGTGCCTTTTCTTCTTGCAAAGAACCTTCCCAAAGGGAACATACCCTTTGAAAGAAATGAAAGTGACCCTTAGAAATTGTGTAAAAGTCCTTTTGACAAGAAAAGAACCCTTCAAAATTATGTAAATGCACCCCTCAAATTAATGCTTTAGACAAAAAGTCTGAAATAATTTGACAAAGGACAAAACTTGAAAGAATTATTTCTAAAATAAATAGGCATTATTATTTTGCCACGAGCGCTTTGTGAAAAAAAATTGTCAAAGGAAAACTTGAATGCCAACACTTAGCCCAAAGGTTGAAGATGTATACACATTAGGCTCTTTTGGACCTGTCCCTGTAATTTCTCTGAACACCTCAAAAAACTTGCTTGGATCCTTCCATTACAATGACATAAAAAAATTTGAATGATAAGGGTGGCAATTTTATCAAGAACAAAGAGATGATTGGTAGTTATACCTTGCATCTTTGCAAAAGATTGAAGAGCTCTATAGGGATATGTTTCCTATTAAAGAGAATTTTTATGATAAATTTGATCAAGAATAAACTATTCAAAATCATAATATAGAATGGGTTGCCTATTAAAATCTCCTTGAGGATTTGCATGAACTTACAACAGTTGATAAGAAGGATGAGGTCACTCAAGGACAATGCATTGATGAGATATCAATTGACAAGGTTGTAGATGACAAGCAGTATGAAGAAGATCTGGAAGTACTAGATGAGTTTATATTTTTTGGTGACGGGTTTGTTGTTGATGACTCATTTGAGGAGATTCTAAGAGAGTTGGTGAGAAAGAAAAATGCCTCATCAAAGGTTCTGATTAATAAACATCCTGCCTTGCAACTTGTATCATCTCTTGAGATGAGTGAGTATATGAATTTCCCTTTTGATCCTTGTGGATCATGCTTTATCATGATTAGTCAGTTAGTTGGTTTTCCTCTAAGTTTTGTTCAAGCACAGTAGTTTTATTTTATTTTGTTCCAAATAAGTACTTGTTTGCACATTTTCTTTTTAGTTAGTTTTCCTTGCTTTATGTGTTTCCCTTCTTGTTTTGGAGGATGAAGGTTATCTCTTGCCAAAAGAGAGTTTGTAGTCATGGATTAGATCTATTATTTCTTTTTGAATTCAAAAATCATGTATATGTCTAGGTTCTCAATCATAACAAGCATACTTCCCAGTTGAGTCACCAAAATGTTGATAATTTTGACCCCATAGGTCAAAATTACCACCCTTATCATTCAAAGCTTTTTATGTCACTATAGTGGAAGGATCCAAGTAGGTTTTTGAGGTGTTTAGAGTAATTGTAGGGATAGGTCCAGAAGAGGCCAACGCGTATGCATCTTCAACCTTTGGGCCAAGTGTTAGAATTCAATTTTTCCTTTGGTAGAAGTTTTCCACAAAGAGCTTGTGACAAAAGAATAAAACCTATTTATTTCAAAAGGAATTCTTTCAGGTTTTGTCTTTTGTTGAATTATTTCAAAAAATTTATTTGAAAGATTTTCCAAGACAACTTTTTTGAAGGTTTCTTTTTCCATCTTCGAAGAGTTCTTTTTCTTGTCGAAAGGACTTTTACACAATTCCAAAGGGTTGTTCTCATTTCTTCAAAAGGGTATATTACCTTCAGGAAGGTTCTTTGCAAGCATAAAAGGCCCTTAACAAAAATGCTAAAGGGTTCCTTTTATATCTCTGAAGGGTTATTTTCAATTTATCTAAAGGGTATCTACCCTTCGAGAAACGGTAAGTCAACTTTTTTGAGGGACTATTTGTAAAAGTCTGAAGGTCTTTTTCTTTAAGAAGGGTACTTTGGAGAAAGTTGAAGGGTCCTTTATAAGAAATCCAAAGGTTAAGTGGACCGTTACAATAAGTTTAAAAACCTCTTTTGGAAGAGTTCATTTCAAAGTTGCCAGAAAGGACCTTTACAATTTATCTGAGGGGTCACTATCCCTTTGACAAAGTCACTTAGCAAAAGTTTTGAGGGACACTTTTGAGAATCCCAAAGGGCACTTTCCCTTCGAGAAAGTTCATTTTGAGAATTTCAAAGGGTTAGAGTCCCTCCAAAAAATTCCACTCAAAAAATTTTAAGGGCTTGTATAAAAGCCCGAAGGGAAATTTGCTAAGGGCAAAGACAAGAATAATTCCTTCAGACATTTTCTGAAGGAAATAAACAATATAATAGGGCATGTTCAAATAACTTGAGGGGTCACTAGAAACAATGTTGAAGGGTATGTGCCCTATGAAAAAAGGCAACGGTAATTAGGAATGAATTCCTTTAGACTTTTTGCTCGAAGGAAGTTTATGAAGGAAGTTACTTGACAAAAATCCCAAAAGATAAGAATTTATTCAAACTTTTTGTCTGAGGGAATTATCCAAAGGAAATGAGTAGTAAAAAATAAGCCACAGACAAAAGCTGAAGGAAATTATCATTTAAAATAGCCCTGAGGACCATTGAATAAGTCTAAAGGAAATGAGTAAGAAGGAAAATGCCTGGAACAAATAAGTTATAGAAGAAAATTTTATGGAAAAAACATAGACAAATAGAAGGAATATATACTCAAAAACAAAGAACCAAAAACAAAAGGCAAAGGTTTTCAACAGCCAATAAATAGATTAACACATTTTACAGTCTATATGTAGAGCATGCAACATGACCCAAAGCAAGACTAGACATGTCTAAGACATGCAATCATTTCAAACATGACTCTTTTAGTTCTAAAATGGAGACTCGAATGACTCAAGGAGTTTAACATTGGAGAGCTTAACATAGAATTTCATGCATGCACTCTTGTTTTGTCTTAAGCTTTTCAAACATTTCCAACAGTTCAATAAGAGTTATAAATTTAGTTTTGGTGTTGATTTCATGAAAAGGAAAGCTTGCAAACATTCTAGTAGTTCAAGAGGAGTCTATATTTGAATATTGGTGTAGCCTTATGCATGATGAAGATTTCGATTCAACTTGGTCTCTCCTTTACTATTTTCAATGCCAAAGATGTTTCATACAAGGCATAAGACAAAAATATTTTTTATTTAAAGGAGGAAATAGCACAAGTTGGACTGAGTTGACCTCCTCTTCTAATTTTAGTGCCAACCTAGTGAATGTTGTATCTTTTTCTATATAAGTTAGCTTTTCAACCTTGAATTGTATCCCTCTTTTGGCAAGACCAAAAATTATGCCAAAGATTGAGTTGTAACCTTTTTTAGATTAATATAAGGACTATTTTCAATTTATAGCTATTGTTATAGTGTATTTATGTTAGTGATTTGCACATGTGATAGATTTTTTCTTCCTTGACAAGTTTTGATTCTTACCTAGTTACTAGCTAATCAGATTTTGTAGGTCATGTTTTGTGATTAACATCTCTTGGTTGAAGTTGTAGTGGATATAAGTGGCTAGTTGGTGCCTTGAATCAAGCCTATTCCTTCATTTCCCTCAAGATTTGATTACCAGATAGAACCTTTTCATGAAATACTGATGCATAGGGGTTATTTAGAGTTTAAAATTCAATCTTTTTACTATCTAATAAATGTTTTAGGAGTTCAATTTGAGTGGATCAAGCAAAATTTAGGTGTATCACAATCATTAAATAGGATTTTCCTTCAATTTTATTTCTTCCCTTTTCCCCAATAGTTTTTAGCATAGAGTAAAGATACTAATTAATACACCAAAGGGAGCTATCCCTTATAATCTAGAGATTCAATCCACTATTTAGGCCACCCACAGCCTAGGATTGTTTCCATGTTTCAGTAGACTGTGAAGATCTGAATCTACCTTCACAAGGGTGAAAGTATGATTAACAACAAAGATCTTAATACCTTTTGAACTATAGTATCCTCTTTGAGGTTTTATCTAAGACCTCGGATGATGTTCATAATCCCATCAACTCTTTGCAGAAAGGATGCCAATAAATCTTCTTCCTTCATCTTGAGACTTTCAAATTGCCTTCTTGAATCTACAACTTAGCAAGCTTAACCTTTGAATACCTTTCATAAATGATCTACATTTTATCCCATATATCTATAACATATTTACAATTGATTACCTTGGTGTATTTAGTCTTTGAAAGACCACAAGTGATAGCATTCTGAAACAGCTTCTTGTCTACATTACTAGATGGAGAAGTAGTAGGAGCAACATAACCATCCATAACAGATTTCCATACATAAAAACCTAGGTACATAATGTATGTCCTCATCCTTGCACTCCAAAATGCATAATTGGATCCATTCAACATCTATGATTTCTTGGTAGAAAAACCTCTTTGATGACTACCCATATTGTACCTTGGATCACCTTCAAGTTGTCAAGCCTATACAAAAGGACCTACTCTAATACCAATTTTTATAGGTAAAATCACTGAGATGGGGGCTGAATAATTGAGCCCATATATTTAAATTATAATTCCAATCCTTTTAAATTATTAAATAAACAACATACATCGACTTGATCAAACAAAATAAACAAGAGAGCTCATTCATTCAATACATACACAAGATCAAACACATAACATATAGTTTTTGTGGGAAACCCTCATGGGGAATAAAACCGAATATCAATCCTACAACACATAGACTACTTGTCCTATAATAGATTACAAATAAGAGACTGGTCAACTCGTTTAGACCATCAAACCTTGATCATATCCTCCTGACCAAAGGCCTTTAATGAAACACCTATTTCATAAGGAACAACTACCCCTAAGGAAGATCAAGTCCTTTAGACCCTCTTTTGAAGTGAACACATCCACCTTAAAACTAATGTCTTCAAAACTTAATGATGGATCTCTATTTATCTAACCCCTGCACAAACTTTCTCTCTGTCTCATACAGCCCTCTCACATAGGTATGCCACAATCTCTCTCCTTCTTCACTCAAATTGTCCTCATATGCACACTCAAACCTCTTCACATATCCTCAAACTAAAAGAGAAATTTTTTGACATTATAAATATGACCTACAGGTCTTTCACATAGTCATCAATCTGCTCTACTCTTAATTCATCAACTGGGCACTCTACCTCTCCTTTGTTCCACGACTATCACATACAACTTGCACTTGTCTCACTCATAATCCTAGAAACCAACACATTTTATTTCACCATTTATTGAGATATCATAATTATGAATAACACAATATTTCTTATTAGCCACAACACATGCCTTCACCCTTAAGGCAACTTACATGGGTTACACTTAAGCACAACTTTCTTTCAAATAAGCCTAAGTCACCTTTTAGGTTCTATGGAGACCCATTCACCTTTTTGACACTTCTCTAAGAAAAATAAGAACACATGACCACTTTTAAATGTATGGACCCATTCCAAATTATCCCTTTGATATACTCAAATGATCATAATCACCAAAACACTCTTATGCTTAAGCACAATTTGCTCAATCAACATTTTATGCACACAGTCACCATGAAAAAATACACAGTTGACTTATAAACCTTTGCTCATACTACATATGATTGATCAAACCTTCATAATGAACATAAATCATCCTCATATAGTCTACAACACTCCATAATATCTAATTCAACATGATACATCAAAATACCATCAAAATGAGCTCACATATCCTTCTTGGGTTACTTGTAAAACACATTCAAACACACAGTCAACCTTGGAGCTCAATATCTCTGTTTGTACATACATATAGATCTTAAAATCTATATTTATAGATTCACCTTGTATTAGTATACATCTTTTATTTTTACACCATGTCAAACTATACATAGATATAAAGTTATCACTCAACAACTAGGCACTGATCTTTCCTTTGTTAAATTCAAATATTTTAATTAAAATGATCATAGTTAAACCTTGAATAACATATTGTCATCTTGAGTCCTCACTTATCAAATTAAACATGTACCATTGATATTATTGTATGAATATTTCTTTAAAACATAGTGTGCCAATGATAAATGTTAAACCTTGAACATGTTCACCTCATCTTGTGCACTCTTGTAATATTGACTCAACGCACACCGTCGATCTTTGCAGATCAATCAAGTCTTTATCTTATAGTGTTTACCATTTTATCTTGTTCATAACCCCCATGATAATGACCCTTGACACCATAATTTTCCTTATAAGCACTTATACTATTAAAAATCATGCACTTCTTACCATCTCTCTCAACATGCAATGTTAGATCAAAATTGTATGATCGCCTATGCACTGTTAGATCTTAAAAGAAGCACGATCTTTATCTCTATTAACCAATGAACACTTTGACCTTTTTGACTTGATACACATCATATAAATTCACTATATGATCACCTATGAGCCATTATATAATAATTTTTTCTTGATCTTTAACATCATGCAAAATAGACTAAATATGGGGACCATTGTTATCTGCCTAGAAGGCCAACTTTGCACCTCCATATCTTTTTCTTCGCTCAAGTGCAAGTTCTAAAAAATTGACCATATAATCTCCTCACATAGGATAATCCAACCATATAACAATATACTCTTATAAACCTTACACATGTGAGATATAATAACATTAAAATGCTTCCTTAGATTTATCTATTCACAGAGCTAACTATGTCAAGAACTGTCTAGAAAGACCAACTTTGCAGATACATAGCTTTTGTTCCACTTGAGCGCTTGACCTAAAAGTTAGAGTAAATTAACTTGGCAAAAATTAAACAAACTCATATGATAAATTTATCCTAATACATCCACACGTGTGAGATATGCCACCATCAAAATTTCTACTTAGCTTTTCTTGCCACATTACAAATTTGGCTAAGTATGGGAAAACACTATCAAAAGGCCTGAGAGCCTAAGTTTGCACTTGTATATATTTTATCACACTTCATTGGTAGAATTGAGGAATTTTACATAGAAACTAGGGACTAATTTTATCACAACCATATGACCAACTCCCCTTGACTCATCCACATGTGGCAATAGTCATGTCAGCGAACTGTCTACTCAGATTTTCTGCCACTAGATCCAAAATGTCTAGATGAAAACAATGATCAACAAGATGAAATACACTTATGCACATAAGCACTCAAAGAATATAAAACCTCTTATAGGACCCCTTTAACATTCTCAATACTCAATATTCATCCTTTAACATCTCTAACCATGCCAATATTAAAGATCAACTAAGCCTCCTTCAAGCATACTTGAACAAGCACATTGCACACTTTGTCATTATCACTTAGACTATCAAGGAACTTCATCCACTCACTTGGACATCTCCATGGCATTATTGAAAACTCTCAAAAAATATTAATATATACATTTATGACATATATCCTACAATGATGCATCCTTCCTAGCAAACTCATCCTAGTACACATTCTTTAAAGCATACAGCTTACCCAACCTTATATATTGACTACCTATACATGTTATGGATTACACTGAACTTACATAATCACATATATTTATATCCACATATTACATGAGCATAGATTGATTCTTTCCCAGTAGGATCATTCTTATTCTTATTTCCACATATCTATTAAGTTATATTATCGTGATTCACATATACAGTGGGGGCATATTTTTTCCTTCACTCCCTCCACATTGCCATGCTATTATATTTAGTACACATTATGCCTTGACATATGACATAGATTGTTTAAATACATTCCCTTATTATATTTTTGAATCTTTACCACTTAACCTTTTATTTTATTTAATTGAAAATATTTTAAAATAAAAAATATCAAAACATTTCAAAAATATAAAATCAGGACCTAAGTATGACATGTTTTATAGTTTCTATTACTCATGTTATTTATCACATGTTTCATATAATACATGTTATTTTATTACACACATTCATTTCATGGTATATATGAGTGAGTAAGACATTTGAGCTTCATATGATACATGGATGCACAGATGCAGGACATTCCTATACCTAAAGGGCATGCCAATGGTAGAGGCATCTCATTTTATATCTTATAGTCGTATAGGTTATATATTTATATGACCTTTCCATTTATCATATTGAACTAAATTGATTAATTATATGTACCTTTATATTGATTATATTATTTACAATGTTACATTTCAATTATATGTTACTTTGTTATATTGTGACATTGGCATAGATTTATAGTGTAGAATAGTTTGACTTGTTTTATGCTCAATAGTTACTATTTCATTTCCTATAGGTTAGTCATTAATTATTATTTTTTAGCTCTTGCTTATGTATATGAAATTATTTGATTGAATGCATCATTGTCTGCCTTTTTCTTTGGGCCCTTGGCTTTTTTTTTTCTTGTACCTTTGATTGAGTTTTTATTGAATGATATTTCTTGAGGCCCTTACATTTTCATATTTATTTTGCTTGATTGTGTTTTCATCATAGACTCTTCATTTGGGACCCTACATTTTTTATCACGTTTTCCTTCAACAACCCTACTTTTTTGTGTGACATTTGATTGTTAATTATTTTTGTCTCTTGGAATGTACGACATTTAATTGTTTATTGAGTGTGTTTATTTCCTTTTATGACATTAAGTGTTATTACATGTTTTTTATTAAATACATCATGGTCATGACACTGTGTGTTTATAAGTGGATAAATATAGGATTGTTTGTTGAATTTGTGATGCCATGAATCATATCACACACTTCCCTATTTGTGGGTGCTGTTATGATCTATATCATGTATCTTTCTTGCATAGTTATTTTTCAATGCTTATATCAGTGATTGTTACTACTTCATGAATAATTGTTATGTGTATCTTCACATGAAACTTGCAAGATTTAAATTGCATGTATCATATATGCTTTGATGATACATTCATGCTACAATAAAATAATCTCCAAATGTTAGTACATAATTTAATAGGATTACATATTTTTACATAACATGTTGTGGTTTACTATTTTATTTTGAGATGATAATTTGCATCCCCATATCCCTCACATCAAAATTGAGGCATATTAGTGGGTTTGTCATATATATATATTGTTAGTGTAGGTTTTTTGTTTTTAGGTTTACCTCCACATTTATTTTGTCATCTTGCTTAGGTGTACACTTGTCATGGAGGAGTTACATTCCAAGTGGGACTCACCCTTGACTGGCTATTATGGGTATAGGAATATTTTGACCACCACCATGTATCATGTGACCTCCACCATTTGTCATGTGGGAGTTAAAAATTAATTAATTTTGTACATATCCTTTATGAGAGATTCAACATGGGACTTGACTCATTTATGAATTATGCTTTTATGTGTGTAATTTTTGGTTCTCGTCTACTACCTAGGTTTCATGCATGAATGGCTGATTAGAGATCTTGGATGACTCCAACATGGTATTAAAGCCTTGATAACAATGTTTTTATGGCATTTCAAATCCTTGGTGAGATTCTTGTCTTATCACACCACTACTCTTTATTCTTCATTTGGCCATTTTCGCGGATTTTAGGTGCATTTTCTCAACATGCATTAAAATTATGTCAAAAATGACTTAGATCAGAAAACAAACTTTATATTATTTAAGGGTTTTTTATGTTCTCTAATGGGTCTTTCTTAGATTTTAGAGTTGTATAGATTTGGTTTTTTTGAAGCATTTTTGTATATTTCCACACACTTGGGCATTTTTTGGTCATTTTGTTAGGGCTTGCTGAATGGTTCTATTCTTGGCATGATTCTCATGTGTTTGCATATAATATTTTTATTTTTCAACCAGGGTATATTGATTGAGCACAAGGGACATATTATCATTATATTCCTAGCCACTTAGCCTGCATACATCGTAGAGGATTGTTATTCTTTCACAACCCTTAGCAACCTCTCAAGCCTTCCAATAGATGTATAATGCCTTCTAATGGCAGCATAATGTCTTTCAATGACTACATAATATAAACTAACAATTGCATAACATCTTGCATAGCTCTTTCATTGCCTCCAACTATTCATTAATGGTATTCAAAGGAGCAAAAAAGAACAAACATCATCGCTTTGGTGGATCTAAAGTAATCTACCTAATCATGAACCTTCAAGTTTTGGTTTCACATGGTTCGATGCATGTTAAGACCTAGTTCAGCCTCTAAGTTCACCATTAACATTCCTATAGACTGTTAGGAATCAGAATAATTTTTTTCACTCAGACCTATTTATATGTTCCTAAGTTATGCTCAGACCTACAAGGACTCTATTTGAACCCTCTATTTCATCACCCTATTGAGCCATGGTACGAGGAGTTGGACTTCTATGGTGAATGGTTGTGATCAAAATGAGAGTGGTGTGTTTCGTGCATCAGCTCCTTCTTGGCATAATCCCTAATTGGCATTGAGCAGTTTCTCCATTGGCACTCCTACAAATATCTAGTGAGTTTCCTCTCTCTAACGGCAATGGCATGAGACTGTTAAATCACTACACCATTATTTGATCAGAGCTTCATTGGTTCCTTGACCTCTATGGTGGCATCATATAACCTCCTTTCATTTCTTTTTTATAAGTCTAAAACCTAATATCTTCCCTAAAATCATTTTTTTTAATTGGATATTTTTAATTATTATTTTTAAAATAGTTTTATTTTTTTAATTAAAACCACTTTAAATAAGGCTTTTTTCAGTAAAGTGTACATAGGGGTGTATGGGCAAGTTGGTTTTTTTACTTTAGTTGTCTTAAAGAGGTATGTGGTTTTATTTGGGTTCCAACGAGTGGTTACAAGGCATGTTTGGTGTTTAAAATCTTCAAGCATTTAAACTTTTAGTGCAAGTTTTTTATTAAATAGGCATCATTTATATGAAATTGATTGTGTAATAACTTTTGATTAATAACTCAAAATTTAGCATCATTTTTTTCAAAAGTTCATCATTTTTAGTTTCTCACACATTGGGCCTATTTACATTGTAAAATTCACTAAGTTATAAAGTGTCATATTTTGAGGGTTACCTATGTTATGGGCCCTATTGATTTATCCATTGTATCTTGTGCACTTATTTCTCACATATGGATGCAATCTAGACTATGCCCGACATCCCTATTCTGAACGTGCACTATTTGCATTGATTATTGCATTAGTTGCTCATATGGATTCATTTTTGGCCATGTCTGACATCCCATTCATGAGCATGCAGTATTTTATCATCATTATAGAGTTTATTGTGCAATATTTCACTTCTTTAGAGTCCTATATTAATCATGATGAATCCATTTGAAAGACTCTAGATGAGGGTATTTGATTTTACACCAGTGATTCTTCTAGGGAAGACCAACTATGCTTCTTGGCATGCTTACATAGAAGACTTACTCACAAGAAAGAACTGTATCCCATTTCTATATGGATAGATTCCTACTCCCACTAATCTTTTTCACCTCAATAAGCGGGATAACACTTATGACAAAGTTCTTGGTATTCTATTGTTACATTTTTTTCATGGATCTGCATTATCATGTGGAACATACAACATGTCCTTACACTATTTAGAGCACCCTACAGTCTTTTTTGATATCTTGTTGAGATTTACATCACACCTCCTTCTCTGCTTCTTATTGTCTCTTTAGAGACTATTGTACTTTCTCCTCTTACTCTTATTTCCTATGATGACACATCCATGGTGGATAGTGTTTTTTCTTTTGTAGAGCCACCACTATAAGACAAGATTCTGCTAGAGTTTAGTGGTCCCATTGTAAAGTCTACTTATATTCATGTGCATGATGTTGCTCATCCAAATCCATCATAGATTATTACTATAGAGGACTCTAATTTTCCTAGGGAGATTACACCTTATGAGATAATTGATGAATCTTCTCTTTCTATGGATTTTCAATCTACAGATCTATGTGATTCATCTGCAATCTTTTCTTCAGTTTCAAGGTTTGTTGAGTTGTGCTCTTAACTTCCCATGGACATTCTTTCTATGAATGTTCCATGTCATTCTTCTTCATCAAACTCACTTGTCCTTGGTGACACTTTTTAACTTGAGCACATTTTTGATACTGAGGACTCTTCTTCTGGTATAGATGACTATGATAGTGATGTGGGTACACCTCCACCATCTCTTTGTCACCTTCCAAATATTGAGGCTTTATTTCTTGATCTACCTACTTCTAGTCCATGTTAGACATTACAGAGTGTAGGTATCTTGATTCAGGACTCATCAGACATTGTGTAGTCTACTACATAGTTATAGTGCATTCTATAGTCTTTCATAGTCTTTACTTCCATTGCACCCTCATTGCATAGAATAGTTGGCCTTCCTATTATGAATGAGGAGTGTAGTTCCTTATATAGGGACTACACCTTGCTTGGAGATCCATTAAACACTTCATAGACTCATTCATTATTCTTAGGTGATCTTCTATGCATTGTACCTACTTCTGATAGGTTCACTTCAGTGGCATTACATTCAATTCTTGTGCATGATCTTCCCAAACCTATGCCACACTTTTGTTTTGGACCCTACTTAGAGTTATTTGTACTACTATCTTCATCTTCCATAATGGAATGGGTAACTTTTAGTACACACCTCATGCTTTTCCTTTGGAAAAAGGAAAAAACATTATTCAAAATAGATGGAACTTCTTCTATCTTTAAGTAGAGGATCTCATTAGTGGCATTGGTCATCTTACAAGCTATACTTGGAGTACAGACTACTTTAGCATCATCTTCAAGGGGAATTCTAACTCTCTCTTCTTCTTTTATTCTTTTTTTAGTGGGGGGGGTAGTATGGGTTTTCTCCTTTTCTTTGATATATGGGAGTTGCATTGTGCATGGGTACCTCATTAAGCCTTGTTATTAGGACCCATTTCCTTTACACACCTAAGCTAAATTTCAAACAAGACTTATTAGGTTTTTCTATTTTTAGGTTTACCTTCATGTTTGTTCTTTCAACTTGCTTAGGTGTACACTTATCATGGAGGAGTTACATTCTAAGTGGGAGTAACCTTGACTGGATATTTTAGGTATGGGAATATTTTGACCTCTACCATTTGTCATGTGACCTACACCATTTGTCATGTGGGAGTTACACATTTACTCCTTTTGTACCTCTCTTTTGTGATCTATCCAACATGGGACTTGACTCATTTATGCATTCTGATTTTATGTGTGTAACTTTTGACTCCAATATATATAAGCTTCACTTAATAAAAAAATCAGATTTTGGGATAGTAAATAATTCATATATTTTTTATTGTTTCATAATATTAATTTGGTTTAGATTATGGTGAAAATGTTTGCATATTGAGATAGATTCTAGGGGCATGTGCAAACATAGTATAGGAACATAGATTACAGGTTTTCAAATTCTTCATATTTGGGATAAAATGAGATATATATGCATAACATTCTATATAATGTTAGCATGGACTGGATCAGAGTACGAGGCCTAAACATTCTTCATGCACACACACTATTACAATTTTCTATCTAAGAGCATGACAATTATGGTAAATAAGATAACTAATTGAATCTATCAATCTATTTGCAATAGTTGGTTCACCCTATATGATCCTAGCCCCATTTCATCTTGAGGTTCAAGATAAATTAAATGAGAAGTGTTGTTGAGGTTCAATGTCACTCAACAACCTAACACCACTCTCGAGGGTTGTTTTTAACCCTTTTCAAAATCAAGGGTTGGGAGGAATATGTTATTCAAGAGTGAGATAACCTATTCCTAAAATCAGTCTAATTAAATAATTTATTTTATGATATTCTATTTTAGTGGAGAATTATGAAAATGCTAGATATACAAAGTACAATGCTAAATAGTATTTTGATTACACAATCAAAAATAAGAAACAAAACTTAGCTTAAGCAATGATGCAAAGACATATGAGATGTATAGGTGTGGAAACAAGCTATCTAATGTTTAGGATCAATTTGTCAAATTCTATAAGTTATCTTTTTGGCTACCTAAAGACTTGCATCACCTTTTGGACACTTGTATTGACACTAGTGCTCAAATCTTGACATAATTATCCTATATGAAATGTTTATTGTATCAATATGTGGCCACCTATGTATTTATAGGTTTTTTATCACCTTTCATCTTATGTATATGAATCTCATGCACATGTTGTCTATGGATTGTTTATATCTCAAACCCTAGCTCTTAATCTTAGGTTAGGTTACCTTGCCAAAAAATGAGTCAATGCACTCACAATGTCAAGTTGACCCCAAATAACCCTCTATCAATGAGCATTTCCTACATAGATAATTCACCAAAGAGGTCCTAAAACTTAAGTAGTTATCCCCTATATGTGAGAGTGTGTGTACATAAGGGTGAAATATATTATATGATAATGCATGTAGTGATCTATCTTGTAACTTGACAAATATGGCTTATGAGTTCCTTTTTGAGTATTTCAGACCTGTAATATGACTACTCCTATGATTGATATGAAAAAATGAATGAATAGGTAAAAATAGCTTAGTTTTTCAATTGATTGATTTAACTTTAATATATACTTGCTTAGTAATTATCAAATGTCTAAATGAATTAGATTTGACTTGTATTTATACTAGATATTTTGAAATGATCCTCATAGAAAGGTTAATGACATTCTAAGGCCAACCCATATACTTATAAAAATTTGAAATTTTGAGTGTTTGTAAGGTAAAGACACTTGTGTTATAATAGGGACAACATCATCAATGCTATTATCTTGTCTTGAACACAACTGTCTAGGATGAAAGAAAGTTGTTAAGGTTTTGTAACTGAATATGAAGGATATCTATCAAATTTTAGGTGTTATGTGTTCACAGGTCATCTAGATAATTAAAATAATTAGGATTAGACTAAGAAGTAAGTGATTAGACTCAATGAGGTGGCAAGTGCAAGCCTTTTAATTATAAGGAAGATCAGATTGAAGGGTAGAGCCTTGAGATATATTTTTCAAGTGTACAAGACTAATTTAACATATACATCAAGATTTAAGTCTCTACAATTAACCCCCCCTTTAATCTAGTAATCATACAAATTAAATTACTAGGATAAAGGAAAGATAGTATATTGTGGTGTGTAAAACACACCTTATCTTTGATTAATCCCACTTGAATTTTTTGTATGTGATGATTTGCAACCAAGAGCATGTTATAGGTGTATTTAGTGCATATAATATAAAAATTGAATAATTTTAAAATACTTGAAAGAAAGATAGCAGGGAAGGAGTACACGTGTGTTGATACAACCATGTTTCCCCTTTATAGTTTGTCTTGGTAGAAATGCTTCCTAGTTGAAGCATTAGAGTGAGGTTCATAACTAAATCTTGGAGATGTGAAGAGTAGAATTCAAGGGTGATCATATCCCTAATTTGGTATAAAGATGAATTTTATTTAGAACACATAATTTCAATCACATAACTCAAGCATAAATCAATCTAGCCAATTTATTCAATCTCACATAAGTCAAATGGTGTAACCATATCAACCCAAAATAATAGAATCATAATGTCAATTCCATCAAGGACGTAGAATCTTGATTGCATTAACTAAAAAGAGCCAACTACAACAACAAATAAAATCCCAAATGTTGCATCTTGGTAAGGTCAATGCATAAATGTATGTATAATTTCAAAAGTGTATATGTAATTTAGTGCAAGTACACCTTAAATATGTCTCAAGTTGAAGTTCTATCAAAATGCAGCCTTTGCTATGTGACATGTATATAATTTGTATCAAAAATATAAAAATATTTGTCCCAAATATGTGCCCAATGCATATAATTATGTCCCAAATATATATTTGAATCATGTAAACTATATAAATCAAATTAAATTATGCTCATTATTTTAATTATATGTATGTGGATTCATGTCTTTTATGACACATCCCTAATTATATGCCTTCCTTTTAAGGTGAATGGATTTCAAAAGTGATAATCACCTTATCTCAAAAGGACAAGACAATGTATGAATCATGTAGTAAACAAGCATATAGTAGTGTCATGTCAAAGTAGATATATCAATGAAGCTCGAAATATGCATACATAACCAGCCCTAAGATGCATGATAAGAACCATGAAAACATCTATAAAATAACAAGATTAACAAATAATTAAGCACATGTGCAAGAGTACTCAAATGCCATAAAAAAAGGGGTCTAAGGAGACCATAAGCAAGATGCATGTTTAAATGCTAAAAACTCAAGTGGAATACATGTACAAATGTCTATACCCCAAATAAATATGCAAAACTCAGGGCATTATGGACAATAAGCAAAGGAACATGTTCAAGTGTTCCAAAATCATGACAAAGAAGTAAACAAGAAGTAAACTCAAGTAAGCTACTGTAAATGAATGAAGCAATGAAATATAAACAACTAGCATAATCATATGATACTAGTCCCTACATACATGTGTTAGTAAAATGTCATGTATAATATCATATCAAATACACTATGTAAGATAAAAACACGACTATAGGAATGTGTAAGATATATAAGCTCAATAAGACAATGGAAAATGATCATAAAATAATATAACCTATGTCAACCATGATCATATAGAAGTAATATTCCCCCAACGTATTGTATCATGCTAGAAGAGCAAAGGCTCAACATCAGAATCCTTAAGATATCATGGGTCTAATATATGCCTATATCACACTCAAGTACCCATGAAACATATGTATGTATAAAAATGATATGTTGTCTAATAACATAAAGTAACAACATATGCAAAAACGTAGTAAACATGTAAAACACTAAATATTTTTGGTGTTTTTGAATTATTTGAATGTTTTTGAATTTTATTAAATATTTAATTTTTATTTTTTTTGGAATGTTTTAAATGAGAATGATAATCGATGATCCCATCTAAGGAATGCTCACAAGGTGATATATACTATGAATGTTATGTAATAAACTTATAATGTTGCCAAGGATCATGTACATGTACTCAATATGAAATTAGAGAATATATAATACTTTGTGTGTCTCATAGGACTATGTGGTGGTGAAGTAGTGATAGAAGGTATAAGGGTTCACGGAACACACATTTGTATGCTCTGTAATTTATTAAGTGTAATAGTGGGTCTTATTACTCATTTGAAACATGGTGTTCTAATGTAGGTAGATGGATGTTTCATGGAGGCATGAATGATGATCTTGAATATTTCACTATCGTTCATTGATGTAAAGGTCTCTCAAGTATGGGGAACCTAGAAAATGGGATTTCCTATTGATCACCCTTTCTTTCATGATTAATCCTAGTATGTCGTATAATCAATTACCATGGAACAAACTTTGAATGTTGCAAAGGATGTTCATATGGAATCCCCAAATTTATAATTACCTTGTTCACATGAATATACTTAAGATAACCATGCACTATGGAAGGTACTACACCGAGCTTATTATGCAAAGACTCATGTGTATGGTATAACTAAAAACATAGTGGTCACATGTGTTGGACTAACCTAAAGAGGTAAATCAATCTCACTAAAAACTTGTTGTAGATTCCCATCGAATGATTTTATCATTTTAGTTGAAGGAAATAAATCATCATGTGTGTGTACCAAATGTGTGAGTAAAGTCATGGTACATACATTATCACTATCACCATTGCCAATCATGATATTATGTATATATTAATTATCAATATATGTCTCTGATTCATCATCCACAATCTCACTATCATCAAATGACACAGAAGGTTTTGGAACCATAGTAAGTATCTCATGTATAAATATACCAAAAATCCCATCTAATGGGTGTTTATAATGGGATGAACAAGTATGTGCATGATATTCCATTTGCACTTTTGGAGTTATCTTAGAATGATCTTTAAATGGATTATTGAATGTCTTTTGGTTTTGATGATCATTTGGTTGTGATATTTAATCTATAGGAGAATCCTCGAAGGTAATTTGACCACTATCTATAACGTCATGTATATTGTGCTTTAGTTTATAGCATATGTTCATAAAACGTCCCACATATTGGTTTTAGTCATAATAGGCATTGGTACCATATACTTTTGGTAATGGTCAACTTGTATTGACCACCATAGGAGGGAAAGATATGAGATGACACTCTATTAGATTTAGGAGTAGTGAAATTAGAGACTTAAGTAATCATGTAAATTATCTATTGGGTGCATTGGATAAGATGAGCCTATTTAGTTGTTGTGACAGTGTATTATTTGTAGTAGTTGTGTCTTTTTTAGCCTTGATAGGTTTTACCTTGTAACTTAGTTTGATATGAAACTTGTTAATGGATGTAGTTGGTGTGTTAACTACATACTTGAGTTTGTTTAATACAATAAGTTTCATTTATATATCTTAAAATATATGGCATAATTCATATTTTAATTTCTTGAAAACAATAGGTAAAGGAGCAAGTAAACTTTGTTTTAATATGTCTTGAAGTTATTTATCTTCTATTTAATTTGTCATTTTGGCCAACATTGTCTTATATCTCAAAACATATCCATTAATTGTTTCATTAATTCCTTGTTTGATCTTGGAAATTTATGCATATGACATATTTGCAGTAATGTTGATTGAGAAATGTGCTAAAAATTGATCAACTATGGATTTGAATGCTTTTACTAATTGTATTGGTAGATCATAGAACTATCTCAAATCATAGTCCTTTAATCTTCTTGGAAATAATTTGGTAAAAAATTTATAATTCTAATCATAATCAAGGGATGCCACATAAAAGGATTGAAGATGTTGCTTAGGATCACCCTTTCCATCAAAAAGTGTGAAATTTGGTGCAATAATACCAATTTGCAAAGGGTACAAATATATCTTAGGTGAAAGAGTATTATGAAATACATTTTATGAATCAATAGCATGGGGTGATTTCATAGAATTTTTTTCAATGTTGGTAACCTTAGCTTGCAAAAGTTTTATAGTTTGTATAAGATCTTGCACATTTTAATCACTAATGTTTGAAGTTTGAGAAGTCACCAAAGGGAATAAAAATATTTGTGTTGAAATAAGCATTAAAATTGGTAGTTGGGTTGAGGTACTAATGGTTCCCATGTAATATGTAGAAATAGTAGGACCATCTACGGGTTCATTATTAGATGTAGAGGTATTATTCTTAGCATGTTTAATTTGCATTCAAATTATTGATTAATGATTTTTTTCTTCCAATTTAGAAGTATATTTGTGATTAATATTTTCCATGGTTTATAAATGAATAAAAATATGTGAATAAGTGAAGTAAATTAGAATTTAAAATAAACAAACCACTCTAAAATCATGTGAGGCTGGAATCCCTAAAATAAGATAGGTTTGAAAAATAAGACTTAGAAGTCATGTTCATCAAATGTTTAACCATTTTTAGAATCAAGGATTGGGAGGAATAGGTGATTCAAGAGTGATATAAATTAGTTTATAATATTCTATTTAAGTGTTGAGTTACAAAAATACTCAACATAGAAAGTACAATGCTAAACCATATTTTTATTGCACAATCATAAAGAAGAAACAATACTTAGCTTATGCAATGATACAAATATGTTAGAGGTACAATCACTGAGATGGGGGTGAATCAGTGATCCTAGATATTTCAATTCCAATTCCAATCCTTTCAGACTATTAAATAATCAACATATATCAACTTGATCAAGTAACATTAACAAGAGAGCTCATTCATTCAATGCATACAAAAGATTAAACACACAACATATAGTTCCTATGGGAAACCCTCATGTGGAATAAAACCTAATCTTAATCCTACAACACATGGACTATTTATCCTATAATATATTACAAACAAGAGAGTGATCAAGTCCTTTAGACCAGAAACCTTGATCAATTCCTCCTGACCAAAGGCCTTTAGTGAAAAACCTATTTCACAAGGAGCAACTACCCCTAAAGAAGATCAAGTCCTTTAGACACTCCTTTAAAATAAACACCTCCACTAGAACTGATGTATTCAACACCCAATGATGGATCTCTAATTATCTAGCCCCTACACAAATTCCCTCTCTATCTCAAATAGGCATGCCACAATCTCTCTCCTTATTTACTCAAACTATCCTCATATGCACACTAAAACCTCTAAGCATATAATCATACTAGAAATCTATAAGAGAAATTTTTTTCCATCATAAATATGACCTGTAAGTCATACACAGTCAATAAACTATTCTACTCATCAACTCAGCCAACAAGCACACTACTTATCCTCTCCTCTTCACTTTAATGCTCACTTTGCTCCCACAAACCTTGCACGAGTCAAAAACCATCCCATTTGGTTTAAATATTTATATATCCCTCATGATTTATAAATTCCAAAATCTTTCCTTATCATCCACAATACATGCTTTGACCCTTAAGGCATCTAACGCAGGTCATACTTAAGCACAACTCTCTTTCAAATAAGCCTAAGTCACCTTTTAGGTCCGATGATGAGCCATTCACCTCTTTGATACTTATCCAAGTAAACTAAAAACACAATTCCACTCTCAAATATATGTTTCCACTCCTTATTTACCCTTATACATCCTCAAATGATCATAGTCAACTCTGCTCAACTCTGCATATGCTCAATCAACTCAAACTATGACCTTGTACATAGGAGCACCATGAACCAACACATAGACAAATTATTAAGCATTTTTCATACTCAATATAGGTTTATCACACCTAAAAAATCCATATAATTGATCTTCATGGAGTATAAAACACTCTTCAATAGCTAATTCATCATGAGATATCGAAACAACACCAAAACAAGCTCAAACAATCTTCTTGGGTTACTTGCAGAGCATACATGAACACATAGTAAGATTTTAACCTTAATAACTTTGACTATAAACACTTTCAAACCTTAAAATAAATATTTCTTGATGCACCTTGGATTCTTCTAAAAAATTACTTTTTACACCATGAGCAAATTCTACCTGTAACAAAAGATATGGCCAAAATATAGAGCACTAGTTTTCCCTTTGCAAATTTGAATATTCAAATGCCAACGGTCATAGTTAAACATCAACCACTTTGTTCTCATCTTGTGTCCTCACATCTTCAAATCAAATACACACAATCAATCTTATTCTAACTTTAATTCATAGTTCACCACTACTTGAATGTTAAACCTCTAATAGTTGACCTCACCTCATGAAATCTTGTAAATTTGACTCAATGCATACCATCGATCTCCTATACGTAGCTTGGTATTTATCTGTGTTAAACATTGGACACCTTGAATTCATCTCACTCATTATGCACCATTTATCTCTATATATGAATACCTACTCATCATTAGATCTTAGAAGAGGCTTGCTCTTTATCTTTGTTTTATGTTATACTTTGAACACTTGTCCTCATCTTGCTAATTCCAGTCATCTTGGAATGAACATGCTTTGTTGATCCTTTTATAGGGAACTCAATCTTTACTCAATTTAAGCATAATTTTTTGATATCCATTTGACTTATTATGCACCATATATCTATAATTTATGATCACCTAAGATCCATTATATCTCCATTTGATCCTAATAGTTAACATCATGCAAAATAGACTAAGTATGGGGACCATTGTTTATCTACCTAGAAGGCCAACTTTAGACCTCAATAACTTTTGTTGCACTTAGATGCATGATCTAAAATTTGGACCATATGATCTCCTCACATTTTAAAATACAACCATGTGTCAAACTTCTCTTAAAACCATTACATGTGTGATATATAACTCTATTAATCTACTCACTTAGATTTTTTTTGCCACAGAGCCAACTATGACAAGAACTGTCTAGAAGGCCAACCTTGTACATGCATATCTTTTGATGTACTTCATTGAATGATCTATAATTTAGAAAAAATAAACTAGGAAAAAAATTTAACAAACCCATATGATCATTGTCTCCTAGCACCTTCACACATGAAAAATATAATAACATTAAAATGCCTATTCAACTTTTCTTGCCATTTTGCAAATTTGGCTATGGGAAAACACTGTTAAATTTCCTGAAAGCCCAACTTTGCACTTACATATCTTATGTTTCACTTCATTTAATTACATAAAATTTATCACATATAAACTAAACATAAATTTAATCACAACAATATGAGCAACTCCCCCTGACTCATCCACACTTGGCAATGGTGACGTCAACAAGCTGCCTACTCAGATTTTCTACCACTAGACCCAAAATGTCTAGATGAAAAAATCATCAACCAGATGAAATCCACTCATGCACACAAGAAATCAAAGCATATAAAATCTCTTATAGGAACCCTTTAACATAATCAATACTCCATACTCATCTTTGAACATCTCTATCCATACCAAAACTGAAGATCAACTAAGCCACCTTCAAGCATACTAAAACAAGCACTTTGCACTCTTTGACATTGACACATATATTATCAAGACATTTCATTAACTCACCTTAACACCTTCATGAAATCATTATGGCATCATTTACACCTCTCCATAAATATCCCTCTTTATCATTGATGTCAACACACATCATATAACAATA
This sequence comes from Torreya grandis, assembly GCA_037957365.1. Classification (NCBI taxonomy): domain Eukaryota; kingdom Viridiplantae; phylum Streptophyta; class Pinopsida; order Cupressales; family Taxaceae; genus Torreya; species Torreya grandis. The sequence goes on along the minus strand of JARHVA010000738.1, from coordinate 981,726 downwards.
TATAGCTCACCTTTATTCTCTCTCTTCAAGCACACCACAATAGGAACTTTCTCCACCTTTGACATAATGACAAAGTGGGGACTAACTGATATTGAGGACCTAAAAATATTAACAATAGGAGAGGACCACCTTATAAATATGATACAAACTCCCCCTTACCTTGAGCCTACCTCTTCTTATCTTGATAACTTCCTCTTGCTCCATGCCAACACTCTCTTCAACAAAACACTATAACCAATGAAGAAATAACACATAAAAAAATATTTAAGTCTGATGTAAATCACTAAGGAACACCTAATAGGGACTCCCCCTAATATTTTTGATCCATTACATCACTTTATCATCTTCATATCTCCATACACCATGAAGAACCATCATACAGGCATACTAGCCTTCTCTCTTAAGCCACCTCAAGGAACATCAACAGAACTTCATGCCACTCAAAAAATATAAAACATGCTCTAAACCAACTTTATAAATATCCTTGAAATACTCATACCTTTCTCCTTTGGATAAATTGAACACAAGCTCTCTTCTTCTCACGAGGCCTATCTAGACTCCTTGTAGCCCTACCTGGGCAATGCAAAGCAAAAAAAATTTGGTAGACAAACCTTCAAAACTTGAAACGTCATATCTATATAACTCTTATATTCCCCTTAAATCACACAAATTTTCATCACCTAGCTCATCTTCTGCAAAATACTTCCTTTACAAACCTTCTAGCTAATTAGGCCTCCATCTTGACAAAAATATGAATAATTTGAAAACATACACTTTCAAACCTCTATGAAACATGATTTGACAACCCATTTGTCCCATTAAAATTATTAAAAATCCTCAAACTTCAATTCACAAGGCAAACCACTTTTCTAGCATAGCCTAAAACCCTAGAATCTCGAAACAAATATAGTCAACAAAACTCCTTCTAGTCAACATCTACCTCTAAAACTTCTTGTACATATAGAGACAACCATTACACACTTCTAGACCAAGTTTTTAGCTTCCACATATCTGAAAACCCATACATCCTATAACCAATTTTAGGACCAACATACTCTTAAGCACAAACTAGGAAACCCTAGAGCAAACAAAAATCTCCAATTTGACTTAAACATACCTTCAGACTACAAAACCACCTAGATCATGCTAGAATAAGGTCAAAAAACCTTTATATGTAAAAAAATCATCTTGAAAAATCACAAAGCCTCTTTTGCCACTTGAAAACCTTCAATCTAACCCTATAAACTGACCATATCCAACTAAGAGATCACTCTGGCATCAACACAAAATCTCTTCCTATAATATCATCTGAAGAACACCACAACAACACTTTTTTCTCCACTGAAGGGAGTCTCTTACAAAGTATAGATAGATACATCCTTTGTACCACAATAATCTAAAACAAAGTGAAGCCAGGAATGGCCCACATCTCAATAACCACAGAAATCCTCTTATAGCTATAATATTTCTTGATTTTATTAATCTTATTCTCAATCTAATTATGACAATTAGTTCCTTTTACAAATCACTCTTCTTCTCTTCTAAGATTATATTGGCAATACATGGAGACAACATAGATTCATGACATACCTTTTCTTCTAAAGAATCCACCTTGTAGTTAGGAACCTCATCACTAGGAACTAGAAATTGATGTTTTTTTTATGATACATGCTCAACAATGGTAGGATGTTCACTTGGATCCATACACATATCATAACTAGCCTCAACCAGTACCTTGGCCTTCTTCTTGAATTTGGTCTCTTCAATCACAACTTGAGCAGACAATAAGAGCCCTTGGCACTCTTCAACTTTTGAAGCATTCTCCACCATAGGAAACATATTACTTGCAATTGCAGACTCATCATGACTCATACTTACCACCTTTGGTTCCATGAGCTAACTTGCCTTCTTCCTTGCACTCTTGGAAACTGATTGAACCTACTCTAATTTGTATACCTTTGCTTGTAGAATCTATCAATGTGACCAATCTGTTCATAATTGTAGCAAACAATACTCCTTAATGGAAACTCAACTTGTCTTACCTTATTCAAAAAAAACTATAAATGTGTCCAATGTCATGATAATTGAAACAAACTACTCTTTTTGAAGAAGACTTACCTTGCCTTTCCTTATTTAGATAATGCTTTGTAAAGTTTCCCACATTATGACAGTTGAAACACTCAACCTTGCTCACACCACTTGACTAATTATTCAATTCATAGTTACATACAAACTCATTTCTAACAGTTCTTCTAAATTCTCTAGATCTATGTCCAAACTGATTGCAAGTATAACAGTAACCATTAAAATTTGCATACCTAATGGCATTTGGTTGTCTAATCTTATTTGTATTCCTTCTACCAACACCTTCATTCATTGTCTAATGATTTATCTTCAAAGGTTGAACTACCTTTCTCTCATTGACATTCATGTCATCTTGAGAAGCAACTTTGGGCTCTTCATTAAAACCCAATCCAAATATGTCACTAGCTGACTTTTGACTCTTTAGGAGAACATCCAAATTATTAGAACTTTTATCAAACTTGACAAATGATTTCACCTTACTTACAGGATTCTCTAACTCATCTTTCAAAAACACAATCTTAAAAGCATACTTTGAGCATTCTTTTTCTTTGGATCTTAGACTTGCAAACATAGATTCCAACTTAGAATTAAGAAACATGATAACACCTTCATACTCTCTAGAGTCTTCAACCAATCTTGCCTCAATCACACTAAGTTTCTCCCCATAGTCCTTGAGTTTATATTTCATCTTCTTATTGATCTTCTTCTCAATCTTCGGTTCTTCAAGAGCATTCATCAATTCAATCTCATAGTCCACCTCATCTTCATCATCATCTAAATCACTCTAAGTAAACCCCTTTTAATGTGAGCAACTACCTTCTTCAGCCATGAATATTTCTTCATCTTCAATAAGACCATCATCTTCATGATCACACTCTAAGTCACTGAATTCACTCTTATCTGATGAATTACAATCTTCTTCGGTGTAGAGACTCTTCTTGTCTTTGAAGTACTTCTTTTTGTTAAAGTTTCTAAATCCCTTTTTGCTTTTATCAGACCTAAATGATCTCTTTCCATCATCATGATCTTCATCATCATCCTTCTTATACCTATGAGATCACTTATTAGCAAAATGTCATATCTCTCCACAATTGAAGCATTTGATGGGTAGTTTACCCTTATACTTGCATGAACCTATTTTCAATTTCCTTGAAATCAAAGCAATTAGTTCATCCTTATCTATATCATAAATGTCATCCTCTTTGAGTTTCTTACCTTGGAACTTATTCTTTGTCTTCATTTCAATCTTGAAAGTTATTTCCTTCTTTGGTGGTATATCATCATTCTTTCTCATTTCATAGACAGTAAGGGTGCCTTGCAATTAATCCATCTTCAACTAAGTAAGATCATGAATTTCTTCTATAGTAGATACTTTTTGATCAAACTTGATGGATAGAGACATTAATACATTTTGAAATATATTATCTCTTCAAGGTTGTCTCCAAGACCTCTAACGATGTTCGTAATCTCATTAACTCTCTGTAGAAAGGATGTCAATGAATCTTCTTCTTTCATCTTGAGACTTTCAAATCACCTTCTGTGAGTCTGTAACTTAGCAAGCTTGACCTTTGAATTGTTAAGATTAGTTTTCACATTGTGTAAATTTGGTTATTTAATGAGAGTTAAATAGTAATAGGTTTGTTAAGCAGTATTTGGTAGTAATATTGTTATAAACAACATTACAATATTAGATAGAATATATTATTGTTGAGATATATTTCTACAACAATATATTATATACAGGTTTGCATAATCATAGGATTTTGAGTGAGAGAAATTATTAGAGAGATTATAAATAATCATATTCCTATATATTTCTAATGTGCCCCAAATGATTATTCATTCAGATAGTGTGAAATAATATATGATCAGCATTTGAGTAATTCCCTATGTTCGGCTCTGCATAGTTCATAAAATAATTATTTGTATTGGCTCTTTCAATACCTAACATTGGTATTAGAGCATGTCAATAGTATAATAAATCTATGAAGGGGCATTTTTTCACATCCAATTCTTTCCCCAAGTCATGAAATCCTATAAGAGCTAATCCTTCTAGTTGTACGATAAATAGGTGTGAGTAGAGTTTTGTTCAATATGTTTATGAATAATATTCATTTCTTAAAATTGTGGAAATATTCAAAACTAATTCAGATAATATAGAATAAATGTCCTAATTTTTGCATCACTCTATGAAATCAAAGAAGACCATATTATTATTTCATACCATGTAATGGATACCTATACAATACAAAGACCAACGCTAAGGGATAAATTAATCCACGTGACTATAGTTTTTACATGAAGCAAAGCATTATATGATTCCTCTATCGAGCATCATTTCTATCGAGTTTTGTGTCTATATTTTTTGTGGGAGGAAGTGTAAGCTTCATTATTTTTTAGGTCTTTATCACCATCACCATTCATATCTACATGTCAAAAGATGACATTCTGTTATATTTTCTTCATAGATCTAGACACATATGTAGTCTTTAGAGCATCCTCTTGTGATCCAATAAATCGATCTATAGCTTGTGTAATACCAGTGGCTCAACACAAATATCATGTCCATATAGCATATAGACTAGATTGCTTCTTTTAGCAAACGGATAAACACAACATCGACCCACTTTGTATCACATTTTTCTCAAATGAAATTGACTCATCTCCGAACATCTCACTACCAACCTGTGTTGCATCATCCTCCACTCAATGATTGGAAATTTGTTCTGACATTATCATTATATCCATTAAAACATGGATGATCTATGTAATTTTCCATGAACTAATGTTTTTGATCCACAAGGAATATTCCTCCATGCATTCTACTTCAGTCTCCATCTAAAATGCGAATTAATTTATGAAGTTAATAGATTACAATAAGGTCAGTTTGTTTGTCCCCTATAGTGTTTATTAAATTATTTGGTTAGGTGGTGTTTGGTGTTATTTATTTGTCTTTAGGGAAGTCTCAATACAATTTGAAAATTGATTCTATTTTTAATAAAAAGTCTTATGAGTTTAGTCTTTATAGTCATATCTTTTAAAAAAAGATTTATTTTTTATTGAATATAAGTATTACAATTTCTATAGTGTCTTTAATCATAATTATGTGTTGGTGTCAAAATTCCTCTAAATGTCTTTTAGAATTAAACATTCATTTTATGTCAAAATTATCATTAGGTTTTTGGTCATCTATGTCAAAAATTCAAAAGTGTTAGTTTAAATATAGTCCTTTTGTTAATATTGTAAAGGACACACTATCACTTGTATGCGACGTCCTAATGTCAAATGTGTTAGTATTGTGGGGGGACCCCATTTTAGTCAAAGAAAAATGCAATTGAACTTCATGACTTCTTTAGCTGAGTAAAGTAATGACCTACTAGAGGTTGGAGGATACACAGAGGGTGGATTCTTTTATCAACCTCTCATCAATCACCAATGATGGGGTTGCACCAATGATTTGGTGAAATTTTGTGTGGTGTATTATTTACAATTATGTGGATTTTAGTTTTTTTCAATGTGGTGTGGTAGTTATATTTGTTTTTTAGCATGTGTGAAAATTATGAACAATTGTACCTATTCACTTGTGAATGATATTCCCATGTAACCCCTTTTGTATATTTATATTAGATAATGTTGATATAAAAAACATTGTATAAATCATGTTTTAAGGTTAGTGATAAACCTGAGAAAACCATTTTGTAAGGTTAGTGGTGAACTTGAGAAAACTATTTTATAAGGTTATTGGTAAACCTATGAAAACCATTTTGCAAGGTTATTGGTGAACCTCAAAAACCAATTGCAGATGAGTGTGAAATAAAATATGCGCAATGGCACTTGTATGTAAATAAGATCATGAGCACATGGAGGTGGCATGCTACAATCAAAAATTTAGATATATTTTACCATGTAAAAACTATGGGAGGGGAATGTTAGGATTAGGTTTCACATTGTGTACATTTGGGTATTTACCAAGAGGTAAATAGTAATAGGTTTGTTAATTAGTATTGGTATTAATATTATTATAAACAATATTATGATATTAGATAGAATATGTTATTATTGAGATATATTGTTATAACAAATATCATATATAGGTTTGTATAATCATTAGATTACATGTGAGAGAAATTAGTGGAGAGATTATAGGAATCATATTCCTATATATTTGTAATGTGTCCCAAATGATTATTTAATTAGATAGTGTGAAATAATATTTGATTAGTGTTTGAGTAATTCCCTATGTTCAGCTCTGCATAGTTCATGAAATAATTCTTTGTATTATCTCTTTCAATACCTAACATGAATTTCCTTCATAAATGATCTACATTTTATCCCATATATCTTTAGCAGATTTATAATGGATTACCTTAGTGAACTTAGTCTCTATAAGACCACAAGTGATGGCATTCATTGCATAAGAATTATTCTCAAATAGCTTCTTGTCTATAGCACTAGATGGAGTAGTAGAAGGAACAACATAACCATCCACAACAGATTTCCATACATTAAACCCTAGGGACATAATGCATGTCCTCATCCTAGCACTTCAAAATGCATAATTGGATCTAGTAAACATCAATGCTTGCTTAGTAGAGAAACCTCTTCGATGACTACCCATATTTGTACCTTGGATCACCTTCAATCTATCAATCCTTTACCAAAAGACTCACTCTGATACCAATTGTTAGAGGTAAAATTATTTGTGGGTGAATCAGTGAGCCCAGATATTTCAATTTAAATTCTAATCCTTTCAAACTATTAAAAATCTTGAAAAATATTCTCGGGTTACTTGCAAGGCATACACGAACACATAATAAACTTTCAACCTTCATAACTTTGACTATACACACTTTCAAACCTTCAAATCAATATTTATATATGCACCTTGGAGTCCTCTCCAAAATTTCTTTTTACACTGAGTAAATTCTGCCTATATCAAAAGTTATGGCCAACATATAGAGCACTGATTTTTCCCTTTACAAATTCGAATATTCAAATACCAATGGTCATAGTTAAACATCAACCACTTTACTCACATCTCGTGTCATTGTGTCTTCAAATCAAATGCACACCATCAATTTTTTTCAAAATTTAATTCATAGTACACTACTACTCAAATGTTAAACCTCTAGTAGTTGACCTCATCTCATGCAATGTTACAAATTTGACTCAATATGCACCATCGATCTCTTATATGTAGCTCAATCTTTATTTGTGTTAAAAATTGGACACCTTAAAATCATCTCACTCAATGTGAACCATTGATATTTATTTATAAAAACACCTATTCACCATTAGATCTTAGAAGAGGATCAATCTTTATCTTTTCTTGATGTTATACTTTGAACACTTGTCCTCATCTCGTTACTTCCAATCGTCTTGAAATGAACATGCTTCATTGATCATTTTATAAGGAACTTAATATTTACCCAGTTTAAGCATCAAAAACTTTGACCCATTTGACTTACTATGTATGATAGATCTAGACTGTATGATCACCCACGATCCATTAGATCTCCATCTGGTCCTGATTGATAACATTGTGCAAAATAGACTAAGTATGGGGACCATTGTTTATCTGACTGGAAGGCCAACTTTATACCTCGATAACTTTTGTCATGTTTAGATGCATGATCTAAAATTTGGACCATATGATCTCCTCACATAGCATAATCTAACCTTCTATCAAACTACTCCTGAAACCTTTACACATGCAAGATATAACTCTATTAATCTGCTCACTCATATTTTTTCTACCACAGAGCCAACTATGCCAAGAATTATCTAAAAGGCCAACTTTGTGGATGCATATATTTTGAAGCACTTCATTGCATGATATGTAATTTAGTGAAAATTAACTAGAAAAAAAATTAAACAAATGCATATGATCATTTTCTCCTCGCACCTTCACACATGCAAAACATAACAACATCAAAATGCCTACTCAACTTTTCTTCCATTTTGTAAATTTGGCTATGGGAAAACATTGTTAAACTGCCTGGGAGCTCAAATTTTCACTTGCATATCTTATATTTTGAGTTATTTCATGACTTTAAATCTATCACATAACATCTAGTTGACCAATTTGACTGTGTCTGTTATAGCCTATTTTTTAACTATCTTAAAATACAATATTGATTGGTTCAACTCTATATCTTACCGGTTAATCATTATTGATATAAAACTTTATAGTTTCCCTCCATTATGTATTTCCTATTTGATGATAATATATAATTAAATCAATCAAATATGATGAGTTTTACCAACCTTAATAGGTTCCTTAAGATACATCTTGTGGCACCCACCATGGATCAAAGTAATGTCTATGTTTCCACTCACACTACCAACTATGAGACTCTTCCCAATTCATCCTCAGCACTTAACCCTTTGTTTTCACTGAAAGATGATCATGATTTAGAGTGCACAACTAAAATGTTCTTTTTCATCAATGAATACCCTCAACATAGAGGAAAAGATCCTATAACCATCTATAATCTCATGAAGGGTCCTCATATAGGATAACCCCATTCACCCTCCCTTACCTTTTCCTATGGACTTAGGGGAACCACTTCATTTGCATCTCAACCTTTCCCCTCTATAATGTCTCCTTACCACACCATGACATCATATTTTATGTATTTTTAAACCTCCATGCCAAGTATTTCTACCAACATGGTAGGTTCAAAACACCCATACCCATAACCATGCTACTAGTGCATCTTATGCTACCAATGCTTATTTCTATACTAGTTCATCTCATGCCACTAGTGCTTCTTTTACAACCAATGTTACTTATGCCACTAGTGTGACACCTGCTACTACTTCATCCTACACTCATAGTGCAACTTAAGCCATTAATACTAACTTTAATGCATCACATGTTGTGTCCACTAGTCAAAATGTTGCTCAAACTAACCAACTCCTATTACAAACACTTAATCAAATGCATACCTTTCAAACCAATAATACAAATTAGATAATGTAGATGCAAAATCATCTCATCCATATCCAAAACCAACCTCACCAGGTTTCATGGGGAAAATAAAATACTAATGTCCCCCTTACCCCCCCTTAGGGATTCCCATGGTGACCTTATACCTCAACTACTAGTCATCAATAAAACCATCAAACATCTATAAAAGGAACCTCTAGTGCCTCAAATTGCTGACATTGACATAGGAGGTATCACACCCACCATCACCTATAATGGATCCACTGATCCCACTTTACATCTCAAAACATTTCGTAACCTTTATAAAGATTAGGTTAAGCTCAACACCTTCATCGCTACCAAACTATTAGCTAAAACACTCTCAGGAGATGCATTAAATTGGTACAATCAATTAAAAATACACTCTATCACTAACCTAAAAGGCTTGGTCAACTCACTAGTCCAATAATTCCAAACTAGTAATCTTCTTGAGAATAATTTAGCCAACTTTATAAATTGCAAATGACTCAAAACTGAAATGACACAAGCCTTCATCAAATGATGGACAAACTTGTTTAATAAATGTGAGCATAATATCGTAGATGACAAACTCTTCCACCTATTTACTAATGTTCTATACCCCAAATTATAATATCGGGTTAAGATTTTCTCTACAAAATTTTTGGAAGAAGCTCTTGACCAAGCCAAAAGACAAGACTTGTTCATGCATCAATTCAAACCACCTCAGCCTACAATGGGCACTCACATGCTCATAAACAATAAAAATTGTCATGCAACCAATGATGATGTTATCGACTCCTATGACACTATTCATACCGTCCAAGAAACTGCTCCAAAAAATGCCATGGAGCATACTCCCCCTATTAACAACAACCCTACTCCCACATTTTCTTGACACAACCACACTAATGTGCATAAACCAATCTCCTTAGCATAACTCTAAAAGTGTCTTCCAAGACCTCTACCACAAGATCTTGATCCCACTCATCCTATAAAATCATGGTATGATCCAAATAAATTTTGTTGGTTTTATGCAAGTTGGGGCCATACTCATGAGAATTGTAGACAAATATGCAATATTTCTATGGATTTTCATCTTGGTCCTAACTTTGATCATGAAACCCTTTTTCAAAAGTGTCAACAAGCTTATGACATAGCTTTTAAAGCTCATGAAATGTAAAATAAAAACCAAGCTTTAAACCAAGCTAATGCTCATCTTACTATCTACAAGGATCCTCTTCCTAACCACCAAGATAACATATAAAAACCTACTCCTTTTACCAACAATGTTGAAAGTCTTATATACCTTACTATCAATGATGAAAACATGGTTAAAATGACTAACATGAAAAGAGTAGTTGCTTTTATTGACTCAAATCCAACACCTATGCATCACACCTCTCAATTGTTCCATGTCATTCATGACACCTCCCCATCCCATCTAATGGAAATGGGGAAAGAGGAACCTATACCCATACAGGCATCACCTTCAACCACACAACTTGATTATACCTCTCATACCATTTATACTCTTCCCCCAACATCCACACAATAATACAACATACCCCAAACTTCCAAAGGTATTTCTTCTACCCAACCACAAAAAATAATTCAAACAACCCCCACATCACTTAAAATAACTCAACCCATTTGTACTCAACCTAAAAAAGCCATACCCTATCAACACAAGTTCAATTTTACTTCCAACCCTCCTTCCAAGGAGCTCTTTCAACACTATGCACCTATCTCTAACAATCCTCCCATAGGTTATGATGAGTGGGATCCTATTGTGGAACTTTCTCATCTCCCATCTCAAATACCTTTCTTAAAACTAATGAGAACTTATCCCCATCATTGAAACTACCTAATGTAATTATTGTTCAAAATGAACATCCCTCGTCCTCCCCCTATAGGATGTAAAGCTACCTTATCTGGATCCAAATATATTATACCACAATAATGTGAAGAGATGTCCACCCATGTTGATGAAACAATGGACACTTCTCTCTCACTTAAGTTCCCTATTGCTTCCATGATTCCCAATGAGATATTGATTCATGTGGATGATCCTCCTCTATTCATCAGCTTCCAAATTAGTGATATCCAAGTTAAGCATGCCTTAATTGATGAAGTTTCAGGCACTTGTGTTGCCTTCCTTGATTTCATTAAGATAATTTCATATTTTGAATGCAACCTCAAATCTACACATAGTACATGTCAAGGACATGATAGAAGGCAAATGCCTCCTCTAGGTTGTGTTTGGCTTCACATTACCATTCCTCTCATTACCATTTATGTGGAATTTATGATCTTTAACTTTTTACTTTCTTATAACATCTTACTCGATCAACTTTAGACTCATCATATGAGAGAATTTGCCTCATCTCCATGTTAATGCATCAAATTCCCTCACAATGAAGCTATCTACAAGATTCAAAGAAACACAAACCCTTAGAATTTCAAACAATTCTGAGAACATGGTGTATTTAAAATACCCACCCTTGAACCACTACCTAGTGTCCCATTTTAGGAATCCAAACTCTTTAACTATCTAGTCAATTCCACCTGAGGTTATAATGGTTACCATAAATTAGTTGGGAACATTCCACCTAACTTCTTAGACTCTGATGATGATGAACTAGATGAGATAAACCTCAAGATTAAAACCTATAATTTTTTCCATCACATC